>OX155955.1:26809434-27236896 GCA_944548615.1 Micropterix aruncella | reverse complement strand
ATATATATATATATATATATAATATAGTACCTTATAAATAAGTACCAACATATAATATGACAATTAAAACTAAAAATATGTTATGATAATACTACATAGATTGCGGGTGAAATCAGGCCAAGGGGCGCTCTAGTCATATATCAATATTGCAACATTGGACTTATAGATCTGAAATTTGGTATACAGATTGCGCCGAAATCACGTTGTCGAAATCACCGAAGTCGCCTTGTTGCACCGAAATCCCCATATATATATATATATATATATATATATATATATATATATATATATATATATATATATATATATATATATATATATATATATATATATATATATATATATATATATATATATATATATATATATATATATATATATATATATATATATATATATATATATATATATATATATATATATATATATATATATATATATAAATATATATATATATATATATATATATATATATATATATATATATATATATATATATATATATATATATATATATATATATATATATATATATATATATATATATATATATATATATATATATATATATATATATATATATATATATATATATATATATATATATATATATATATATATATATATATATATATATATATACATATACATATACATATACATATACATATACATATACATATACATATACATATACATATATATATATATATATATATATATATATATATATATATATATATATATATATATATATATATATATATATATATATATATATATATATATATATATATATATATATATATATATATATATATATAATATAGTACCTTATAAATAAGTACCAACATATAATATGACAATTAAAACTAAAAATATGTTATGATAATACTACATAGATTGCGGGTGAAATCAGGCCAAGGGGCGCTCTAGTCATATATCAATATTGCAACATTGGACTTATAGATCTGAAATTTGGTATACAGATTGCGCCGAAATCACGTTGTCGAAATCACCGAAGTCGCCTTGTTGCACCGAAATCCCGTTGTGAAATTTTGGTTGAAATATCTCCATACATTTTAATCAAATATTAACGCCGTTTGTTGGCGCTTAGCCGAGAAACGAACCGCGCCGCGCGGCGCAATTGCAACGGAACCCAACCGGTTTCGTCCCCTGCCGAGATTGGGCGCTTATCGATTTTATCTATGAAATTAATATTCAGTTGAAATCAGTCCTTGGCTACTTCTCGGGAAAGTCATGGGGTGACACCGATTTTTAAAAAAAGAAAATAGGAAAAAAAGAAAATATCAGGATATCCTCGATCTATATGTGAGACCTCGCATGCGAAAAAAAATGATTTTGCGTTTTAAAAACACGCTCCGGATCGTTCTGTCGATGTTCCGAGGGCTGAAATTGCAAGTTTTATTGTAATTCTCATTGCAGTGGCATCTCGTAGGTATGAGTTGATGATTTTATCCGGGGATAACTCTTACGTGATTTGTAGTAATTTCTCGCTATCAACTCAACTATTTTATACAGTTTTAATCGTTAGTACAGTGAACAAATAAAAAAACATCTCGTGAACGGACTTATTCAGTTTTTCCATGCCCTGAAATGTTTGCTTATTGGCGTGTAATAGATACATATATAGCGACGATATAAGGTCATATAGTACCAAGCAATAAAGACTAGCTATAATAACTCATGGAATATCGTAAGCAATAACTATATAGAGGCTTGGAAACTATAATTATTATTATAAACACGTAGTAAAGGAAACTGGGTATTTTATGAAACAAGAAGACTAAAAAACATTGATTTACGTGTAAGTCGATGTCCTACGCTTTAATGCCGTCAGTCTAGGTGGGTAGACCTCTAGTAGATACTCTTTTACCTGCCGTCTGTGAGTGAAGCGACGTACAATAATCGTTTATTTTGAATAGCCATTGGTGTATCTTGGTCATCAGCGATTCCACCGAGCGATCGATTTTCTGCACTTTAAGGAAAGTTATTTTTTTCTTTTTGAGATCGTCCTATAAACTTAATTCAAAATCCGGTTCATTTGTTATGAATTTGATTTTTGAGTACTAAATAAGTTGCGAAGTGACGCGAATTTATAAAAGTAGTTCAGACATGTCTCATGTTACTGATGGCACAGTATACAGACAGTCACAGTAGAGAGACTTCTCTTAGAACAAAATTGAAATCTTAGCGAGTGACGTCACGAGTCCTAAGGCTACCACAAATCGTAATGTGATTACTAGATATTGTATCACAAGCGTCGTTCGCGTCGACTGTGCTGCCTTTAAACGAAATTCGCATATGTCCGCGACTCCGACTCAGACTTCGAGAAATTTGTCAACCCCCACCCGCGCTTACGCCAACTACAGACGGTTGCCGTAACGTATCCCTCTGCTCACTCCCCTCGCACCCTATACCCGCAACGCCTTGCCGCTTAAGAGTGCGCTTACTGCCCTAATTTGGTATGCTGTGCTGATGGCCTTGTATTCGTAGTTCTATCCAATAAACTATGCAATTCAATAAGTTTAATCCAAATGGGCAAACATCCTCATGATAAATCGAGTTTCCTGCTATTACATTATTACATTTCACTGTTTGATTCTTAATTATAAAAATATCGATAGGGACGGGGAGAAGGCGTTATCCCCTACTCTATACTCCCTTGCCAAACAACAGGTTGTTTACCATTCGAGGAGCAAGCAGTCGAAGGGAATATGTACGGATTCGGAATCGCCGTTCACGGCCTGTACATGAAATGTTTGCTTGTCAGTTCGGAAACCCATTGCAGTCCAATCTAGGCAATTGGGCACATGAATTAGACTAATCTGAGGTAAAAGTTCTTGGGTGGTAATTTAATGGTTTTAAAATATTATAATCTTTCCCCTATAGCGGGAAATTCGGTAACATTATTATATATTTGACTACAACGTTACTACTGCTACATGTGTGTTGTTTGCTATGTACTCAAATTATTTATTTATTTAATATATGTCCGCCCGCCCGCCTGCGCGATCTATTCGATATAAAGTAGTATGTAATTTTTATATAATAGTACTCAGTAGCGAAACATATGTATCGATGCCAAAATTATTGGTATCTGAAGATGGTCGCGAACGGTCTCGTTTAGCTTGGGCCGTAAGACCCACTGTTTTTTTCCGGTCGTCCAACTCACGATTCAGCTCCTATTCAGTAACCTCCTCGTGTGGAAGTGTACCCCGGGTAGAACTCTCGCATTCCAGGCGTCACTGCTATTGGATCGGTTTGGCCTGGTGGATTGCCTCCCGGCGCTACTGGGTGGTGCTACTAAATATACTGTTTCTTAAACGGCGGTGGTGGTTGGTGACCTGTTATCATGATACTCTTGAAACAATCCTGAGTAATATGACTGTCAAAGGACGCCCAAGTCCGCGATAAAATCATATTGTATTACTGCTGTAATGCAACAGGCAGAGACCGCGCAAGGGAATTCAGTGCCGTAACCAGTCGGGAGGACGGAGGTATCCTGAAGCTTAATTCCAGTCGGAGATGTCCTGCCAAAACTGGTGGCCAGGGGGCGAGAACGGCCGCTGGGTTACCTTCCTAGTACTTCGCTGACTCTGGAGGATTCGTGGCCTTGCTGAGCGGTGGGTTGTATTGTCCCAAAGTCTTCTACGCTCACATTACGGGAGACAAAACGATCATTATCGTTAAAACTATCGTTAAAACGTCCGTTGTAGTCGACATCTCCTAGTGGTATCTGAAGATAAGTATCGTCACCTAAAGAGTACTCGGCACTATCAACCGTACCTAAGTTTATGATGAGTTGGTTTTTTTTAATTTATTTGCGTATTCTGCATTTTATCTACAATTGCTTATAGACTCTAGTTAGGTACGCAAGTGCTGCCGAGTCGACACGACGAATAATAAGCAGTTATATTACATTGTTTTAGGGAGTAAGACATTATATTGTCACCTCCTAAATGCATTTTAAACTTTCTTAAGAGAAAGCGTTTTGAACCGTAACCTTCTTTCTGACACGGGGGACAGGTCTGTCGTAGTTAGGAAATATTTTATTGGCTTCCGGGCTATATGCCCCGTAGCAGAATTCGAAATTACTTCCGGCGGAATGAATCCTAATCCTTCCCGGTTGGGTATTTCATTTCGGGAATTTCTCCACGGTTCACCTGTCCTTAGAGACCTGCTTATATTATTTCGACGCCTTGATTACTTCTCCGAGCGAGAAGAGAAAACGTTCTTCAGGATAAATTTTAACGTCACGATTTATGTAGGTATAGCTCCGAGGAAAGCTATACGCTGTTACGTATTCATTGTGCTGCCATGTGGACTGAAATTTAAACTACAACACGACTCCAATGATATTATTGTTTTAAATGTATGTAGTCCTTTGACGGCTTAATACACTTGTCTTATTTCCTCGCAAAGACGTGAACCCGAAAAAGAAAACTCGGTTGTCCTGAAAACCAGACTATCACCGGCGGCGCTTTCACTTTCTAGATGCTTGAGAAACGCTGTTCACGGAGATTTTTTCAACACGCAGGAATAAGAAATAACGTTACGGAATCATATTAAGACTATATGATGATTTAGCTACAGCAGCTTGCGCTTTACCCAGTTTTCGCGAAGATGCAGCGTGCCCGATGTAATGTTTTCTTGCATTTTCTCCTTAACCCTCGCCTGTTATAGTTATCTAGTGCGGCGTGAACTCCAGGAGAAAACGGCCCCGTAGATGGTCGCCATGGCGTTCTGGCGGATTGTTCGACTACAAGCATGTTAGGGGTTGGGGAAGTCCTGTGTTTCCATTGCATAGATTCCATTTCTGACCCAGGGTCTAAATGACATACTCTAAATGTTTCATCCCTAGTCACTATTAGATTTAGATTGCATTTAATAAACAAGTACACTTAAAAAAAACATACAGAGGATCCCCGCTCAACGTTACAGAAGGATGCAGAAGACGTCCCGGGCCTAGGTCAACTGGGACCGGCGACTTAAGTACGAAGTACGAACTAGCAGACTCTACCTGCCCCATGGTTCTTCCGAAACGCTATTCTGGAATGCGACGTGGCGGTCGCCAGTTGGCCGCGTGCCTAGTCTGTTTATTAGGTGGCTGACTCTTCTCCGTGAGTTCCGCTACTCCGAGGCGTATTTGTCGCTTATATAAGATGCAATATCGGTAAGTTTTATTCAAATTTTTCATCAAAATGTCATTCAAAGTTTTGTTTTCCCACGCCATTGTTTTTTACAATAAATCTCCTCGTACTTCTCTATATTTTGGCCTTTTTAATACGGCTAAACAACATTAGGCTACGATCCGCCCAAGGCGCAAACACAGAAGGCTTTGCTAAAAGCCACCGTGTTCTTGGACACCTCCGATCGTCGCTGCCAGACCTAAGGCGGCGACAAAGAAGTCCCGTAGCCAAAGGTCCAATCCCAAAGAAGCCGATCCTTAATTTACTTTTATTTTTACACATCTTACACGTCAAGTTTATTTCGGTGCAGTAATCTTCCTCCATTTTAATAATTTGTTTAAGTTTATCCTAATTGTATTTGATTTATCGTTTTGGTTTCGTATTTATTAAATTCTTTTCTGGTCACAATTTTATGTTGTATTCTGGTACCACGGCCGAGAGAATTCAGTGGGTGGCAATTTTAGTAAAGTACCCTTTACGGCTTTCTTAGGTTGAAAAGTCGTTGGCGATCCTATTGTCGTTTTGTGGGGCTTTATTGTTTTATTTTAGAGCACTTTGTTTTGTTATACAAGTAAGACATGCCCGTTGACCACCCGATACCGATGGTGACATAGATATCGCTATCACATTTCCACGAACTTTAGCCTCCGTTTTTGCGCTTCCGATTTAGTTCCCGCCCCGTGACTAACAAAGTTATAAATGTTGAAAACACGAATCGTTTGTAGCGAATTTTGAACCGGGACCAACCGGCTGATTCATGCGAGTTCACTCAATCTTATTTTTCGTCATAAACATACTTTTCGCGTTTTCAGTCTTGATTTCCCTTGGCGGGTAGTTTTATTGCTCCTTGTTTTTTTAGTATTCCTAGTTTGACTCTCGCGATACGTTTTGCTGCATCTGATTTGCCCCCTACAATCGATTTTGCTCGGGAGAGCGCGACGTCGAATTTAATTTTTCCTAATCCCCACTTTGCCTTTCGGAACGCGATTTCCAAATTTCTTATGCGAGAAGGCGCCGCGCCTCGATGTAAACAAAAGGGCCTCAATGCTTCCCTCGCCTCGTCCTTATGTGTATATTTTAAGTCTGTCACGGGGAGGAAACTTGCGTAATTCACTCCCGCGAGGGGGGAGAGTTTTCCTCGGGAACGGTGACCCAAATTCCCCTGGGCCGCGCCGCGCCACCCACCTCCCGTCATCCATGGCACAGGGCCTTCTCTCACGCCGAATATTTCCAATTTTGCTATTAGATCGGGAGCCCATTGCAGTGTACGCTATTTAACAGCCATTTTTAATGTATTTATACTACAGCGTTGCCGTGAAATTGTCAATAATTCTGCTTTCCGTTAAAGCATTTATAATGAGTGATGTGTTTTCATGAGGTCAGTATAAATTGAATAACTTGCACTAAAATTGGGGAAAAGACATTTCAATCAACTAGATAGAATCCGCTAAAGAATACTTCTTCATACTAAACGCCAATACAAATTACTTCGCATGGTCATGAAATTTAAAATGGCGTTAGTTAGACCATTGTCTCGTACAGTGTGCTTATAGATTAGGTTTTTGAAAAAATGCCTAATACGAAATTTATTATGATTTTAGGATTTTCATGTCTTTAGTATTTCAAAAATCTAATATGTCAGTACCTTGTACGATCCCCCAATCTTGGAGGTGTCAACTACAACGGGCGAACCCGTCACCTAGGAAGTTTTAACGATAATGATCCTTCTGTCTCCCGTGAGGTGAGCGTAGAAGACTTGCAGACGATACAAACCTACCGTCCAGCAAAGCCAACATGCCCGTCAAAGGCTAACGCCTTGCGGCGAGGCACCGAGAAGGCCAGCCAGCGGTCAGCCTCGCCCCCTGACTACCAGTTTTGTCAGGATATCTTCGTCAGGAATTAACCATTAGGATACCTCCGACCTACCGACTGGTTACGGGTCCGATGTCGCTTGCGCGGCCTCTACCTGCCGTATAGTCTGCTGTGATTCAGTTTGAATCTATCGCGAACCATTCCATCTTTTGCCCGACTCTGAATTCAGGATCATGTAGCCAATTGGTCATTTTAAGAGTGGTTGAGCTACCGATGAGCGGATTAAGCTTTTCATCGGGAAGAGATTTGAGGCAGTCAGAGACAATTGCCTTAGCATCGTTCACAGCCGTTTCGACCATTTTTGCGTGTGCTGATCCACTGCACATTCGGCGACACATTCCCCTACAGAGATGCATAGGCCCAGAGTTAATATGCAGAGAGATGCATGCATAGGTTCCGAGTGTAGCTGGTTTTGCTCTCCATGTACTCCCGATTTTGGATCCCCATGTACACCAGCCTTCATGTAGTAGTATGATTTACGGTACAAGTTTATTCCGTCGTAGTGGATTCCCGACCATTTCGGAGCGCCCTATCGTAATGGTTTGATTTTTGTGCCCGATGTCCCAGAGACATCTGCAACAGGCTCCTGAATTACTCGGCTCCCGTCATCCACAGGATGTTCTCGCCGAATATTTCCAATTTTGCTATCAAAGGCGCCCGCTAGATTTCGCTTTTGATCCGCGCTTCATTTTGCGTGGACGCTCGAGACGCCTCGTTCCCTTCAATCATTTAAGGAGCGATTTCACTTTGTTCGTTCCTTCCCTTCAACACTGTTTCTTCCGGCCCCTTCCCAGCGATATACCCTTGGAAAAGAAGGCAGATTTACTAGTTAGTGAAGAAAACTTTAAAGGCGACTATATGGAGGGGTAAATGACAATTTCCAAGTATTCTTTTAATGTTTTACTTTCCCGGCCCATCAACCGACGAGGAGGGAAAGTATTGTGAACGCGCATGTTTTTTTGAGATATAGACGGATATATTAATTTTGTAAATGGTCCTAATCATATTAGGAGCCCCCTAATATGATTAAGACCATTTACAGGTTGAAGTACACTGCCGGCCTTCTTTTCTGGGCGCTACGTAGAACAAAATTCGTCGTTTAGATACAAATATTTCAAATTTTAATTCATATGTCCAAAGAACTTCTTTAAAGTTTTCTTCCAACCAATCTCGATGGGTAAGTGCCCATTGCATCCGTTTCTCTTTGTTTTGTGGCCTTAGTAGTTCTTTGGACATATGAACTCAAATTTGAAATATTTAGATCTAAACGACGAATTTTGTTCGACGTAGCGCCCAGAAAAAGATGATGCCAGACTGTATGGTGACAACAGTCAAGCATGGTTGTGGTTCCATTATGGTCTGGGGATGCTTCTCGGTCCATGGAACAGGAGATTTGATACGAGTCGATGGAATCATGAAAAAGGAGCAGTATAAACGAATACTACAGCAAAATGCCGTTCTGTCTGGTTTAAGATTAATTGTAAATGGATTTTTTCCAACCAGGTAATGATCCCAAACCTAGTTCAAAATTATGCAGGGGTTATTTAGAACATAAATAAACAGAAGGGGTGGTAAAAAACACGGTGTCAGAGCCCGGATCTCAACCCAATTGAGCTTTTGTAGGAAGAGCTTGATAGAAATGTGCGCAGTTGTTGTCCCTTCTCGCAAGAAGAGATATGGAAGACTTTACAAGAAAGCTGGTACAATATTACACAAGATACAATCGACAAATTGATTCTTTGTATGCAGACTAGTGAAAAAAGTAATAAAATGCAAGGGAGGGTTTTTTGACGAAAAATCTGTATAAAATATGAACGGCATTTTTAATGTAATTTATTGATATTTTTGGTTTTCTACTTGATGTATGTGTAAATAAGTATTAAGTTAATAAGTATTTCAAATAATAATTTAACCTCTTGCTTCGTATTTTGAGTTTTATTTCATTTTCCTTCCTTGATGTTGGTGGTCTCAAACTGTTGGCCGGCAGTGTATGTCTGTGTGTTTGTCTTTCTGTCTGTCTGTCTGTCTGTCTGTTCTGTCTGTCTGGTCTGTCTGTCTGTCTGGCTTTCTGTCTGTCTGTCTGTCTGTCCTGTATGTCTGTCTGTCTGTCTGTCTTTGTGTGTGTATTCCTTTACGATAGCGCCCGATAGCTTAATCCGATTGAGCTGAAATTTGGCATGCGGGCATCATTTTGTCATGACAAAAGTAGATATGGTGGTGGTTAAAATCAGTCCACCAGGGGGCGCACTAGTCATATTTCAATCTCGTAATGTTGGACTTACAGACTTAAATTTTCGCAGATGCCTTGTTGGGCCGAAATCACATTGTGAAATTGGTGTTGGAATATCTCACAAGTTACACTGATAACATTGAAATTTCGCTATACATTTAATCAAATAATAACGCCTCGGGCGGCGTGGTTCGTTTCTCGGAAAACGGCCGACAGATGGAACTCAACCGAACCGGGTTCGTCCGCCGACCGAATGAGGGCGCTCGTAGATTTTATTTATGAAATTCATATTTAGATAAAATCACTGACTTCTTGGCTACTTACAGGGAAAGTCGTGGGGTGACAAAACCGATTTGTTTTCCGAATCATTAAAACGAGGATATACATTATTAAATAGACGAAACCTTCTTTTCTGTCTCCTTTCCTGTCTACTGCACAAAAATAATTTTGCGCATTTTCCATCTAGTTCAGCTTTTTGTTGTGGCATGTCTAGTCTCTGGAAACAAAGACACACCAGACGACATGGACTTGTTTTGTTTAGTTTGATGTACAGAATTGCCTCTTAAAAAATGCCTAACGGTCACTAACGAGCCTATTTCAGTTCTAAATTTTACTTTTTCTACGATCCGCCGCGGTCGACTTTGTAATTGCAATGTTTCATTGTTTTAAGTTCGTAAGCACAGGTCACTAATTCTAATAAATATCTTCTATAACAAGCCGCCTTATTTGAACTACGTATAACAAGCCTACTAAACCAAAGAGGTGCTTCTCACCGCCCCCAAACAGCTCTTCAGTCTGTTTTTATCTACATATGTAGCGGTTTCCCTTTAAAACATAAAGTTTTACGATCATCCCTAATGCAATATATACTTACAGTCGACGCCACCCTTCTTGGCTGTAAAATTTGCGAAAGGGTCTGATTCCAACACGGACCACCTTAAATATCTGAAATCTTGTGGTCTATTTCCCCGATTGTTATGATCGCCTTTTTCTGAAATATGAAATATCCTTCGCGCTAAGAATTCGATTTTATTTACGTTTCGCGTCACCCAAAACGATTATAAACTTCGTGAAATCTCCGGTCAATATCCTGTGAAGGATCGAGGACGAACCGGATATCAGACGTCAAACACACGAGTTCTTGAAAGCTCGAGTAAAAACGGTGAGCCTTTAATAGCAACCCTAGCGAGTTTTCGGCTTGTTCGACCCATGTAAATTCTTTACTATTAATAATAATAATAATAATTCTTTATTGAGAACTGTAAGTAGGTCGTACAAAATGGATAGGTACTATTATAATATGTGCTATACAGTTTACCAATCAGGCGTACAATATGTATTTTCTATAATTAAATATATGTTTACTTTTAAAAAGTATTACGTTTTAGACATAGGTATTAACAAAATAATAATTACAACTATTATCTACAAATTTAGTAAATTTCCATTACTATATATAAATCAAATGTCGGATTGTTTTTAAATTATAATGTCAAACTGGAATTATTAGGCTATCTACGGTTTGTCAGATTTAGAGCTAGATTTAAATATTAATGTTTAAAGTTTAAAATGTTGGAGAATTACAATAAAAATATGTTATATTTGTCATTATCGTTTAAAAGGTCATTCACGCTGTAATAGCATTTATTTTTGAGCCAGTGCTTTAATGTCTGTTTGAATCCTGGTTGTTGACATTATTGTCAACGATAATATTGTTAACACTATTGTCAATCGACATAATCCTACTGTTGATTCGGTGACATAATTAATGATGGGCTAAGTTTTCATGTTCATATTTCTTTTTTTTTTCATTTAAAAATTATGGCAAATTTATGGCCTACGAAATTTGTAAGAAATTAACGTAAAGAAAATCCCTTAATTTTTAAATGAGGCAAGAAATATCTACAATTTAAATACGCAATGCAGACTATTTAATTACCAAAAACATGTATATCGAAAAGTAGTTAAAAGCGAAACGTTGAAAAACCTTCTATTAAAACAAACAAAAAGAGAATTGGCAGAATCCGAAACTGGGCCTGAGAAAAACCATGTACAAGAATAATAGGTATGTCAAATTTTAGCAGCATAACGTCCGTAGCCGAGTTGAAACACTGGTTCCCGTCACCGATGTTAAGCAGTGTCGGGGGCGGTCAGTACTTGGATGGGTGACCACCTGAGTACTGCCACGTGATGTTATATAACGCCGGCCGCCTGTAAGATAATTGTCTGTTATAAGTTCGAAGTCTTCCAAATGCGATGCTTGAGGCAGATTCTCGGTGTCTCACTCCGCGACCGAATTCGAAACGAGACCATTAGAGAAAGATGCGATCTAGTAACAACGATCGAAGAAGAAGAACAAAAACGTCGATTACGATGGTTCGAACATGTTTGCCGAATGAACGATAATCGCTTGCCACGTAAACTTCTTTGGCGAGACCGTTCGACAGAATGGAGAATTCAGCGATCGGCACCGAAGAAAACTTGGCTAAATAACATCAAAGACGACCTTGAGAATCAACGATAATTATCGGATGCTAGGGATGCTCGACACGTGGCAAAAAATCGTCAAGGATGGAAGCGAATCGTGAATAAAGTACGAGATCCAGCGGCACCGACAGCAGCGTATTGGCTGCGAGGGCGAAACCCTCCCCAATCGCCGGCTACGGAATAAATAATATATAATAATAATAATAAGTACCTAAGTCATTTAATTGGAATTTAAAAACGAGAATTTCACGTCACGGCTGTGTAAAAAGAAAAAAAATGCAGGGCAAAATAGGCGCAGACGTACGTTTCTGCCTCGGGAATAAGGCCCATTGACTGACCATACACGGGTAGGTATAATATTTTTTCGGTTGGCTTTTTAAAATTGAAATACGGCAGAGGATCGCTTCTAAAGGGGCAAGCATATTATCGGACGCGTCCGCAAGCCGCGGCTTATAGCGCGACTGAACAGTATGCACAGTCGTTTGGGACGCGGCTTGCCAGATCTTTATCGGACGTCCGAAACCTCAAGGTGACGTCCGCGACTGACGTCCGATAATGTGCACGGCGCAATAGAGATTCATTACACAGATAACCTTTCAGTCGCGTCCATAAGCCGCGGCTTACGGACGCGTCCGATAATATGATTGCCCCTTGTGTCTGTCTGCTGCATGCCAACGGTCTTACATAGCATCGATTCGTCTGAATTCTACGTCCGTCGGCTTGGATACGTCTTCGGCAGATGTATCGGTGTTGTTAGGCTGAAATTTTGAATTTGTAACAGTTTTCCACACCCATTTTAAATATTCTACTAAAAAATATTATTCAGATTACACTTATTATAACTTAAGGCGGCATGACACCTAGGTACGACCATATCTGAAGAATTTTACTTTTATCAGTTTTTAAAAAAAAAACAAGCATTAGTTTTTAAAAAAAAAACAAGCATTAGTTTAAAAAAGTTTCTAAGCGAATCCCTCGACAAGGAACCCATTTAAAATGTGGACTCAAAAAAGTTGCTCATTGCCTTGGACATTAAGGCTTTAAACTGACTTCGAAAACTTTCAGGCTCGATTACTCGTATAATGTAAGCGGTGAGTGTGTTTTATTTTAATTTCATTATATTGACTGGTTAATTCTCTAGGGTCGCGCTTAGCCACATTTTTTATTTAGGCCCTAAATTAATTACAATTTATTAAAACGTTAGAGCGCTCTTAGAGTTACGCTAAATATGCTTCACCATTATCGCCCTTAATACCACCACTGCATAAAGATAGTTATTCTGAGCTAGCGCTGCGATAGAAGGTTTAATATGCGCCTGGTCGGCGCGAGCGGTCGAGGAATATGTGCCTAACGCTTTGTCAACGCTGAATTTTTATTGGTCAAACTCCACAAAATCAAAATCAAAATCAAAATGTTCTTTATTCATATAGACACAATTAAATATTATTTTTAATTTAGTTTCTTTTGATGCGTCCAAGCCTTACTCCCAAGCCGTTTTGTCATTTACATAATCAGATATTGTATAGTATGCTTTTTTATACAATTTTGCTTTGATGGTAGCTTTAAACTTATTTACAGATAGTTCTCTAATAGTATGAGGAAGTTTGTTATATTTATTTGTCATTGTCCCAAAAAAGAATTGCTTATTTTGTGGAGACTAGTGGCACGTACAACAAGGTTATGCTTATGTATATATTAACATTATGAGTGTCGCTTTTTTTTAAACTTGTCAATATTCTTGTGGACATACAACATATTTTCGTATATATATATATATATATTGTGATGCAAGAGTAAGAATATTTATCTCTTTGAATTTTTCTCTAAGTGAAACCCGAGGACCAAGTTTATATATAGCTCTTACAGCACGTTTCTGTAGTATAAAGATGTTATTGATATCCGCACAGCTTGACCCAGCCCTTTTTTTCGGTCTCATGTCGCCTTAAGTCGATCGCCCTTGACAAACACTATACACAGGCATCGGAATCACTGCTGTAACGCGTCTAGGTCGTGAGTTAGTATTAATTTACAAAATGGCCCAAAAAGTTGCGGCGCAGTTTTTTGCGCGTGAAGGCTGGCTTCCGACCGGTTAATCGTCTCAGGAGGGGGGGGGGGGGGGTCAAAACGTCGGTATCCGTCTTCATCACGAAAAGAAAATTTTGCACGTTCACAACATTTTACGTCTTAGTCGGCCTGTAGAAGTAAATAAAAGCAGAACGTTACAGAGCCAGCGATTAAACAAACGGAAATTCATCAGCAACAATTGCACATCTAGCACTAGTAGGCCAACAGCTTAGCTCGAGTACACATAGTTGTTTATACATTATAATACGCGGCCAACGGTAATAATTAAGGCGACGTACTACTTAAAAAATAAACCGTATCTGAGTTTTTAAGCCCCGCCTACTTACCCCCTCCCCTCGCGACGGGGCAGGTGTTTATTATGTTGACTCATCTCGCAGCGATATTCACTCGCTATCGATGTCTGGACTAAACACACTAGGTATACACTATTGCAATGGGATTTATATTTTGGGATTATGCAAGTGTCATGTACCTACGCTGGTGAAGAAGGCTACGCTTTATCATCATCTAAACTTGAACATTATATTACTTTCCCGGCTGCCACTGGTAGGGAAGGTGTTGTGATCGTGCGGAAAAAAATGTTTAGATAACGATAGAGATGTCCATTTTGAGGTCCACCAAGATGATTAAGACCATTTTCAGAGAAATGTATGTCTGTTTGCCTGTATGTAATCTCTCACGATAACTGCCGAGCCGTTGAACCGATTGAGTTGAAATTTGGAACATAGGGATAGTATCACCCTGGAATGCGCCCATTAGATTTTGGCTGTCAACTGTTAAACCAAACTATCACTGTCAAAAATTGACAGAAGCCATATCTTACAGAATTTCATTTGCGATATGTCATTTGAAATCCCCTGAAAAACTGTATTAAGAAGAGTCACCTGTCACTAATTAATTTTCGACATTTTAAAATTATTTTAAATGGTGATAGATGACAATTGGAGAAATGCCGTTAACTGTTTTGGATACAGTTTTCCAAGGGCTTTTAAATGACATAAATCGCAATTCATGTTCCGTGAGATACAGCTTTAGTATTTTTTTGATAGTTGTAGTGACAGTTTTTGATAGTATTTTTTGGCAGAAAAAACATTTAGAATCGAATTAAAAAACAACATTGTGTATCGAACTATTTATTCGCGGTATAATAGTTCTTTGAGGAGGACATAACGAAACCCATCGCCTTGTACATTATCATTAAAAAATTATTTAATTAAAAAGTAATATAATTTATTTTTAGATACTGTAAGCACATCATTGTAAACTTTAAAGAAATACACATCATTAAAAATAAATAATTATTAATTAAAATATAAAATCATTAAGACAAAAAATCATGAAGACATTTCTGGTTGGCAAAGTAGTCTGTTATTTCTGAGTAGATACATACATATTAAATGTAAAGAGACGAATAAATACATTTAAAATTGCGCAGTACATTTGAGACTTCCTTTTTGTAGCCTTGACAGTGTCGCTTTGTAGTGGTGCGCCAACTTTTGTAATTAAAATTCATCAAATGATAATACATTTTCAAAAGCCTGTTCATCATTATTAATTAGATCTGTACTCAGCACAGATTTGGAATATCGTGTACTTTTCGGTGGCTCTATATTGCTTGTGCTTTGCTTTGGAGTGTTATTGGCAAGTACATTCTCTGTGAGTTCTTTGCTCACTTTGTGATGGAATCACTGAAAACTAACTACCGCTTAAGCGTTGGACAAGGGAGAGGAACCGATTTCTTTCGTTTTATCGTGTCGTTTCTTTTATTTGCTTCTTTCAAAGTGTATTCAGGCTCCCTTAAATCCATATTCCTTCATGCTCCTGGATCGATAATTTCAGGTAATACACAGTCCATATAAAAACAAACAAGTTTTTTCCATGACATTTGTCCAAATCAAATCATTCGTCTGTATATATTCGGTTTTGAGGAGATCGTTTTTACCAGACCAAAATGTAAATAGGCACACTTCCTTTCCAGTTATATGTATCGTTCCAGTTACAGTTTCTTTCCAGCACACTTTCTTTAAAGTTATCCACAATACCACAGATAGTTCATACCTTGTTGAAAACTTACGTTTTTTCGTTCCTCAGCGATTAATTCGCAATTCACGCACGTTTGAGGTATCTCGTGCCAATACCAACTACGGGAAACATTCCATCGCTTATGGGCTGATATGCACGTACGACTCTTGTTTCTCCACCATCGACATTTTCAACCTCAACCAACCGACGTTCGTTAAAGAATTATTCAAATCAATTGCACCTAACGAGCTTGTTAATACCTATAGTAATTAGTTATATACTTTCTATACAACAAAATAAATTCGAAATTTAAATTCTAAGTGTCAACATATTTTAAAATTTTCTCCCCTCTAAATAATAATTAAATAATAAATTTTAGTGATTATAGTGCAATTCTATAGTCTGGATTAACTCGCGGTTAACACGGGACGCGTCCCGAAGGATCTGATCGGTCTGAGCTGTTCACTTTAAATATTCGACCAGCGTGTCTATGGAAAAGTCGACCATCGAAAACAAGCGAGCTGTAGTTACTGGCTGAAGGCAGATCGACTTTGCTGAAGATACATCGGAGGACTTACTGAAGGTGGTGGTGGATTTGATTGACCAGCCACCTTTCGAAGACTATATGCAAAGACTCTCAGAAGGAGGTTACCGCAAGGTATAAGGACGATCAATTGTGCGCTGGCAGCTTAGAAGGATTACGAGACTCTTGTGGAGGCGATAGTGGTGGACCTCTGCAAGTGGCGATAGCTGACAACCAATGCCTTTTCAACATAATCACCGTTACCAGTATTGGAAAGAGCCCTTGCGGAAGTGCCAAGGGACCTGGCATATACACTGCCGTGAAGAGTCATGTGAAATAAATGGCGTTTTAGGAGTATGTCTACCGGCGAAAAATTGTCCAAAAACTGAGGGGGATTTGCCAAAAGGGAAACTATCACAATATTGTATAATGTCGGAACAAGAGACTGTATGCTGTATTCAACACAGCCCCATGAGCAACAACACGAGATCATCAGAAAACCAGGATAAATCCAATAATGCATCTTCTATATCACCGCCTACTACAACAACTACCAATAAGTCACCGGTCATCTCTACAATAGCTCCAGAAAAAACTCAAACATCACCACAAGCCATAACTACCAATTTCATAAATGACAGTGTGAAAAACGAACTAAATCCGAAAAAATAGCTCTGCAATATTGAGTAAAAATTTAACAATGACAGTCATTGCTGCGTTAGCGATTAATTGATTTATTTTATTTTATCTGCATCCAAACTTTTCTCTGGTCGTAACGGTCTCCGTTCCATCGGGTTCAGAAGAGGGAGGAAGAGAGAGTGCACCCGTGGTCGCGCGCCCACCTGTGCACTATAATATAGCCTGCGCACTTGACTGCTTCCGAACAGTGGACTCTGAGAAGACTAAAGAAGTCACTAGAATCTACAATGCAGTCGCTGTGGCCGAACACGGCTAGAAGGATATATATACAACATATCAGTAGCTACCACAAATATTTATAAATATCTATAATATGTATATTGTATGCGCTGTATTTTTCCAGAAATAAAATAAAAAATAAATAAATAAAAAGAAATTATATATGGACCTGTCCTTGAACTTGAACGTACCAGTGATGTTTGATGCTGATTTCAAGTTTTCCATCTTTCTGTTTCCAAAATGTCACTTTTCTTTTTCTTGTCGCTTCCGTTAACCAGATTCTATGCGCTGTAATGGGAAATTTGACTTCAAAAATATAATCATCAGATATTCCATCTGGAGAAGCTCCCAAAAATGGAAATTTAGGGTCAATGAATAATCCACATTGCTGAATTTCCACTTTTTCTAGACATATTTTTCATTCTAGTGCAGTTGTTTCATTTTCTTTTCCATGGCAAATTGATGCTACGTTGCTCAAATCCCATTTTCAGTCATGGATTTAACTAAATTGGCGCATTTTGTGTGTTGTTAACTATTGACAATTTTGCCAAAGTTAGACGCAGTTACCATTTTTCTTCGTAATTCCAACCACTCGCTGCTTTCACCTTGAATAACCGTAAGTTTTTCAATTCGCAATCGATCATTTTTCTATTTTCCAATTCTTGAAATAACAGAGCTTTGCTTTTTTCGAATATTTCTGATGGAACATCGGGTTGGTTGCAATGTTCTCCATAATGCGAATTATTGTTTTTTTTTTCAAAAAAACTTTCTGCTTTTATTTCTTTTATAAAGAATGGATTTACTTAAATGCCTCTGTCTTCTTTATTCCACTTTTGATATCCTGCCAGAGGGACTTTTGCCTATATATTTTTTATGTAATCTTGAGAGTGGCTGTTTTGTATTAAATGATATAACTGCCGCATTACATCGCGCTTGGTAAGACTGCTTTTGGATGTAATTTGTCCTCTTACCACCAATAAATTTTGCAATGATGCCGTTAAACCTTTCGAGAACATTACTATCTACATCATGAATTAGGCTTCTTGCATGTATTGCTACCTACGTTTTAAGTTATGTAACGTATTCTTTCCCAAATAATGTCACCCATCAAACAACTCATTGCATCCAGTGTTTCATTTTCCGACAAACAATTTTAAAAACTTCTACATTTATCATGGTTTCCAAATGCATCTATCGGGGCGTTCAAAATGTCATTATACAGGCAATCAATTTTCTCATCAATTGAAAAGTTTTGACATTTATTATAAGCTACTGCTGATGTAATATTTCTTCGCATTTTTAGTTTTTTTTTTCACAGACATTACAAGTTGAATAAAAGCTTTTAAAAAGTAGATACCTACGTTTTGTTTTTTAAATTACAATTCTGCCTATCTGACGGTTTTCTATATTAGAACGGTCAGAATCGTAGCCTAATAGTATATTATATTTATACATGGTGTATAGCTCTGTCATATGGCTCTAACGCAAATGTATTGGCATTATTTACTGTCCTCTTATATATGACACATTTTGACTCACGGGAAGCAAGCTGAAGTGGCGCACTTGTTTTAAACTCGCATAAGATCACACCGGTCGTAGGTTCAAAACCTACCGATATGTATATTTTTTTTTTGTTTTTATACATAAAGAAACATTGTTATCAAATAAATGAACACTTTTTATTAAAAAAAAGTAATATTGTAAATTTAAAAAAAAAAAAATAAATATTAAATATTATTTTACTTATTATTGTTTCTATTTTTCAACATATGATTTATCATGTTTTTAAACCTCTTTCATTTACACGGTGAAATAGCCATCTAAAACCGATATTTTTTTACTTCACATCTCCGATCCATCGAAATGTCAATTTGGTAATAATAAGTCATGAAACAGAGCGTCGCGAACGCAACCGCATATGTCGGCCTTCGAAGCCGAAATGAACCACGTTTCTAAGAGCCAATAACATTTCATTATAAAAGGTTGGCTGTTATGCCATTTGAATCAGTAATTGATCCCCACATAAGAACCATATTGACCCAATGTCGCTTGCGGCATTTTGAATGCCAGCGCGTCGTCGCGAGAAGAGCGCGCTCATCTCATTGTATGACAAAAATAATATAAACGGGCTCTGCAAAATATTATTTTTAAAATATACTGATATTTTATTTGAAAAAAATAATCGTCAGTACTACAAGTTTATTGTACATAGTTTATGTAAAAAAAAACAAACTTGAAAAAAACACACAGTAATAAGTAATATTTAACAGTGAATATGGATGAAAGTTACACTTTTTATATAATTTTTTTTAACAAGAAAAACTTATTTTTTTAAATTTATGCGAAAGCATTCCTCTTTACAACTATTGTTAAAATGCCGTAGTATTTTTTTTGAGTTTCTTGATCGTGCAGTTTAGTGTGAGGCACGTTTCAAAAAATGCTCTAAAATGAAAATTTCCTGTATAGCTCCCAGATTTAATTATTTTCCTCAATTTTCCAATACTTAAAAAAAAATCTGAAATAGCTATCTACTTAAGAAAGGTACTGTGAGTTACGATAATTTTTTTTTGTTGCCTAACATCATCAGTTATTTCAGTATGACTGTTCAAAAATTGCCAAAAAATGTAATTTTCGAAATTTACCTACATCGTCGCCTTAATCACACGTCACGGAATTCGGCCCAATTACGTAAGCGTAATTATACCGTATGCAGACCGTATAACAGCTCATATGACCGGCAAATAATCTCGTGTTTAGATATGTGTATCATCTGTGTGATGGCCTGAGACAACGCATAATTATGACAGTAATCGATGGTTCGGCCATGTTTGCCGAATGAACGACAATCGCTTGCCACGTAAACTTCTTTGGCGAGACCGTCCGACAGAATGGAGAATTCAGCGATCGGCACCGAAGAAAACCTGGCTAAATAACATCAAAGACGACATTAAAATCAACGATTGTCGGCTAGGGATGCTCGAGACGTGGCAAAAAATCGTCAAGAATGGAAGCGAATCGTGAATGGAGTACGAGATCCAGCGGCACCGACAGCAGCGTATTGGCTGCGAGGGCGACCCCCTCCCCAATCGCCGGCTACGGAATAAATAATAATAATAATAATAATCGACTGTAGACCGTTTAATTTCCTAAAAACACAGACACGGAATCTGGATAATGTCGTTTCTGAAAATGTTGCCATATTCTGATTTTTAATTGGAAAATATCTCTTCCCACTGTCCCGATTCGAGGATCAGCTGTGTCTCCGGCTAACTCAGTATTCCAGAGCAGCTAGTATTCCAGATCAGGGTAATACCTCGTGACGTCATTAAATGTGGCATCCAGGAATAGGACATGGATAAAATAGGAAATTTTGCCCCGGTCTTAATGTGAATACTAATTTTGCGAATCAATTAAAAATCGGCTCGGTCACCCTAAGGCTTTTCCGGAAAGCAGACAATCCCCCTCTCCCCTCCGCTGAAACCCTTAACCTCTAACCCCTCCCCCAACCCTCCCCAACCCCCTTAACGGCTACCCTCCATCCCCCCAACTGACCCTCCAATCCCCCTTCCTCCAAGCCCCCCGACCATGCCCCCAACGCTACCCCCGCAGCGCCCCCCACCACCAAACCAACCCCCCCATCCCCCTACTCCTCCTCCAAACACCACCACCCCAAAACCCCTAGCGAGCTCATCAAATATTTGCTACGCTTACTATTGCCTAGATGCTTACTACCTACTATTGCCTAGATGCGTACCAAACGCTTACTATTGCCTAGATGAGTGTTATCTGTCTGCTCAGCCTTAGCGTAGCTCTGTCGGCCGCTTTTATAACTACTTGAGAATTCATACTAATAGCGCCAAATTTAAATCACAAATACTTTGATTTTTGTACATTTTCAGCACCCGACGCCAATGGTGCACCGCATACTCTGCAGTCATTACTATTTTTGTGTTATTTAATCTTCGTGAACAAATAACATTTAACATAATTTGCAAGTGTTTCCACCGTTTTGCCTCGTCTAAAAACCT
This sequence comes from Micropterix aruncella, assembly GCA_944548615.1. Classification (NCBI taxonomy): domain Eukaryota; kingdom Metazoa; phylum Arthropoda; class Insecta; order Lepidoptera; family Micropterigidae; genus Micropterix; species Micropterix aruncella. Next base: position 27,215,518 of record OX155955.1, on the reverse strand, counting down.
CTCGCCCACTTATCGGCGCCGTTTTTGACAACACGCTGTATTTGAGGTCTATTTGTAAACACACGCAACGCATTCGTTGCCTCCACGAAATTCCCACGCCGCTTGATATTCTCATTACACAAATTGAGTAATTTGGAGTATCAAGCGACGCGTAGGGCCGGTTGTTTTATTGTTGCCTAGCTAACTAAGGGCTTGCACGGACGAGAGAGTAGTCGGTGGTCGACCTATAAAAAAAGCTGGTAAAAGTGGACCAACGAGTAAAGATTTATCGGAAATAAATTTAATTGAATTGAGATCCCCTTGTTACATTGTTATTGTTTGCATGTGTTAGATCACCCGCACTAGATTATCAAAAATATATGCGGAGGCAAGAGTCAAGGATTTTATGTTCTTTGAACAAAGATCTACCTACACGAACTTCAAGGGTGTCCCCATTAATTTGATTAATTTACAATTCCCTCTATAATTACGTATCTAAAAATAAAAAACTTCGTAATGCAATGCCGGATTTGCTCAGTATTATTTTTAGAATGTTGTTCGACGATGTCTATGCTGATTTTAATCATATGTGAGCAGTTGACTTCTCATTCATCGAACTACGCCAATCTGGGCTAAATTGAAAGATTCTCTTTATATTTTCTTTGTTAACCCCTCAAATGAATGGCGATTAGCTCGGGTTGCCTACGGCAAAATGTATATAAATTTATATTTACATTTACATTTACATTTACATAGAGCCGGGTTTACTATAGAGCTATAGCATTACTATAGAGCGGATTACTATAAAGCGGCGCACATTTACATTTATATTTACATTTATATAAATTTATATACATTTTGTATACATTTTGCCAAGGCATCTCTTAAGGGACGCCTCACATTTGAGGGGTTAATGTACGTCTATGAGTTTAAAATTACACGTTGAAAATAACATAACAGGATTTGTAGGAAAAGGAAAGTGTGGAAACATGTTATTTAGTGAAGTTCGTGTCGAATAACACAGCTCCGTGTAGAAATGGGTCACGAAGAAGAAGTGTCACAAGTCGCACGACCAGTACTTTGTCGTCATTATCGAATTACCTCATTGCGAACTGCTAGTTCTCACACCAAAGTTGTACTCGCTACGTCAAAAGACCATATTAAACTCAATCCGTCTCAATGTTTTCGCATTGCTGCGGATAAATCCGCCGACGACCCCGCACTCTCGGTGCAATTAATTAGCAATTACGGATCATTCTATTTCGCTTAAGCGAGAAGTAATTAGCTGCGGTGCGAACGAATGAGATTGATACTAATGGCCTTTCTATCTATAGATACTATGTATCTAAAATTACTAGGCCGAGTGCTTTTACTTGACGGATTTTCATGCATATGATGGATAAGGTGTATGTATGGTATGTTGTTTCTGACTTTTGGCATCATCCATCGTTTGATATTCTTCTAATTTGTGTAGGTTGTATTTCTAAATCCCCTGGATGTTATTCAGTTATATAACCAAATTTTGAAAGTATATGATCGCCAAAAAAAAAAAATATTACTTTGATTCCTTATTCACTTGGTGTTCATAAAATAAGAATGCACTAGACACATAAATACCAGTAGGGCGGTGTCGACTACAACGAGTGTACCCGTCAGTCCAGGCTGGTGTAACGAGATGGGATCGTTCTTTCAGCCGTGGAATGAACGTAGAAGACTTACAAACAAGACAATCTACTGTCTAGCTCCGCTAACAAGTCCGTTAGAGACCAGCGCCTTACGGCGAGGCACCGGGAAAGGTACCCAGCAGACAAATTCGCCCCCTAACTAACAGGTTTGATAGGATATCTCCGTCTGGAGTTAACTTTCAGATACCTCTGTCCTGCCGACTGGTTACGGGTCCGAAGTAGCTTAGGCGGCCTCTACCTGCTGTATTACAGCGGTAATTCAATTTGAATTTATCGCGGACCTGGGCGTCCTTTGTCCGTAGTGCCACACGGGATCGGGTGGCTCAAGGTCATTTCAAGAGCGGCATGACAGCAGGTCAACATCCACCCCCGCTGCTTAGGAGACAGTATATTTCCATAGTCTCCAGACTCCTTCAGCAATTAGTCAGAGTGCACAACCGATTGGCGTCGCCGAACGGTGCGCAAATCGTCCAGTAGCGCCGGGATGAAATCCCGCCAGGAGAAACCGTAGTCTCTATTGAAGTTTGGGGTTCTTATTTAATGGCTTCCCGGATCATGCGAGGAAAGTAAATTTGTTCTTTGGATAACACAATAAGGTTTTGAAACTGTACCCAGTGGTTAGTTCCGCTATTCATTATATGTTCGCAGATCGCCGATTTTCGTCGCTGATTTTTGACAGCTTCTTTGGATAAAAATCTTAGCTCTATTGGATAAAAGCTTCCATGCTTCTTTGGATAAAATGTTGACGACGGACCATAAGATAATTTAGATTTTTAGTCAAACGCCTCATTTTTTTCGTTTAATTTGACCTAGTACTTTCGTTTAATTTAGCTGAAATCTAGATGTATTTTAGCCATATGATTGGCAAAAATCTTATTCACTCTAGTCTCGTGTCGAGTCTCGATCTTCAGAGTCTTCTCTCACATGTAGAGTCTCGAGCATGAGAGTCTCGTGTCATCTCGTGAGTGTAGAGACGAGACTTAACCTCAGTCTGGTCTAGAAAAATCGAGACGAGACGAGACTTGATACTAGTCTCGTCTCATCAATAGTTGAAACTTTTCCTGATTTTATGGGGAGGGTAGAGGAATTTAAAATTATGCTTTATTGTATTTTTGATGATGTTTCATTCTGAATTGGGGGCGAGTTCGTTGGAATGAAAATATATATTAAATGCATCGAACCTCTGTTGTCGCAGGCTGGCCTTAATTAAAATGCTCACGCTCGATACTATTATTAAATTTGCCCGGATAGACTAATTGCCTGGCTGAATTCTACAAACACCACGGTTAATTAATATATATTTATGATGTTAAGTGTTAAAAGTGACATTTTATTTTGTGAGAAGAGTAAAGCAGTGAAAGTGCCACGGTTATAAAGAGAGCTACTTGGATTTTGGTTTCAGCTGGAGTGAGCGCAGAAGACTTGGACAGAACAGTCCACCGTCTAGCTCCGCCACAAACCGGTAAGAGGCCAACGCCTTAACCGCGAGATAGCCAGGAGTGTTACCCAGCGGGCTTACACTCACGCCCTTACTTCCAATTGCGACTAGATTACTCCAGTCTCTCGATTGGTTACGAGTTCGAGGTCGCTTGCGCGGTCCTCTCCCTTACTAAGCGGTGAAACGGTGTATCTTCTTGCGGTGTCGACTACAACGGGCGAGCCCGTCACCACAGGACGTTTTAACGATTAGTCGTTCTGTCGCCCTGCAGTGAACGTAGAAGACTTTGGACAGTACAATCCTACGTCCAGCTACGTCACAACCCGTGAGAGTCCAACGCCTTACCGCGAGATAGCCAGGAATAAACCCGGCGGGCTCGAGATACTCGCGCCCTCACTTCCAATTGTGACCAGATTTCTCCGGTCTCTCGATTGGTTCCGAGTTCGAGGTCGCTTGCGCGGTCCTCTCCCTTATGAAGCGGTGAAACGGAGTGCACCGGATCTATCGCGGACCAAGGCGTCCTTTGCCCGCCTCTTACCCGGTATCGGATGGCCAATGGTCAATTCAAGAGCAGTCGCCATAAGGTACACAACCACCCCCGCTCTATAGGAAACAATACAGTTCCCAGACTTTCCCGACTGTTAGTCGGAGAGCACAATCGATTGGCTTGCGCCGCACGGTGTGCAGACCGTCCAGGGGCGCCAGAGGTTTGATTCCCAGGGGAGACTGGTTGACCCAGTGTCCTACTCAGGATTCGCACCCCATGCGGGGAGGCCGTCGGATGGGTGTTGACCCGTGAGTGTGACCGACCCTGAACACATGGGTCATAGTGGCCAACTCATCATGGGCCCGTTAGCCCCCGGTGAAACGGTGTATACCAAATCTATCGCGGACCACGGCATCCTTTGCCCGGCTGTTCACCCAGGATCGGGTAGCCGATGGTCGTTTCAAGAGCAGTCGCCGTAAGGTCCGCAACCACCCCCGCTCTATAGGAAACATTATCGCGCAATCGATTGGCTTATGCCGCACGGTGCGCAGACCGTCCAGGAGCGCCAGAAGGTCGATTCCTAGGGGAAACTAAACCTAAGTCCAGAGTCCTAGTCCTACCCAGGCTCGCTCTTCATGCGTGGAGGCCGTCGGATAGGTGTTGACCCGTGAGTGTGACCAACCCTGAACAGAATGGGTCTTCGTGGCCAACTCAGCAAGGGCCCCTTAGCTCCTTGTATGATATGAACTATAATAGATTGGATTAATGCCACATATAGCGATCTTGTGATAAAGGAATCGGTTGTGTGACCCCAAGACTTTACCGGTAAGACTTCCCAGAATCACAGTAACTGTCATAGGAATGTTGAAAGATGCGTAATCTTAGTAAACAACATTGAAATGAAAAATACCTTTATTGTACTAAAAATAATTGGAATGTTTAACCATAAATAACATTTCATTTTATTCCGAGCAAAATCGAAACATTTGCATAGTGACATATCGCCACCTAGCGGAAATCCAGCGAAAAAAATCGAAAGTGCACATCGGCGTCTAAGCAAAGACACAAACCGCAGCCCAAAGGGCCCCTTAGCTCCCAGGACTAAGAGACAAGACAATCTACCGTCTAGCTCACTAACAGCCCGTTAGAGACCAACGCCTTACGGCGAGGCACCGGGAAAGATATGCCAGCGGACAGCTTCGCCCCCTAACTACCATTTTTGGTGGGATATCTCCGTCTGTAGCTAACCTTCAGGATACCTCCATCCTCCCGTCTGGTTACGGGTCCGAAGTGCCTCTCCCTGTTGTATTACAGCGGTAATTCAATTTGAATTTATCGCTGACAGGATCGAGTGGCCCTAGGTCATTTCAAGAGTGTCATGAGAACAGCACAGGACAGTTAGAAAGGACAGGTACTGTATGAACTTCGGCGTCAAGCATAAACCTTATCTAATCGCAGTGTGGGTGTATAGATATAACCAACGGCCCTTCGCCGGCCAGAACAGGTATACATTTTTAAGAGAAAATCATTAGGTAGTCATTTTAGAGTTCAGTTTCTCATCTATACCCACAATTTTATATACATTTAAATTGAATAGTCATGGGGTTTATTTATCTGACAATTTATTATGCACGTTGATAGCAAAAATCTTTCCTATTGTTGTATGCACGTATTTTTCAAATTCAATATTTGTTGCCATGGGTGCTTGATAAATTCAGTATCGGAAAACATGCGCTCTAGAAAGTCACACAATACCAAAAAGCATTATAGTAAGTTTTTTTAGCGTAACCTTTTTTATCCCAGTGAATTAACTTACATATTTTTTTCTAAATGACAACATAATAATTTTGATACTATTTTACCTATAGATAAGAAAAACCTAATCAGCTCGTTGTTAACCGGCCTGAAGTCGTGTTACTTATATGCAGCTACAAAATTATTCAACTTCGTTCAAAAAAATGCAACATTAAAAGAGCAGGAAGGGTCGGTGCCGATGGTTAGCTGAATTCTGAAAATGAAAATACCGTAGGCAACGTTTTACAATTACATTCCACATTGCCGCCTCGCATTCAATACTTTATTTTATTTGTTCGATGCGGATTCCGTACTACGTACTAGCTCTAGCTCCGGAAAACGCGTACTACTTGCGTGCTAGTTTTTTTTGCCTCGGACTTCGCTCTCTTTGATGTCGCACTTAATAAAATGTGTACTACACTAGTCGGTCATGTGTCGGTCGCAATTAATTCAGTCATTTTGACCCAGTCAAATAATAAAGTTAAAATTAAAAAAAAACTATAAAGTCAAGCTTTAATAGCAACGTGAACTAAAACTTAAAAAAATATTTTGAAATATAAAGACATTGTTCAACAGCGTTAGAAAGCACACTAACTGAATATATTTAAATGATTTTGAATAAGTTTAAAAAGAAGAATAAAGTGATTACCAAAAAATGATTTTAATTTAATAAAGCGTGAGTGTGTTTTACTTTATTTTTATAATAACTATATTCACAATCAGCTACCAATTAAATATTTATAACAATTGATATTAGGCTCCCAACGATTTTTTAAAATATATATTTTTTTGTCAATCACTTTATTCTCGTTTTAAACCTATTCAAAATCATTTAACTATATTGAGTTTGGGTACCTTCTATCGCTATTGAACAATATCTTTATATTTGAAACTAATTTTTTACTTTTTAGTTTACATTGCTACTAAAGCGTGATTTTTGATTTTTTTTAAACTATAATTTTCTTTTTAGTCTTATTATTTTTAGTCCTATAACTATAATTTCATTTATAAAGAAGAACAATATTCAATGTCATTATATAGCCGGTTATATGTGTAACCTGTAAATTCAGTAATTTTTTCTTTTTATCCTGATTCTCCTGGTCAGGACATTAGGTCAAAAATTATGAAATTATTCTGACGTCAGAAAGTGAGTAAAAAGTAACTTGAAAGATTCCATTACATTGATAGATAGATATGTACATACATACATTCAGGTCAAGCTAATAAAAGCGTTATAAAAAGACGACTGACCGAATCTGATTCAGAAATAATTCATTCTGCATGCAGTTATTGACTGAACACAGCAACGATTCGTCTCAATTCTTTTGCTATCGGATTGGAGACGTCTTCGGCAGATGTATCAGTGTTCTCTGATCGCTATGTCTTTCGGCTTGGGTAAGGGGCAAGCGCCGCCGTTCACTAAGCTCACCACCTCAACTTGGCAGCGCTCCCGAAACCGTCTCGCACACTCGGCGCCGGAGAGTACCAGTGTAGGGTCAGATACTCCTCTTTCCAACGAAATGGGAAATATTGGTTTTGAGCGGGCTGCGGCTGACAATTCGAAATGGCACTCTAACTCGGACTGATTTTATGGACGTTTAGGCCAATAATTGATTTTATGGACGTTTAGGTAAACATAAAAGTCCTCGACTTTGCAAAGTGTCTTGCTGTTTTAATTTATTAATATGTTGTTAGGACCTATGCCAATAGTAAGAGTACAAGTTTGCAGCGTCGAAAGACCTGGACAAGCTGCGCAATGCTCAAAAAGCGGCATTTTCAGTTTATGTTCAATATTTTTTAAGGTATGCGTCCTACAGAATAAAGTTATTCTTTACTGTATAAAGAAGAATTAATTTGCTACAATTCAAGCATAAACCGAGCACCGCGTGTGCAGAAGTTTTCGAGAACAAATAAGAAATTCTTCGGAAATTCGAACAGTCAGATCCGAATGATGACGCGTTAATAAGATTGCCAAACATTTACAATCTTTAAAGAGCTGCATTTTCGCATTTTCGCAACATATGTACGTATGGTGCTCGGTTTTGGCTGAAAATGTAACAAATTAATTCTTCTCAAAAAACAATTACCCTGCCTGCAGAACGCATGATCTAACTAGATAATATAGAGCGAAACAAGTGTCAACATTTCGGTGTTTCTGGGACCTGTATTTCGAAACTGCAAACTTGGTTTTTGACTATTGGTACAGGTTCTAACAAAATAAAAAAAATAGAACTTATGCGAACTTTTGCAAGGTCGGATGTATAAATTGACTGAGCTAGTTTCACGTCAAAAAAATAAGAATGTCAATCGACTGTAAAGCTCTTTTTCTGGTCAGTGGTGTGGAAAACTGCGAGCGAGTCAAGCTCGCACATGACTGGTTTTATTTTTATTATCAAACCCCTCGAATCTCATCCCTGGCGTAATTCGCTTATCTAATATGAGGAGAATCTAACTAAGCTATTTCCAGCATCTCGATCTACATAATTTAGTGAAGCCGTAATACTTAAACCTCGACCTAAATACACAACTACGGCGTAATGATGAGATTCTAGCCTTTATCCCGGAAGTATTAGCTATTATATTTAAATTTTCGTGCAGTCGGGATTTATAATTTTTCGGAGGGAAATTGCTGGGGTATTGCACATTTCGTATATGGAAGGTTCGGCAGTACCGGATGGTGGAGAATACCGGACACCTGTAATTATAGCTATTCTGTGATAGATGATAGTGTACAATCAAAATGATGAAATCACTGAAAAATGTATATAATAATAATGAATAAGTTGTCAGAAAACGAACCTCTTTTTCAATCGTCCAAGGCACTGAATGCAGACCTGCTTTCGTGGGAAAAGAAAGCAATAACAATTAAATACATAAAAAGGAATAAAAAATAACAACAAAATAAGACTGATTTTATTAAATATCTTCTTTATATTTGATACATTGATGCAATGCATCTTTCGACATTTCATTATCTTAATGACATCTGATTGAAACCTCAAATAATTATATAAAATTTAACACCCTCTATACTCATTTGTATGTACTCTTTCGAACTATCTTTTTTACATTAGTACCATTTCTGGTCGCTTGATGTAATTTAGTGTTTATTAAAGTAAACAACATTGATGAGAGCGATTTGGCCCCCTTCCCATGTATTGAACGATTTGACCCCCTTCCCATGTATTGAGCGATTTTTGCCCATAATCAACCATTATCCTGAAGGTCTAAGCTATTCAAAACTATATATATTATTGAGTAACCCGGTTTTCCGTTAGCTTCCGGAGTCATTTGTAGTACCTACTTTACTTGTAATAACTATTTTTTGACGTTTTTTTTAATGAAATATATGTGGTTTACGTATTTATCCATATAGATACTACAGACTTTTCATTTGACACTAAACACGATATATTTATGTTAATTTATTGACATTTCGAGATTTGTACATTTGGTCAATTATTTACTTGATATTTCGACAGCTAACGTACCCGATGACACTCGGAATGACATAACGGTTCTAACAATACCACTCTCTTCTAAATCGGTTTGAGCGTTTAGAAGTTATAGTGGAATAAAGAAACGGAAAGCATACATAGATGAATCCTGAACACATTACACTCCTTTTTGGTTGGGCTGGGCAGTCGTGTTAAAAGGGTGATAGATAGTTTACAAATAGGGAAGATCATTAGCAAAACAAAAGCACACACATTTGGTTCAATAACTAGAGAAAACTGTATCTGGGAGGGTTAGAAATTAGTTCCTATAAGCGTGTTTCAGCGCTGCGTTAAGATGCGATCTTTAGCGTGTTTTAGGGTCGCGTGGCACAATGCGCGTTTTTATCGCAATCGTAATCATTTCATCGCTAGTATTTATAATATTGATCCAAAGCCAAAAAGATGATGGTGACAAGTGACAAGACATCTACATCCATAGGTATGGAGCTACAGAAAAAGGCTAAATTTATATTAATAAATATGTAATGGCCGATTGCTCAGCTTTATGCTCTCTCGTCAATTAGCTTTAACGCAGCGTGCTTTATGAACGTTTCCTATTTGAATCTTAGTTATATAATAGATATTTACGCTGTCACGTATCGAGCTCTAGTAACCTTCTTGCAACTGAGGATTTGTTCGAGAAACATTGGTGAAAGTGATATCTGGAGATAACCTTTCTGCCGTAAAACGGTACTATGACGATTTTCATCGACAGAAAACAAATCAATAATTTATTCAATAGCCGCTTTATCAGACGGATCTTGTAATCGCATCACTAAAAGAATTGCATTTTAGATAGGAAATCGCCATAATTCTGTATACAGAACAGTATGCGAAATGAAGATTGAATATTATTAGTGATATTAATTTTATCTTAAAGTGATATTAATTTTATCATTGGAATATTATTAGAGTGATATTAATTTTATCTTAAAGTGCTATATTTCAAATATAAGTAGGTAGGTTAGGTTTATTTTCATCCCTATTGTTTGTTGATTTTGCCGACTATTGTTCTTTGTCAATTTCCATTAACATATCACATTTTAGTCACTAATCTTAATAGCATTGAAGTTCTTGTAAATATTTTGAAAGACAAAGTCAGCAACTAGTATGTGATTATTATAATAGGCCTCCTAAACGGGCCACATTTTCGCTGCAATATCAGCAACCATAGCCCGGCCATCCCTGACACATTTTATTGAAGCATGTGGCTGGAAAAAATATAGCCCGGCCATTCTCGGCAATAATTATGCATAAGTATGGCCCATCATTTTGACTTGTAAATGGGCTACACAATCGGGCAACAATGGCCGACGAAATTATACCTGTCGAAGCGGCTTATATTGTTTTAAATGAAAATTTAAAAAGACAAAAAAGACGAGAATGTGGATTCGACCTGACCTCAATAAGCGTGATACTTTAGATATCTTAGCCTGAATATTTTCGATGATATGAATACCAATTAAAAAAACTTCTCCATGAGTTCACTAATATCACTATAATAAATTCACAGTACAATTATCTATTAATAATGTATATAAACATTTAAATACACTAATAAATAATATAAATTATTTCACGCAATTGTACATAACATATCAGAATAGATAATAATATTTTATAGATCAAAAAAACTTATCATTAGATGATATAAATACAAAATGAAGATGTCGGGCGTCGTGTCTCGCATCAGAAAGGGACGCACTTATGGCGCAAAACGAAACAGCAATAAAGCTGGCCGCGAAACATTGCAGTATTTTCGATTGGGAAGCGATCGTCCAGCAACATTGGCCAGCAACATCTGCCATACGGAATATATGTGGCTATATGGCGGGATATACTAAAAATATTTCCAACAGTGTTTTGCAGCCACATATTGCAGCAAAAATGTGGCCCGTTTAGAAGCACCATAATAAATTTGTATTTCAAATTATAATTGTTCAATAAAAAAAGTACACGAATTAAAAAGTCATTATTGTTATTCTACGTTAATTAGTTCATCAATTGTATACAGTATTTAGGCTGAATTAAAATATAAAATGTATAATATTTAGTGAAAACACATCATTATGATGTAGTCAATTGCAGGCACTTTTGTATTGATTCTTATATGAAGACTCCTAACTTTTTAAAAGCCAAACCGGCGCTAGATGGATACCGCATCGTACCAAATCGCATCGTAATTTTAAAATTATTACCGAAACGTCATTTTTCTTCGCATCTTGCAAAACCATTTTACTTTTCCGGCAGAGGGAAAGTATTATAAACCCACTTCTGCGTGCCTGGGTATGTGTGTGTGTGCATGTGTGTGTATATTCCTCCACGATAGCGTCCAAAAGCTTCATCCGATTGTGCTGAAATTTGACAAAAGTTGAAAAGATTGTGATTGAAATCGATCCACCGGGGGGCGCTCCAGTCATACTTCAATCTCGAAATATTGGACTTCAAGACTTACAGTTGTGTTGTTGTCTTGGTACACGGATGTGTTGTTGTTGGGCCAAGACCACGTTGGGGAATTTTGGTTCGAATATCTAATATACAAGGGACACAAATAATTTTCAAACTCCGCCATATTTAAGAAAATACTACATCATATTGTAGAAATACCATTTTATTGCCACGGAAAATACCACAAGTTTAGTAAAAAAATACTATTAAAATACTACTAAAATACTAGCGGTGGGCGGGGGGGTGACGCGCGGAGGAAGGGGTTGGGTTTGCGCGGTGGGGTTCAGGTTGAGGGGTTAGCAGGGGGGGGGCGGGAGGGGGGTTTCTACTTGCCGGGAAAGTCTTGGGATGACCCAACCTTTTTTTTTCGGTTTTCCGCGCTGCACTTAGTACTCTTTATTCTTCTGTGGTTGCGCGGGAGCGCGAGCTGTCTGAATATTTTATGAAGAATACTTACACGTCGGATTTACTTGGCTAACCTGTGTGCTTTATTTTTGACAACCCACCGCTTGGCATGGCAAAACGGGTACCAATTTTTTTATTTAGGTATTATTTTTAGGTATTTCGTTTTGAGTTTTTTATGTATATTTTTTTTTAAATTTAGTTTTAGAGTTTCCGCTTTAAACTTCGGGGCCCTCATTTTAAAATATTACTTTCTTTTCTTTATTAAACATTCTCAATACAACTGAAATAGCATAATGAGCAATGACGTTAATGAATAAATGAATTAATGACCGTCAAAGGTTCTTTTTTTGCTGGATCTATGTATGTCTAAACATCTGGCTTCTCCTGCTAAAAAACCCTTGTCTATGTTTCTGTAAGATTTCGTGTGCCAACGGCAACGCATGATCAGATTCGAATACAGCACATCACTCATGTTTCATATTGCATTGTAATATAACCGCAGATAAACCTGTTCCCATTTCTGAGTCCGTCCAGTACGGTATACATAATTGGTACTCCCGACTATTCCAGGATTCCGTCTAAGGGCAATATTAGCTACATTGTCTACTCCGCAACGCAGATAAATCAATCAGCTCAACGGAGCCGAATGACGGGGGTGAGGCGGGGATGCGGGGCGGCTACACTACACGCGTCCCGTCTACGTAATTCAGTGCTATGTCTTGTGAGGACAATAGCGCCTGTGAGGATTCGTGTACACTAGTCGGAAGCCTTAAAATAGTCACTTTTCAAATACGAACTGGCTTACGATCGCGGACATAGGTACTGCATAAGTGTATAATAATTGAACTCGCATACATTCTAAATAGGATAGAAAACGAATTTACCGCGTGAAATTTGTAGGACCCGACGTTTCGGTGACGTTGCAGCCGCCGTTGTCTAGGGTAGACTGTCAGTCCGTTGTCTTGCGGGTAGGCCGCATACCGCTGCCGCCACTGCGTAGGTTATAACGGTGGTGGGGGCCGGGCTCGGAGCGCGGGAATTTTGAAAATCCGTCTTGCACACAACACTCACTGTATCCTGTTTTACGTCTTTGCGTTCGGCGTTCGGCGGCGGGAACATTTTAAGAAGAGGGCTCCACGTAGAAGAGAGTTTGTAGCCGTCGTCTCTATTGAAGTTCGGAGTTCTTCTTATTTGAAATATTATTTGAAATAAGAAGAACTCCGAACTTCAATAGAGACGACGGCTACAAACTCTCTTCTACGTGAAACCCTCTTCTTAAAATGTTCACGCCGCCGAACGCCGAACGCAAAGACGTAAAACATGATACAGTGAGTGTTGTGTGCAAGACGGATTTTCAAAATTCCTGCGCTCCGAGCCCGGCCCCACACCACCGTTATAACCTACGCAGTGGCGGCAGCGGTATGCGGCCTACTCGCAAAACAACGGACTGACAGCTCTTCAGTCTACCCTAGACAACGGCGGCTGCAGCGTCACCGAAACGTCGGGTCCTACAAATTTCACGCGGTAAATTCGTTTTCTATCCTATTTAGAATGTCAAACATCCGCGATAGTCTTCGATTTTATATCGCATACATTCACCAAAATACATTAATCCTCTTGGCTATTGAACAAATGTATAGGTCCACGTACATATATACACATATATAAAGTTGAGAATGGTCAACTACTACGAAGCGTCAGGAAATTATAATAATATTCACATTTTGATTTTACATGCAAAATTACGATATCAATCTTACATAGACGACCATAATAAAGAGGTCACGGTTCATCTCGAACTTATATCAGGACATAAGTAGCACAAAAATATAAGAGTAAGATATTATATATTACCACAGAAACATTGTTGATTTATACCTATTATCTTATCGTCAAAAATTGGAATTTCGTCAAGATGAACTGCAAAAAATGCTCAAAAAATGTTGCTAGGAAAGATAAACTATCATGCGTGCATTGTAGAGAGCATTTTCATTATCACTGTACAAATATGCTGAGAATGAACTTCCAGAGTCTTACCGAGAAGAAGATGGCTCAGTGGCTTTGTGAACACTGTAGTTCGTTCGATCCCAGACCGACGAAAAATTCGGGTCTGGATAATATCCACGTCTCACCTGCAGTTACTCCAACTCCAACCCCAACTGGAAAGGCCACACAACTTCCACAGCGCACTCCAAAATCCGATTTTATTGATATGGGTGAATTTACAGAACTTATTGATAAACATTTGGTGGACTTTAAAACAACAATAATTACTTATATTGATGAAAAACTGAACACGCTTTATCGAAAAATGGAATTATTAACAAAACAAAACGAAGAGATTGTAAAGACAACTGACTTCTTAGCCCACCGTTATGATGAGTTATCCAAAAAACTCGAAGACTTAGAAAAACAAAAGTCCAATATTCCTTCTCTACAGAAAACTAATACGGAGTTGCTGGAAAAAATATCGCTACTGCAATACAAAACTGATAATTTTGAACAAGAGCAGAAAAAACGTGACCTGGAGATAAGAGGACTACCTGAAGAGAGCGATAATTTGGGAGATATAATGATGAAAATTAGCTCATTAATAAATTGTGAAGTCTCACCAAATGACATCGAAAAAATTTCACGAACCTTCTACAAGAAATCGGACTCAAAACCGAGACCTGTAATAGTAAAATTTTATAATGAAACTAAACGTAACTTATTTTTGAAATCAATTAAAGAATATAATAAAAAATGTAAAGTCAATAGCAGAAAACTGAATACAAAAGACTTAGACATTTCAGGCAATACTGCACCTATATATGTTTCAGAAAGTATAACACAGAGAACGAAGTTTCTATTAGGCCGAGCGAAGGCATTCGTTAGGGAAAATGGGTTTAAATACGTTTGGGTGAATTCTGGAAGGGTATTTATTCGCAAGGATGACAAATTAAAGCCTATCATTATTAATTTTGAGAAAACTTTTTTAGATTTAACGAAACACGTTTAACGACATTTTTTTATTATATTCCGATTGAATTTTATTTTATTGACACTCCGATATGTATCAATCAAATCTTATTTTTATTATTCTCAATTTTATTGTTGAACATTTTATATTTAATTTTATACTATATTTCTCTATCTATAATACATTCGACATTTTTTAAATTAAGCAAATTATCTCAATTATTATTATACGACTATATACATTTTGATTGCTTAATAGCAAATCGTATTACTATTATTAAATTAAAATATCAAAAATCAAAGACTTCCAAAAACGCATCAATTTATCAGTGGTTTTTACATCGCAATTCGCAAATATTGTCGCGTATTAGCCATTGCACAAACTTAATTCCTCAATATCCAACAATTTGGCACATATATAACCCTTTTTTATTAGAAGTTTTTACTTCTCATAAAAGTAATGGATCTAATTAATCTTTTCGATTATAACCCGCGCGATGAATCCCACATTACATCAGAAGTTAGTACCTGCAGACGGCTAATATTAGGGGAGTGCTCGCTTAGAATGCTCTGCTTAAATATCAGAAGTCTACACAAAAACATGGATAGCCTTATGGTGATGTTGCAGGAGCTGGCCGTTAATTTTGATCTCTTAATTTTGACAGAGGCATGGATTGGCAACTATTTTATACCGATAGCATTACCAGGATACACTTCATTTTACACTAAATTTAATTATTCGCAGAACGATGGAGTAGTTGCTTATATTAGTGACAAATTTAATGGCAAATTATCAGTAAATGAGGTTCGACTGAACGGGGCAAACTGTTTAAACATACAACTAAATAATGAAATAAATATTATAGCACTCTACAGAAGTCCCTCGACACATAATATATCACCATTTTTGATAACCTTAGATGATCTACTAAAAACGCAACATTGTCAAAAACATTTAATTCTGACTGGAGATTTGAACATTTCAATCAAAGGCAAGAAACATCCTCAGGCCGATGACTATCTGGATTTGCTTACTGTTCACGGTCTCAGATGCTTAGTAACCGTCCCGACACGAGAAATCCACACTTCTAGCAGCTGCATTGACCATATTATGTGTCGGTCAAATAACCCTTCTTGTACTGTTATATATCAAACCGCTATTACTGATCACCATGCTTTATTATTTAAACTTTTGGGTCATACAATTAACTCTAGGAAAGCCACAACATCAATAACGAAAAATAGGGCTGATTATGAAAACATCAAAAAAACAATTTCCAATACTGATTGGTCGCAAGTCTATAATGCCCCAGATGTTAACATGGCATCTCAAATATTCGTTAATGAGTTGACTGGTATAGTAATTAAAAATAGCTCTACAAAAACCGTTAAAATTCAGCATAGCCAGAGAATATTAAAGCCTTGGATCACAAAAGGTCTAATTTTTTGCATTCGTCGACGAGATAAGCTTCACCTAGCATCGCGACGTAATTCTGACAATTTATTATTAAAGGACAAAGCGAAAAAGTACAGAAACTTATGTAACAAAATAATTCATAACACCAAAGTAAGGTATTATAAAAATAAAGTCATTGAAGCTAATAGAGACCCAAAGAGTCTGTGGAAAATCATTAATGAGGTTGGAAATAGAACCAGTCCTAAACATTTAATCGATTGTATAAATACAAATTCTGAAATATTAAATATTGATAAAACTCCACAAAGACTAGCAGACTATGTAAATTATGAAATGAAATGAAAGGGTGTGGGACTGCGAGCACAAGTCCATCCCTTACAACAAATAGACTACCAGTATCTTTGTATTTACGAAGGACTACGCCAAGAGAAGTTGCGGATGTAATATCATCTCTGAAAAATAATTCCTCTGCGGGTACTGATAATCTAAATGCACTCATTTTCAAATCATCGAAACACATCCTATGTGGGCCTATTGCGCATATAATCAATGCAAGTTTTAAAGAAGGAATCTTTCCATCAAATCTAAAATGCTCAAAAATTATACCCATTTTCAAAAGCGGCAATAAAGATGAAATCATAAATTATAGACCAATCTCACTGCTAAGCAATTTATCTAAAATAATAGAAAAAATCGTCAAAAGAAGACTTTTAAAATATCTGGCAGAGAATGAGATTTTGTCTAAAAACCAATTTGGTTTTCGTGAGGGCATGGGCACAACAGAAGCAATTGCGAAGGTGACAGATGCAATATATGATAGCCTGGACAAAGGTAATAAATGCTTGGCTGTGTTCCTAGACCTTGCAAAGGCTTTCGATACGGTATCGCATGAAAAGCTACTTATGAGGTTGAGAGATGTTGGTTGTGAGTCCATCACGCTAAACTGGTTTGAAAGTTACCTGACAGACAGAAAACAAATTACATCGATAAAAAATGTCACCAGTAAGCCAGAATCCATATCATTTGGTGTTCCACAGGGTAGTGTTCTTGGACCTATTCGATTTCTAGTTTATATGAATAAACTGTGTGATCTTGTCGGTAAAACGGTATCCTTTGCAGATGACACAGTAATTCTATTTGAAGGCCATAATTGGAAATATACTTTTAGTGAAGCTAATAAAGGACTAAATACTGTAAGGGAATGGCTGGATAATTCTTTACTAAGTCTTAACATAGATAAAACTAAAGTAATTCCTTTTAGTATCAATATGAGAGGCCAACCGTCATCGGACCATATCATTAAAATACATACTTGCAATGATCAAAGTCATTGCAGTTGCCCGTCGCTGGATAGGGTAGAATCCATTAAATACCTAGGAATAATTATAGATAATCGTCTAAGGTGGCAGGATCACATCGAGTTACTAGCTTGCAAAATCAGAAAATTGGCTTATGTCTGTAAAGAGGTGAGGAATGTCTTTAGTCCGGGAACGCTAAAAAGCGTTTACTATGCACTTTGCCAAAGCCTTCTGTGTTATGGGATAATTGGCTGGGGTGGATGCGCACAAACCATCATGTCTCCCCTGAATGTTGCACAAAAATGCATTTTAAAAATTGTTTCGCGGAAACCGTATCGATATCCTTCAAAGGCACTGTTTAAGGAGTACGAGGTTCTGGATACTATACAATTATATTTAAAAACTGCATTATCATATTTAAAATTTAATACAAAATTGATCGCTACCCAAAAAATAATCAATACTAGAAACTCCTGTAATGGGAATGTAATGATACCCAAAATGAAAACCACGTTTGGACAACGATCTTTTCGATTTTGTGCCTCAAGATTTTTCAACGCTCTTCCGGAAAACATTAAAACTGAAGAAAATGGGAAACATTTTAAAAAACTATTGACTGCATGGTTTTTAAAAGAGGAAAATCAACACATTGAGAATGAATTAAAGATAATTATTTAGTTAATAATTGCGATAAGAATATTTAAACATACGTTTTTTTTTTTTTTTTTTTTTTGATATTTTAATTCTTCAACAATTTGTACCTACCTATTTATTATTTTATTTTATTTCATTTAATTTAATTACGTATTTGATTACAATTCCATTTTAATTATATTTTGCGATTATTTGTTTGATTTAAGTTTATATATTTATATTTCTGATGATTATTATTATTATTATTTAGCAATAGTTTAATTAGTTTTAATTTAATTTAATTTACATAATTTTAACATTAAATATTGAGATACTTTCCATTTTTATAAATTGACAAAAATACGAAATTATATCATTCTAAAATTATTCATTTCTATTAAGCAATTGATATTTTAAAAATTGACAATCAATTTGCATTTTTATTACATCTGATTATTCTAATGGTAATTTTGTTTTATTTATTATTTGGATTAGATTTAATTTAATTTTATTTTTATTTTAAAAAAGATTTGAATTTTCTATTTTTAATTTAATTTTTTGTAGACTATTTTAATAATTAGTTTCATAAGTAATCATAATCATAATCATAATCAAGTAATCATAATGCACAAAGAAAATTGCTCAAGTCTGCCTTAGAACAGGCTCAGGCCTAGTTAGGCGACTTTCGGTCATAACCATGTCTCAGTCACAATAAGAATCAGTTTTCTGCTATTGCCTCATTTACATACAATGTGACATGGTAAAATGTAATAGTTAAATTTTGTAATACCTACTCTAAATAAATAAAATAAAAATAAAATTATATCATTGTTTCTCCCATGGGGTGAACGCCGAGACTTAGCGATAACATAGTCCAACGTCTGACTCCGCCAACAATCCCGTGACAGTCCAACGCCTTACTGCGAGGCATTGGGAAGTGAAAACAACGAGCCGACCTCCGGATTTCTCCGGCGATCAGCCTGGCCACGGACTCGAAGTCGCTTGCCACATCAAGGTCACTCGAAATCAGGTGGCTAACGGATCGTTACAAGGATAGATGACGTCAGGTCGACAACTACCCCCGCTGCTTAGGAAACGTCTGTTTCCAGACCCCCCCGGTTATTCGCCGTACGGGCAGCGAGGCTAGCAATCCGGCCAGTGCACCAACCGTCTCATCCCAACCACCTCCGACTGCAGGTAACAGCCGCAGGCATAGCTCGCAGCGGCCCTGACAGATTGTCCATCTTCGAGGTGGCTACCGAATGGGATTTGAACCGTGAGTTGGGCAGACCAAGATAACACAAACATTGTCCAACACCACCCAAGCTGCGCGGAACCATTAGGAACCACATATATAAACAGCCAAGACTTTAATTAGCTATAGCAGGGGTTCCCAAACTTACCCAAGTCGCCACAGCACTCTAGTGATATACTTTCTGTCTGTGTCATGTAATACTAACGATCTGCAACGATAATATTAACACCAATGAAACGTACATAGCAGATGAGATGTGCATCCTTGTTACTATCCGTGACCTCGTCTGGCTCTATTCCATATTCATTTCTTTTATTTTTTCTATCTATTAGTCGTTGAGATCCTGAACCATGTTGTGCTGGGTTTTCCGTTTGATTGTGCTGTTCGACAGAGGAATCTTCGGAAAACGTTTCTCCGAATTTTCTCCGACCATTATTTTAGCCATGTCCACAGTAACCAGTAGGATAAGCTTCTAAGCAATATTGTTGGGCTTGTTGCACATCGCTACTTTATATGCCACCTTGAATTCAAGCCTCGAAGGCGTTGTTTTGGTACTGACTTGCTTAGTGGAAGCATTATTTTGCTGGTCCAAATATTACATTTTTCTGTTAAAATATTCTTCTAGTAAATCGACCATGTTGGGATGCGTTCTTTTATCGCCGACGTCCAAGTAGCTGTCTTAGTATATGCGGCGGTTTTTTTTAAATAAAAAATCTATCGATTTTTCAAAAAAAAAAACCTCCTTCCTCCCGCCCACCCCTCACCACCTCTCCTTACCACCTCCCCCCCCCCCCCGCGTAAATCTAGCAGATGACACTATCATTTTTTTATTTTTCTCTTTTGATTACACATCTACAGACTGAGGGCTTTTTTTAGACACCTCAACCAAATTTTTGCACATAGCTGTTCTCTCAATATGGTGGTTACAGGAAAAAATACGTTTCAAATTAATATATAGATATAAATTTAATAGATTCTATATAACTTTCGTAGATTGATTGGAAGATATTGAAACTGGTATAGACATTGAGACATTGAAACGAGTCGAGACAAAGTAGCAGTCAAATCTGAGAAATGGAAAACCATCACTCTGGTCTTCAAAAAATGCAAATAAAACATATTATTTTTAATCCAACTGCAGGAAACTGATGTGCCCTTCTATACAATACGGACAGACGAAACGGGACGAAAATCCCGCAGAAATCTTTGAAGCCCCAAAAGAAGCCGTATTCCTAAATCCTAGCCTTGACTTCGCGAGCGATGAGCGGCGTGAATGCATATTATTATGACTACTGTTGATGGCGTCACGCGACTGAACAACGGCAGCGCTTCGGCTAGCCTAGGTAATGGTATTTTCGACAAGTCTGTGCCAATCCTAAGCGCCCCGAACTGAATGAAGTATTCGTTAGCGGAGGTCGCTAGGCGTAGGCCTCTAATTGATGAACAAGCAACCGTGCGGATTGGTGGCGCGGCCGATTCGGCTCGCATTCATAATAATAACCTCACAACAAGTCGTACGTACGTCCTTAATTGCAGGCACTTTATTAGCGTCGACGTCGCTCGTTTCGCACTCTTGACACCATGCGCTTCAATATACCACTCCGTTATGTGGGACGATCAGCTGCTTTAGCTAGTAGACCAGCAACGCTCTATACACGTATACATGCCCTAATTAAAGTAGTTTTTTCTAGCTGCAACACGAGATCTATATTTTTTCCGTTATACTCCTTACGGTAACGACATACCTTAATGTCTAACGACAGAGTTACAGTTGTCAACTACAACAGGCTAATCCGTCACCTCAGGAAGTTTTAACGATAGTGATCGCTCGGTCTTCCGTGAGGTGAGCGTAGATGACTTAAAGACAATACAAATCTACTGTCTATCTAATCCAACATGGCCGACAGAGGCCAGCGCCTTACGGCGAGGCACCGGGAAAGGTAACCAGCGGGCAGCCTCGCCCCCTGTCCTACTAGTTTTGGTAGGATATCACCGTAGAATAGGCAAACGTCTGTCGCTTGCGGAGAGAGTCGCTGCGATTTGTTACATAGTGGTTCGCGGTGGGCATAGTGGTTAGGTCGTCTGATCTTACATTGTAAGGTCCCGTGTTTGATTCTTGGCTGGGTCAACATTTTCCGTTGTGGTCAAATTACCGGAATTGCAATTCAATTATTTCGAACGAATGCAATAACAAGACACATGTTACACGCATACATACATATAAACACTTCATAGTAAGGTTGACTGTAAGAGATTGTCGTATGATAATAAACCCGCTCATTGTTAAACTTCACAATGAAGAGTATAAAACAAACAAACAAAACAAATAAACAGAACTTCGTATTATCAACGTCCGTATATTGGCGTCTCGATCGCTGAAGTAACAGGTTGCTGCGATAGTATCGTCGCTCTCGGGCTGTGATTGTTTTGGAGAAAAATCTGAAAGAAAACCCGGAGTTTCTGCAATATTGGAAAAAAATTCGTTTGGAAAAATATGTTCGTTTTGTACTCTTAGAATTTGGGAAATTATATTTAATAATAAAGAATCGGATTTCTTTCGGACAAATGAGTGGGATTCAGAATTTGCGTCTTCCCGGAAGAACCCATCGCTAGTCTGTACCCACTGTATCTCAGAAACTACTCGACCAATTACGACCAAATTACGTACTAAAATAGTTCATCCTAGTGCCGAGATTTATAAAGCTGATAAGAGATATATCCGACATTTGCATTTAAATTAGTGGCCTTTTCAATATTAAAAATAGTCATAAATCCGTTAATATCAGTCCTCGAAATATATGTAACTGTGACTGAGATTTCTGAGGATATCGAGTACAACTCTTGCTTACGTCACTCGTCGACATCTTGAGCGGGTTTTGAATTTAAAATGTTACAATCTGAAAATTTTATACTTTGTAGCTCCGTTATTAGTAGTACTGGAATGGAAATAATGTGTCTTAAGAATACTGAGAATAATGCCTCTAAATTTGTTGCTAGTCATTTCTTCATTTCCTAATGTCTTTAGATACGAGATTAGTGATTAAAATTTAAATATGATATGAAAGGTCTGCAGCGCTACGGTTTAGAGACATTAGAGGACCGGCGAGTAGTATCAGATATGTCGTTTCTACATAAAATTGTTCATACTGGGTTGGACAGCTCATACCTCCTGAGTAGGCTGAGCATACGAGCGCCTTGCCGACTCGCACGTGCTCACTCAACTTTTTTACGTACCAAGGTTCAACACTAACTATGGTTCCAATTCGTTATTGCCGCGCGTTATGCATGCATACAATGTATGCTTTAACGATATTGACATATTTAGCCATCAGAATAGTCGATCCTTTGTTAAGGAGGTACGTGAAAAGCTGATTATCAGATCGGATTGAATTAGCATGCACAAGCACTCACAAGCACATTCGCACTACAGATACACACACCCACACACACATACATACCCGCACACACACATACAAACACACACATACACACACTCACACATACACGCTCTCCATCACACAAACACACACTAACATCCATACACTCGCACCTAGCGATTTTAACTGTTACTTTTAAATTCTTTTTGGTTTTATTTATTTTGTATTGTTTAGCATATTTTGTAATCCTTATATAGCAAATAATTTAAAACATCATTGGCTTTGTTACTGCTATATATATATATTATGCTTATACGTATTTTTTTATGCTGTATGTTTTTAAGAAAAATAAAATAAAAATAAAAATAAAAATAAAATTGTACCTGAAAATCTGTATTATAATAGCCGCCAACAAGACAGCGACGCATTATTTGTATCCAAACAACATTTGGGAAAGTATTTTTACACTTACATAAGCAATAGTTACCCTAATAAAAGAATAGGCTAAAATATCAGATAGAATCTAAGAATTACAAGAAATACCCTTAAGAAATACGCTTCCAGAAGTGGTAAGTGTATTTTTTTTCAGCTGGAGTATTTTGAAAGGGACAATATGTATTACTCGATTAAATGTAAAATAAGTTAATAGTAAAAACACATTTTTAAAAGAAAGCTTTTATTAAAATGCTCTGTCCCGAGCCAACCCTAGGTGCAGCAGCCATGTCATATTGGAACTTAGAACGGGCTATCATAATTGAATGATATACAGAATTTCTTGTTTGTGCTGTTAACCGTTAAGGAGTCCCCTGCACCCAGGGAAGGCAACCCTGTCGCGTTGAAAATTAGAAAAGGCTGTCATTGAATGCGTATACAAAATTTCGTTTCTGTGCTGTTGGCCTTTGAGGAGTCCCCTATTACGGGAGCCAACCCTGGGTGGAGCAGCCATGTCATGGAAAAATTTAAAACGGGCTATCATAATTGAATGCGTATACAAAAACGTGTTTGTGTTGTTGACCGTGGAAGAGTAAGCTCGTGGGGGGTCGATCCTGGGTGTAGAATCAGGTCATGCTCACCATAAATATGCATTGCCATCGGAACTGAACCAACGTGTACAATTTTAACTTTATAGAATAAGAGGAAGTGGTTCTAATTCAGCTTGCAAGATTTGACCTAAACAATGTAACAAACATTGCAAGGTACTAGTAACTAAAAGCTTGTAAAAAAATGCACTTTTATACTACGTATTATAGTAGTATTAATGCCATCTCGAGTGGCAAGAATATAACCGGAATTGAACATAATTTTGCACCGGTCTTACGCGTATTTGTACGCTCATTCAAAAACTATCACTCACTTAAATTATATACGCTCACTTTGTTATTTTTTTATCATTACACTAAGCATCTCTAGTAAGTAGGCAACGCCCATGATTCGCCATATACGTGTTAAATGGCATGGCATACTTTCCTTCGTGTTTAGGTCACGACTAATAAAATAATAAAAAGGCCGCGAAGGCGCTGTTTGTTTTGCGTATTAAAATTTTGTAAAGAAATTTTGCTGTTTCATCACAGCGCTTTAACACATCTGCTTTGCGTAAACGCGCTGGTTTTAGTAATTTCATATATACTCCCTTTATATTTTTACATATTTTTTATAATAAGAATATTTCGAATATTTATTATTTAGAATATAGGTATATATAAATGGATGTTGGTATATCTGTCTGTCTGTCCGAGCTAAATACACTCCGAAACAGTTTGACCGATCACCATGAAAGTTGGCACATACTCGTAATATATGTATTTTTTCATGGAGTAGGTTTTTATGGTATACGCTTTGTTGTAACTTACCACTAGATGGCGCTGCAGCACATCAACTTCTATACCGCTCCCTCCACCGTACGCCATGAAACTTGGTATACATAGGTATTTATATTTGAAACCTTATAATTTTGTACCAAAATATATTGTAAGAGCTGTATGTCTCCTAAATAATAATGAAATAAAAAAATATATTTGATTACGGATAATATTTTCGCTCTAGCCTCAATCCAACTCCCCCCCCCCCCCCCATCACCCCCCCCCCCCCTTCCCACACCCACACACACGCATAATTATCAGACGAGGAAGGATTGAGTTACTGACATTTGTATTGAGCCTAGGGACATCGGATGTCTTTTGCTGCGTACAGACTGACGAAAGGTAACATGAAATGAAAGAATTTTGCATTAGTGCAATGTATCATGCAATGTAACATACTTTGTAACAAATTCTCATAGTGTGGACGCCTCGCGGGCGCGAACTGTGCATTTCATGCGCACGCTTCGAGCATTTCAAGTCACGCGCAAAGCGATCCGTGGTTTGTCTGATTTTCGAACGAACACAAAGGGGCGCGCAGTGGGCTCAGAGCGCCAGTGTGGACGGGTGTTGAGACGCGCGCGTGTTGAGACGCGCGCGAACAAGAACTGAACCAGTTGCGGATACAGCTACGGACGAATCGTGGAGTGAAGAAAATGCCATACAATTAATCTAGGCGTACAGAACACGAGAAATTTTATGAAATCCACAAAATTGGTCGTCACACTACATTCTCTTCTATCGTTTTCAGCAGACTGACGCTACGTTCGCGCGCACGACGGAAACAGATGCGTGCAGGTACCAGGGCATTGCATGTTACTTTTCGTCAGTCTGTACGCAGCATTTGGATGGTGAGTTGGACGCGAAGGAACGTTAAGGGTTGATTTTCTGAGTATCACAGGGCTGTACACATTAACATACAAAACATCGTAAAGGAATCTCGTATCAGGCACCACGCTACGGCACTAGGGACTCGACAGGTCGAATATCTCCAAGCAATCGAAATAGAGCTTTAGTGCGGTTTTCATCGCGTGCCCGATAACGTAGTGTATATAACTTCCAGCTCTTGATTTACCTGAGAAACGACGCCGAGTCCGCAAATTGCATTCCGTCACCGCGACACCACACCGCATCTATCCATACGCCTATCTGTCGGTTATTATGCTGTTGCGAGGTCTTGACCCTTCCGCGCCAGACACAACAATCTCAACCGATAGATACATACAGCGAATGCTAATAATGAGAGAGGGCTCTACGTGGACAATGCAATTGATTGCATGTGCATTCATTGTGATACGTATAATTACGTACGGCGGATGGGAAATAGCCGCCAGAGTAAAAGGAGTCGGAAAAATTATGTGATCAACGACGACGTAATATGTTGGTTGGTTTCTGTTACATATTTCTAAGACAACGGCTAAACGGAATTATATCCTTTCTTTATTGTAATAATATATTCTTTCTTATTGGTGACTTTGTGCCGCGTGTAGCTTAAGAACTGTGATATACGTATGTTACTGGCCAAACCCGATTTCCGGCTAAACTAGTTTTTCCTAGGCCAAATTGGTTTATCCTACGCGTGTCACGATATACTAGCTTAGCCCAGGACAATTTAGTCTGGCTTAAACACTTTAGGCTTAACTAGTTTGGCCTAGGCTAAGCTGATTGCCGAAAAAGCTTAAATCAAGACACTATTTTATCAAAGGCTATTAAAAAGGTTTGCTATTTTATACATTGATTTTGTTGCCTGTAGTGAAAAGAACATGAAATACTTTCGGCTGAACAATTGTATGATTTTATTGATGCAACTCGCAGAGCTGTCGGACACGGTGGACGTAACAGATTATTGGCTAAGACATCTTTAAAATTCGCTAATGTTACTAAACAGATGATTAATCTGTATTTATCTATGTGCGTACATGTCTATTCCTATATAAATGCTAACATTTCAAGAAAAAAAGACGAAAAAAGGGGATCTGATTGATTTTCAGAATCAACCTTATGTCAATGTCATTTTTCTGACAAACCAGGAAAGTTTAAATTTATCGTGGTCTACCAAGACCGCTTCACCAAGTTTGTTTTGCTTCGTGCTTTGGAATCCAAACGAGCTGAAGAAGTACCCTACCACTTGAATTATATATTTTTGACGATATATGCCCCATGTATGTATTTTGCAGTCAGGCAATGGAAGATAATTCGTCAATCGTTTTATATATTTGATATGAGAAATCTTTGGGGAGAACTTAAGCTAGTGCATGGAAAACCACGACACAGCTAAAAACAGGGCACCGTTGAAAGAGACGACGTCATCTCTCTCAAAAGACGTCGGTCGTCGAAAACATGATTACTTGTTAACTAAAAGATAATCAATTAACCAAATGATCAGAAGGCTTGAGGTATGTTTCTCCAAGAAAGAGATGTCAATCAAGATGTTCAGTTGGGACCGGACAAGGTTTTATGAGGGGCACCTGCACCAAAAACTGTGCTACAAATAGGTGTCAGTGTAAAGAAAAAAATATTTTGTGTAATTCAAAATGCCACCATAGTACCCTGTAAAAATAAAAAAAAGATTAAATATTTTATTTCTTTTTACACTTATCAAATAAATATTTTATTTGTTTAAACATATATACATACGCACGCACGCTCGCACATACATACATACATATGTATGAACTGCTAAGATTCTAAAAACTTAAAGGGGCAATTTCCGGGGCCCAATGGATGGGAGGGGGGGGGGGTTGAAATTTGCATTCTAAAATGTTTAAAAATAATTAGGCTAACTAGTGCCATCGCTGTAAGGAAGTCGTAATATCGAATAAATTATATTCGCAAATAAAAAAGTTATGAAATTCACTAATTCACTGTCAGAGGAATTTTTAACAAAATTGGATTTGGAATCCGAATTCTTTGACATCCATTAGAAACAAATGTATACACATCTGAAGGATTTCGTTTCGATCTCAATAAATTATTTTTAAAAACTTCTATACCTTGGCCTAACTTTTAATTTAGCATTTTTTACTGCAAATGTAATAGTTTTTTTTTAAATAACGTATATTATTAACCCTTAGGCATTGATATAGGTCTGGACTCGCAAAAAGAAACTATTGCTGTATCGCTCTGCGGCTTGTGAGGGTGTTGTACTCTTAGGTAGCTTCGAGTTAGTTAGTGCTCCGCAAGCTGTGTATAGTATGGAAAAAAAAAACTACATGTATATTTTTAACAATTTTTATCTTTGGGAGTCTGAGACCTATAAGAGTGGTAATGTTAAAAAAGCATATGTCAGTGCTTAAGAGTTAATTATGGGGAAATTCTTTATTATTTATTTGAAGTAAAGCACGAGATATACATTATACATTCCTGCAGCATTTCAACTTATTAGTGTTTGGACCAGTAGCAAAACAGAAAGCACACTGCAGCATCTTGATTACTACATCAGCGCCGCCTAAGTAGGCCTAGGCCTGTGTTAAGGCAGTCGTACCAAGAAAATATTTCACATATGCAGTGAAATATGGTTACAATTTAAAGAAAAAACATGAACAATAATTTAACATATTAAAAACACGACTGCCGGTACAAAAAGTGAACTATTGTATTTATAATTATTAGAAACAATTTGTTCGCGCAAAAAGCACATTTTTTAGAGAATAAATTTCTTCGTTTATACAATATTCGTTAAAATAAATTCAGCTTCGTTACTTTATATACTCTATATACATCCAGTGCTTAAATACGAATTATGTTGGTCAGACAACGGGTCTTTTATTTAGTTGACATTTGGACAGTTTAGGTACCCTATAACACTCGGTATGACATACCGATTCTATCAATACCATACTTTTCTAAATCGGTCGAAGCGTAAGCTACGGTGGAATAAAGAAACGGAAAGCATACCCTGAACACATTACACTCCTTTTTGTTGGGCAGTCTTGTAACAAAAGAAACCAAATTAGGTACTTAAAAGTATTTAGATAAATATTAAAAATTTCATTCAGATAAATACATTTAAGATGAAATTAAAATTAAAGATTGTATTGTAATTGTAAGAATAAAATTGTGTTTCCAAAATTATTTTAAATAAGTCTAAATATTAAAATGTAGTCAAAATCATCTATGGTAAAAAAGTCTTTGTCGGAACTATAAAATAAATTATATTAGTATACAAAATAGGCTTTGAAATACTTAAAATATACCTAAAATTATCGTCTAGTAAATGAATAAAAATCGAAATTTTGATAATTCAATCTTTTTTTTCAATTTTAGAATTTGTATTATGTAAGAATTTGTATTTTTTAGTAAAAATGTCAGGAACCCCATTGGACCCCTGAAATTACCCCTTTAACAGCAGTGAGATCTTGATCGTTTCTGTTCATTTACCACTTCGTTGGCCGCAATACGGTTCGAACTAAGGACCTGCCGCTTGAAAATCCGACTCCTTTACAACTTATCTGCTTAGCTGGTCATAGATTAATATTATCCAGATATTCTATCGCTTGGTCGTAATTTGAGAAAATCGCAAAATTATTTCGAAGCTATGTACATAATAATTTTCCTTTCCTTGACTTATTACGAAATTCCGTCTTTAACTTTAACCTAAATGTATAGGTATACTTAATTATTCTTTTGTTAGTAAGTCAATACAGCCTACCTTTATCCCTTAAACCCCTCCATCAAACAGACGATTGTATCATTTAAATACTAAAATTATAATTAAATTCAACAATTCAATTATAATGTAATTAAGTAGCCGAATAATCGACCCGTATTTTAAACAGCGCGGTATAACATCCATTCAGTAACCTTTAATGAACTAATCTAGTTGAAAGCCCAAGGGGCGCGGGAGGCGCTCGGAACGCGCAAAGCCCTCGTTTTAAATTTAATTAAAAAATGTTAAGCTCAATGTGTCAAATATCAAAGTAATATACCTAATGTATATTTGGAGAAGGCTTTCATCAAATGAAGTCATGAAACAATGTTCCAAAAAATTTTGTTGTTTTAGAGAATTTTTGGCGTTTATAATAAGACGTGCACCACAGAACACCCATCCCAATCATCTGTATTTATCCTGCAATTTACGTTGCCTTTATTGTTTTTACACGACTGCCTAACAAAAAAGGAGTGTAATGTGTTCAGGGTTAAAAAAATCCACATAATTATATAAAAAAATATTTTAACAAATTAATTTTACTTATTTACAAATTACTTATCACACAGATATGAATATTTCAACAGGGATTTTTAAAACTAAAATATTGAAAGATTGTTTTTATCACTAAATATATGCACATTGCTGCCCAACAAAAAAGAAGTGTAATGTGTTCAGAGTTCATTTATGTATGTTTTCCGTTTCTTTATCCACCATAACTTCTAAACGCTTGAACCAATGTAGAAGTGAGTGGTGTTGTTAGAATCGGTATGTCATTACAGGATACCTTGACTGTCCAAAGATCAAGTAACTAGTTGTCTAAATGTCCAAATGTTAATAAATTAACATAAATATATCGTGTTTAGTGTCAAATGAAAGGTCTGATTGAGTACATTCCTGAAATATACATGTAAATATCTGGATAAATAAATAAACCACAAATATTCTATAAAAAACCGTAATAAAAATAATTATAAATGCGATAGTTCACTTTCTGTGACAGCAGTCGTGTTTTTTATTATTATTAATACATTTACTTGTTTGCTTCGATATAACATAATTATAACACTTTCTCACCCTAAAAATATTGTGGAAAAGGTTTAGGATTATCTTAGCCGATTTTAATATCACGATATCGTATAAATATTAAATATCGTATGGGATGTGTTTATTTATTTATTGTTAATGCACAAAGAAAAACTTAATAGCGGCCCGGTGGCATAGTGGTTAGGTCGCCTGATCTTACATTGTAAGGTCCCGGGTTCGATTCCCGGCTGGGTCACCATTTTCCGTTGGGATCAAATTAACGGAATTGCATTTTCAATTCTGTCGATCGAATGCAATAACAAACTTACTTACAGACATGTTACACGCACACATACATATAACACGTCATAGTAGGGTTGGTTGTAAGAGATTGTCATATGACAATAAACCCGCCCATTGTGACATTTTCACAATAAAGAGTATAAACAAACAAACAAACAATAATGGCTAATTTACAAAATTTAGTATGTGAAATAGTACCTGTCACAAACGAACAGTAATGACAGTATGTAAAATAGTACCTGTCATAGTCGACATTTCGGTTTGAAATATTTGAAATTTTTGACTATGTACGTTATTTAAAAATATGATAAAACGATGCTGCGGTCGTTACCAGCCAGCAATTAAATTAAAATAAATAAGCTTGATATGCTCATTTCTATGACATAAAGTATTCAAATCTCCTTACTGGATGGTGAAGTATATTTTTGTCACGTGCCGCCACTGGTCCTTATACATAAATTCCAGCGAAGTTACAATGTTCATGATTTATGCCCTCACCAAAGGTTAAATTTTACGTTACACAACCTAATGCAATCACAGCCAGTATATGACACAATAACCCAAAGGAAACGATGTCAATAAGCCGCCGGTAATAACATGACCAAACGCTTAATGACTCCGCAAATTTTAGCCTAATGAAGCTATTTTTAGGCCAGCATACTATGGCGATATACTAAAGTAACAATCTCATTGACGGGGCGTGCCGGCATGGCAGCTACCACCTACGCGCGAGAGAAAGTACAATTATTGGGCACATGTGTATTATAATTTTGGTGGCTTTCTAACTCACTTATAGGCCCACTCATTTTTATCACGACCCGTACCAGTATTATTCTTACTATACTGGTACGTAATCTTAACCTAACCTAAAAGTTTCACAGATTACACTAAGTTTTTGGAGACCAACTGACTCTGGAGAGGATTTTGGACAGAGCAGTGGCTGCCGCCTACCTTGAACGTGGATTAGTATGCTACATTGTCAAAAGCAATCCGAAAACGACTTAAACTATTCAGAGAAAATTTAAAACGACAATATCGCACGATTTAAAATGGGAACCGAGCATTGCAGAAAGAGTTAAAAAAGCGAATTCTACCACATGCCTTATTAGGAAAGTTTTTACTTTCCTGTTTAAGGAAAGTATTGTGGACGCGTTTCTGTTTGTCTGTCTGTGTGTATTCTCCAACGATAGCGCCGAAACGGTTCATCCGATCGAGCTTGGCATGCAGGCATCATTTGGTCATGGCATGAGCTGAAAAGGTTGTGGTTGAAATCCGCCCACCCTGGGTTGGCTTCCGACGAGGAAACTCCTCAACGGTCAACAGCAGAGACCCAAAATTTTGTGTAAGCATTGAATTATGATAGCAGCTTCCAAGTTTCACCATGACATGGCTGATGTACCCGGACGTTCAAAATATAGAAAAGTCGAAAAAATCGAAAAGTCGGAAAAGTCGAAGTCGATTTCGATTTTCGAAAGTTAAAGGGTGGCGCTAGGTTAGGGGTGGGAGGTTTTGGCAGGATTTACGATATTATTATTCAGATGAATTAAGTTCCTGGCTACTTGACAGGAAAGTCTTGAAGTGACACAACCGATTTTTTTAAATCCATCTTCGGCATTGGCTGTAAAAAATATAAGACCTATGTTTGACCGCTGTTGCCGTATGGATTTCAACAAATAGAGGTCGACTTGCTTTGGGAGTTCATCGCCGTTTATTAAAAAAACCATATAGGCTGTGATCTATGAAGTACGAGGACCGGCTTACAAATTTTAAATCTACCAACTCTTCAGGAGAGACTATTGGGATGAGATATTATTGAAACCTACAATGGGCAAATAATAATAATAATATTTTAGTTCCTTGCTACTTTTTCTTCGATCCAACCGTAAAATGATTTTATAATTCGAGATTTCGCATTTCTATGATTTCTATGATTGCTTTGAGAGTTCAGATTTTCCTATTGCAATTTAGCATATCCTCTTAATGAACACTAAATTTATCCACATATATTATCGTATTTGAAAGCGTAGCCAAATTATTCTGTTATGTTTCATGATGTTAATTGCGATAAATGTATCACGGTAATGCAATAGTGCAGGTCGCAGCAGTGCAATTATCCGTCACATTTAATTTGTTAGGCTGTCTAGACAACTATAGAAAGTAAAACTGGATACCTCCTGTGGATATATTTTGAATCCTCGCTCTAAGCTAATTATTGAAATAGGACTGGGTACACCATCCCATATAATAAACTAATAAAAAAGTTAAGTGTCTTCTTTGGGCATCTAAAAATAGTTTTTCATGTACATGAATCGAGACAAACGTTATAGATACGGTAGGATCTCGTATATCCGAGGTAACGTGGACCGAGGGAATCTAGGATAATCGATAACTTGGATAACACGGACTCTGTTGTAAACCAAGGAGTAAACATACGGTAAAGTTTGAAATGAATTAAAACGAAGTCAATAAAGTAAAAGAATACATCTATTACATATTTAAATGTAGTCAATTTAAAATGTAATACAATGCATACATACACAAATTATAAAATACAGTGCTGCATAGTAAAATTGGAGCAAAGGGGCGACGTTGGGGGTAAAAGCATGGCCTGACCGTGGCCTTTTCGACCTCGATTAACCCGGAACTCGGTTAATCGGGGCTCGGATAACCACGGCCCTACTATACCAGAAATATTGGTTTTTTTTTACAAGGAAGGTCTCATGTATAAGTCATTTGTGTGTTCATTTATAATCACCCATTTATTAGCAGACAAATTTCTTGACGTTCTCTTTCTAACATAACGTCGCGCACACGTGCTTGAAAGGGATAAATATATTCTGTTTTATAGCTATGACTAGATTATTAATATTGCCAGTTGATATTTCAGCGTTTAAAACATATGAAATGACTGACCCAAATTGAGCCGACAAGTTCAGACGAAGGTGTCGCTCAGACGCGTATTATTACCTGCGTCGTACGCGTCGCTCACCCGATAAAGCCAAGGGTTCCCTAGAATTCATACACTGCACACCCTAGGCTGTGGGTGCGATTATATGTACGCGCATACAATTTATTCCTCCTACAGACATTGGTGATATGTCGGACTGTGTCGCCAGCGATTCTACCGAGTGATCGAAGTATGCTTTTAGGTAAATCATACACTGGTCCCCCCCGATTCTCCCTCCAGCGCTTGTATTGTCCCATTTCGTCTGTTACCTCCCGTAGCGCTCGTAGTAAGGCGCCGGCGCCGCCTTGTTTGTTATCAGCGCCGCACAGTGTTTCAACACTGCAAGTTTACTTGCGCGCCAAGGGCTCCGTACATTATTAAGAAAGGTATTCTTACTATAAACGACATTCACACATATTTCATACAAAGGAACGTTGGCAGTCCATTGATATTGATATTTATTAATAAGCAATTTGTAGGTGTGTGATTTTATTTAGACATTATTCTATATAAAAGATATTTAAATTTTGGAAATTTAATCAGAACGCTTGGAAATTTAATTGCTTGCGTGGACCTACCATCAGGTAAAGGCCGCGCAAGCGACCTCAAATCTGTGACCAGGCTGGAGAATAGAGTAATCCGCCCAAAATTGGTGGTAAGGGCGTGAGGGCGGCCCGCTGTCTTCACTTTCGATTGCCTCGCGGCGAGGCGTTGGACGCTTACAGGCATGTTGGCCTAGTTATACGTTGAACTGTATTGCCGCTAAGTCTCTGCGTTCACTTCATGGAAGAGAGAATGATCTGATATAGTTATGACTTCCTGGGTTGGCGGGTTCACCCGTAGTAGTTGACACCTCTCAAATGTTAAACAAACAGTACAG
The DNA here is from genome assembly GCA_944548615.1 of Micropterix aruncella. NCBI lineage: Eukaryota > Metazoa > Arthropoda > Insecta > Lepidoptera > Micropterigidae > Micropterix > Micropterix aruncella. The sequence continues at coordinate 27,181,184 of OX155955.1, read as the reverse complement.
ACTTATGTCAGATTGACCTATGACCTAGACCTAGAGCAGTTGAGCTATTATGACCCATGTGTTAAGGTCGGCCGAACTCACACGTCAACACAAAACCGGCAGCCTCCAAGCAGAAGTGCAATCTCGTGTAGGACTCTGTGCCTGCGGGCCAGTTCCCCTGGTAATTGTACATCGGGCGCTCCTGGACGGTATGCGCTCCTTGCGGCATTAACCAATCGATTGTGCATTCCGACAGATAGCCGGGGGAGTCTGGAAACGGCTTTGTTTCCTATAGAGCGAGGGTGGTTTTTAACCTTACGGCAACTGTTCTTGAAACGACCAATCGGCTACCCGATACCTGGTTAACGCGGGGCAAAGGATGCCGTGGTCCGCGATAGATTAGGTAAATACCGAATCACCGCTACGTAAGGGAAGGGACAACACAAGCGAACTCGAACCCGTAACCAGTCGCGAGCCGGAGAAATCTGACTTTAACTGGAAGTAAGGGCGCGAGTGTCGGCCCGCAGGTTGCAAAACCCGGTTTCTTGCGGTAAGACGTTGGCTTCTTAAGGACGAATGGTATAACTAGAAAGTGGACGATTTCGTCCCAAGTCTTTTACGCTCACCTAACGGGAGACAGAATGATCAAATATCGTTAAAAATTCCTGAGGTGACGGGTTCGCCCGTTGTAGTTGACAGCTCCAGTATGAACAGTTAGGTACTTATGTATGATTTTAACATATATATTTTTGGTCGGCTTTTGATAACAAAAAAGTATGGTGCGACGTTTCCTCAGCAGCTGCCTCAGGCCTCAGCTACGTGAGAAGACTTGCGACAAAACAATGTCGCATTGTCTTGCGACTTTACGTAATCGACCGTTTCGCTCGACCTGCTAGCGTAATTTCCGCTTCTTGGTGTAAGAAGGTCATTTATGGGACTATCCGCCACAGAGCGTGTTACTACCTTATAACTGTATAACTGTTCATTTAGTGTTGCGTTCCAACTTCTACGAACAACGATTGGATAGAAAATTGCTACTATTCTGTAGGTATGTCAAAAAGGCGAATTGCTCTTTTTTTCAATCTAGTTGCTGTGCAAACCAACACATAAACAAATATACGAACCAGACCACTTGAAAGTTTGAAAAAAGTGACTTATGAAAGTATTGTTATAAACTTTCAATCACCTTGTTTGGGCGCTGGTTTCAGCAGCGTTGAAAATCGAAAAAAGGAATAAAGCCCTATTCTTAGATTTTTTTCCTACTTACTTGACAGTTATCGTTATATTTTAGATAATTCATACTATATCTTTATAAATTATAGCCTATGTGTTATTTTGATGTATAAGCTATATTATTGTAAAGTTTCATCAAAATCCATTCAGTAGTTTTTGCGTGAAAGAGTAACAAACATCCATACATACATACAAACTTTCGCGTTTATAATATTAGTAGGATATCATTTGTATTTTAATGAAAAGATTAGTCTGTTTTAAAACGCTTTAATTTCTTACAATAATATATTTTTTTGCCACAAATCGTTCTCATCCTAAAATCTTGAGTCAAACTCTGATGAATGGTAATACGACTCAAATTTAACTCCTAAATGCTAGGCGAGCGTCTGGCGTCACAGTAACCCTCACTCGTTCCACCTTTTTCTCAGTTTTTCATTTTAAATGCCTCGCTAAACTAGATTCGTCCTCCATTGCTTCTCGGTCCTCCAAAAATACTTTGTGCCACCGAAAAACTTGTTCTCTTGATAACATTTGTTCCCCATAGGCTCGTTGCAACGTTTCGTAGGTCGAGCTCAGGGATTCGCCAAGCTCAACACAAAATTTGATGGCAGATCTTTTGCTCCCAATTTAGCTGTTCATTTTTCCGTAACGCACTACAAAAACATAACTTCACCTATCACAGTCTCTACGGTTGGGCAGTTACCCTCACGAGGATCAAACTTTTACTGCGCGCCTATACAAGAAGCTCTTTGCGAATTCTATTGCAATAAGAGCTCGGCTATATCCTACGAGGAAGTAGATCGGCATGACACCAGGAATAAAACCCTGTATCTCCAACCGTTCGTAGCACGTACTGCCAAGTTCCAGGCGACTAGTCGATACTTAGGCCTCAAACTTTTAATAAATTGCCCAAAAGATTAAAAGCGATTAAAAACATTGATATTTTCAAGAGATCCATCCGAGTCTATTTACTTAAAATCAACATGTATGCTCATAACGACTTCTTAAAATATTTTGAAAATACATAGCATCGTATCTACCCATTTAATCTAATACATATTATTTACCGTTAATTGTTTTGTTGTAAACTGTTATCATATAGTCTTTGTTTTTGTAAATTGGTAAGTTTAAAGTTATATTTTGTATATCATCTCTTGGCTAAATTGAGTAACTAGTTTAAGATTAATTACTGTCATTCCTACACAATTGTATGGTTGTATTGGAAATAAATACTGTTTATCTTATCTTATCTTATAAGGTACTGACGTACACTCTTTGTGAAGGGTACCTCGCAGGGATGCCATATCGCTCTCATTGATGCCAGTATCATTATTTTCCTGTCACACGTCGTATATATTTTTCATACATCATTTTTAGTCTAATATTTTATTTTATATAACGGCAAAATCATAGGTAAGGACCTCATAACTTTATACACATTAGATTAGCCTTTACCTAGTAAGTAAAGGCTTTTGAGCGACATTTATCACTTCCGTCAAGTCATTACTGGCATTATCAAACAATCTAAAAATATGTACTCGTCTATTGTTTGCTCGCCTTTCACTTTTTATATCGTTCAACTTCTCAACCGCTTCGCCGGAAACTAGTTTCTAATTAAAAACGTCATCATAATTGTCATACTCTCACGGCTCATGAGGGCGTTAAATTGTTTATTTTAATGAAGCACTTTTAAGATTAATTAGAAGTAACTTTTGAAGAGATTTTTTGTGTTTTTATGAAAGTCTGGTTTATGATTGTTGATATTTTATTTTTCGTTTGAAAACAAACTTAAAATAATACACGAAAGTTCAGTAAAGTTCCTTCGGTTTTGCAATTTTTGCTTTATACACGGAAGAAGATTAATGAACATGTAAATATATGAAAAATATTAAAAAACACGACTGCCGTTACAGAAATAAACTATTGTATGTATGTATAATTATTATTATTACGGTTTTATTATGAAATATTTGTGGTTTATATATTTATATATAGATAGATTACATATAGATTTACATATAGATAGATGTATATTTCCGGAATGCACTTAATCAGACCTTTCATTTAATACTAAACACGATATATTTATGTTAATTTACTGACATTTGGGCATTTAGAAAACTATTTACTTCGTGTTTGGGCAGTTAAGGTACCTTATAACACTCGAGTCAAATACATTTCATTGTTATAAATCAAAGGAAATTGATATCTTATTATCGACCAGTGAGATACTTCACGTCAATCTCTTCTCAGAGATAGAAACGTCTTTTTGGCAATCACAAATCACTAAAACATGTAGTATGTTCTGTATAGTCTACGGGGGAGCTAAAGGGCCCTGTTGCAGTCACTAAGGGCCCTGTTGCGGTCACTAAGACCCATATGTTCAGGGTAGGTCATACTCACGGATCAACACCCATCCGGCGGCCTCCACGCAGAAGGGAGAGCCAGGGTAGGACGCTGGCCTGCGGGCCAGTCTCTCCTAGGAGTCAACCTTCGGGCGCTCCTGGACAGTTTGCGCATCTTGCGGCGTCAGCCAATCGATTGTGCACTCCGACTTACAGCCGGGGGAGTCTGGGAACAGTAATGTTTCATATAGAGTGAGGGTGGTTGTTAAACTTATGGCAACTGCTCTTGAAACGACCATTCGGCCACCCGATCTCGGGTGAATAAGTCGGGCAAAGGATGCCGTGGCCGCGATAGATTCGGTGGACACCGTATCACCGCTGCATAAGGGAGAGGACCGCACAAACGACCTTGAGTCTGTAACCAGTCAGGAGGCAGGAGGTATCCTGAAGGTGGGGATATCCTTTCCAACTGGTAGTCAGGGGGGGGGGGGGTGCCCGCTGGGTACCTTCCCTGGTGCCTCGCCGTAAGGCGTTGGCCTCTGACGGGCAAGCGGCGTAATTAGACTGTGGATTGTTTTTCGTCCCAAGTCTTCTGTGCTCACCTCACGGGAGACAGAACGATCCAATATATTTAAAACTTACTGAGGTGACGGGTTCGCCCGTTGTACTCTACAGCTCTAGTTGTATAATCTACGGATCTGCGATAAATTCGATACATGAATTACCGCTAACGTCAGGTAGAGGCCCGAGCAAAGATCTTCGTTCCTGTTTCCATACTGGAGGATGGAGAAATCCGTCCAAATCTGGTAGTAAAGGCGCGGGGTGTAGATCGTGTAGAGACTACGTCACACAATTGTATTTCAATATACGTCACATTACTGTAATTCATATTTTCATGCCTGCATGTGTTACCACTACAGAGAATGATTCGGGGTTAGACGGAATAATTACGCTGTAAACACTCGCGCGAACGGAGATCCACTCGCACCACAGCATTAAAGCAACGACCGCAACACTGTTTCTTTTCCTGGTGATCGAACATTATTAATAACGTGGCATACTTTAGTTTTTCTCTACAACGAACTAATAGTGCGCGTTACAGGGATCCCAATCCTTCCTTGCCATACACGGCATATTGGTGACCCCGACGGATCAATCAATTCATGGCTTTGTATATAGAGTACCAGGATTTCATATGTATTTAGTAGACGAAATTTAATTTCACATATTTATCATTAGGACTTTCATTAGTCTAAATACCTGATATGGTTGGACTCAATCGTCTTCGAGTAATATTAAATGTACTTATGTGTTTTATCAAATCTGAAACACGAACACCAATAATAAAATCATCCGCATCGGCCAATGGGAGCTGAAGTCATTAATATTTGCCTCAAAAGTAAAATCATTGTCTCCAAAGATATCGACAAACTATTAAAAATACTTATATATGTCGTTGCCAGGGATAATTGGCAAAATTTTATAGTGGACAAAATTTTAACAAAAAAAAACCGACTTTATTTTTTACACAAGTGCAGCAGGTCATGGTGATACTTAAAACGGGCTATCATAATTGAATGCGTATACAAAATTTTGTGTTTGTGCTGTTGACCGTTGAGGAGTTCCCTCGTTGGAAGCCAACCCTGGGTGCCGCAGTACTGACGTGGTGAAACTTATCACAGGCTGTCGTAATTAAATGCATATACAAAATTTCGTGTCTGTGCTGTTGACCGTTGAGGAGTCCCCTCGTCGGGAGCCAACCCTGGGTGCAGAGTCAGGTCATGCTTACCATAAAAAATCCATTGTCGTCGGAACTGAACCAACATGTACATTTTCAACTTCATATGATAGTATTTCAGAAGTTCCCTGAATTCTTCATGTATCCCACCATCAGAACAGGATTTTGATTAAAATAAAACCAATCTCGAAGCATATCCTTTTAACTAAAAAAAGAAGGAAGACGAAAGTTTTTCAAATGTCTATATCCTCCTTTTCCATTTCGCAGATCCTCGGTCGACCGTCATAATTTAAACTCGCCGTTTCACCCCCTTGGCATAGACATTTTGCGAAATCCTCTCTGAGCACTACCCTACACTGAGAAAAAATATATAGGTACGTGGGCTCCTCAAATAACGAACTGCCTAACTGCAATAATGACCAAACAATCTTTACCGCTTGAGTGATGTGCCATTATCGACCTTTATGTAAGTCTGGACTATTCATGGCATTTCGACGAGCTCGTACGATACAACATTATTTTTGTACTACTGATAATGACTCAGACATTTCGTCCTTCAGAGGCGTCTTTAATGCTGGCGTATCCACATCACAATACTTTGGGATCCAGGATCTAGATCCAGGGTGATCCAGGTTAATAATGTATAGCATTACTTGTAGTGGCGTCACGTTTAGTAGAAAATTTCACGTCACATGGCTTTCTTACATAAACATAGCATATTATGCAGATTACGAGTGCAACACATATAATCTACCATTTCCGTTTTACCAGAGCGACTTTTATACAAATACATAATAAATATTTATAAAAATTAAAAATAATTATATATTTTCAACAATATTAAATATTTTTCGCTGTATACAAAACGACACAAAGCTTCGTGACAAATTTTAAGGTTTTGCTCCCAGCCATTTGGGTTCTGCTTTGAAGATATTGCCTGGGCCATATATTGTATTCATATAGATTTATCTAATTTATATAAAAATATCTGATGTTCATTAATCACTGTTTTTCTTTATTTTTAGGTAAGTCATCGCTTGGATTTATACGCACATATAAAACGAAGCAATCTACACACAGGTATGGTTCGCACATTTATATAAGCCGGGTCAAACGAGAATCAAATAAAGCTGAATCTGCCTTAACCGCCCTACCTTTAGGTTATTATTCAAAAGGTAGTAGGTAAAAAATCGTTGGGTTTGTTTATTACATTTCTTTAAAAAAACAAAACTTGGTTACAGTGTACCAGACATTTTTGTTACATAATAGACCCATTTACGACCTTTTTTGTATTTAGAATCATAGGAAAAATTTGACGTATCACGTACGCTTTGTAGGTTTTGGCTTTTTTTTATTAACCTGATCGTACGTGATACGGTTTGTTGCGTTCGGGCGATAATATAGCGGACGTATCACATACATTCGTATGGGTAGGGCGGTTAATATTATATTACATCCCATCAAAAAATGTTGATCTTTGACAACCTCATTATACATCCGTGCCTTCTGTTAATACAGAGCATAATACGCATATTTCAGAGTTCAGAGTGTGTAATAGATTCGGGTACCATCTCAGTATTATTTGTATTACGCGCCGTAATCGCCCCGGGCCGTCCTTATCCGCCCTAATATTTCCTTAGTAAACCATTTGTATTCATGCTCCCCTCTTTTGGGGTTAGTGTATGTACGTATATCCTTCCTCTTCGCTTGCTCAAGCTATTTCCCTCCGAAGTGGGTAGGTGAAAGTGTAAGGATGCCTGAAATTTATATTAAAATGTAAGGAGTACTTTTTTTTAATATGCTTGATACTCAGTATCTTATACTTTCCCAAATTTCGTCTTAATGAATGACAATGCATCGCTGTTCTAGATATTGGCTATAATAAGCGCGATAACTTATTGTTTTACTTTCCCAGCAGGGAAAGTATTGTGAACGCGCTAAAATGTCTTTTCGAGATAAGGACGGATATGTATACATTTTGACCACCCGCCCCCCCCCCCCCTCCTCCCGAGACGATTAAGACCATTTCCAGACTGAAGTCTATTTGTGAGTCTGTGTGTCTGTATGTATTCTTCCACGATAGCGCCTAAACACTTCATCCGATTGAGCTGAAATTTGGCATGTAGGCATAATTTGGTTATGGTGAGAGTTGAAGAGATTGTGGTTAAAATCGGTCCACCTTTTTTTATTACTTATAATTTTATTTTTTTCGCTTAAAGTTGCGGGCGGCCAGTGTCATCTGTTACCGCTTATCTATGTCACTGTGCACTACTACCTATGAACCGCGGCTGCGGTTTGTGTCTTTGCTTAGACGCCGACGTGCGCTTTCGAGTTTTTTCACTGAATTTCCGCTAAGTGGGGATATGTCACTGCAAATATTTCTATTTTGCTCGGAATAAAATGAAATATTATTTATAGTTAAACATTCCAATTATTTTTATTACAATAAAGGTATTTTTCATTTCAATGTTGTTTACTAAGATAACGCATCTTCCAACATTCCTATGACAGTTACTGTGATTCTGGGAAGTCTTACCGGTAAAGTGTTGGGGCGACACAACCGATTTCTTTATCACAAGATCGTTCTATGTGGCATTAATCCCATCTATTATAGTTCATATCATACAAACGGTTCGTGGCGTATAGTCATTTCGAATTTTCCTAACAGTAGATTTTGTATTTCCTTAACCTGCATGAGTAAATTCTTCTTAGAATGGTTAAATAACCCTTTTATTCCTAAACTTTCATTAAAATCCCATACTTTTATTATAGGGATTATGGCCTTGTATATAATAGGTGCTTAAATACATTTCATTTATGAGCGCTATAAATGCACTTAGGGGAAGTACTCAAATATGGTTAAAACCAGGTTTTCTAAACACGCTTTTGTATAATCAGTACAATAAAAAGTGGGTGTCCAAATAATTTTGAGCGGTAGTGTATATATTCTAACCTAGTTTTGTATTGTTGGTGCTTTTTATGCTTTGAGGGCATATTTACGATTTTCTTTGTCTCTTCATACAAATGCCCACTGACCGGTTTTCCAGGGCGGTCAGAGTCTATTATATTATTTGGTTCTCGTTAACCTCCGCAGCCATTTCGCCGTGCGGAGTCAAATTTATGATTCAACGGCAGAGACGAGGCAATCGAATGCCATTTGTTGTGTGCCCACTTGAAGAGGCGAATCGAGGGGCCCTGCGAGTTTCCCTTTTTTTATCATCCAATCAATCTCTGAAAGGTTGGGTAGATCGTTTGTTAAGCTTTTCGCTCCGGGTGAGTTTCGTCGGATTTTTCATTCGTTTAGAGAGGCAGGGAGAACTGGCCGAGCGCTTTTCGCGCCGGATGATATCGAGGCTAAAATGCTCTACTGGTGTAGTCAGTTTAAAGCCTGAATGTCCAGGCCAATGGTAACATTTTTGGGTCTAAATTATAAATTGGTTCCTTATCGAGGGATTCGTTTAGTAATTTTTAAATTAGTGCTTATATTTTTCAAAAAAAAAACATGCGAACGAAAAGTTCTTCAGATATGGTTCTTCCCAGGTATATATAATGTTTGTCACCTTAAAACATGGACTTTCGAAATGACGTTTCGGTTTTCTTCGTATTCAGTGTTGGACTCGTCATTATATTGATCATTTCTGATAATTTTTCACTATTTTATGACCATATTCACATTTTTTATTTTATTGTTTTCCGTATTCTAAAACGGAAATCGAGTTTTATTTCTGAAATGCATAATTGTACAACATGAAACAAAATACACCGCTTTTAGGTACAATATAATTATAAAGGCAGAGCATTTAATGCTGGCAGTTGTTTAATTATTACAACAAATATATAATTAGTAATTAGAACAAATATATAATTAGCACGTCTCCTTTATTTCGTTTTTCTCCAGTTGACGCAAAAGCTATTGAACAGTTTTTGAAAACTGTGTAATTACTCTTCAGATATACTTTTAATTTCTGCAACAAGTTCTTTCACAAAATATTGCGTTTAAATATATATTTTCAAGATACAAGAACCTATTTTTTAGTACCTTACAAAAACGTACCTTGGATAGTTTTTACATTTTTGATTATTTTAAATTGTGAAATGTTATTAATATATTTAAAAAACTGGTAGATCAACACTATTTTTTTCCTGAATAGCACTGATAAAATAAAAATTATTACATAATTAAATTAAATAAATATTCAAACTATCAGTAAGACGAAATGTACAAATACTTTTCAAAACGCTAGCGTTGGGCTCTGATTGGTGTGTATAATGACAGCTCTAATTAGATCATCCATACGACGAATAAAACCTATTTTATTCATCCGTCTTGTTTTTGTCTATTCATTGTGTCTTCTGTAACTGTGTCTTGTTTATTCATTCATTCATATTTTTGAAACCCATGCCCGATTTCAAAACTAGAATGAAATCGGACAAGCCTAAAATAATTTCAAAGAGGTCCGTTTGCACGGCAGCGCCCATTTCTATCTTAAATACGTGACCTTGAATCTCATGATCTCTTTCCATCGAAGAATAAACAGATCGGCGAAAGAATTTTCGAAATCATACGACCCAAGAGCGTTCAAACTGGAAATCGGAGACTATCGCGGTTATTTGACATTATAAATGAGATAAAAAACGAAATTTACCGCGTGAATTTTGTTTCACCCGACGTTTCGGCGACGTTGCAGCCGCCGTTGTCCAGGGTAGACTGAAAGAGCTGTCAATCCGTTGTTACGTGGGTAGGCCGCATACCCGCGTAACGACAGCTCTTTCAGTCTACTCTGGACACCGGCGGCTGCAACGTCGCCGAAACGTCGGGTGCTACAAAATTGACACGGCAAATTTCGTTTTTTATCTTATTTATAGCGTTCAAGCTTGTTCTAAAACCATGTTCTTTAATGGGTTTTTCTTTTTTAATTCTGGGAATCAGTAAAAAGCTGGTGACCGTACGGTTAAAAAAAATATGTTTCATCCGTTCGTTTGTATGGCATCTCCCATTTGTATCTAAGGTACGGAACCTTAAATCAAATCAGCTCATCCCATTTGCGAATAAAACAGATTGACGATGAAGTTTTCGAAGTCGGACGACACATTCTTGAGATTCCGATGACTAAATATTTTAAAATACTCGTGAAATTTGATCTTGAGCGAAATCTATTTTTGTGTTTTCTTAGGTATATCGCGCTAGCTTTGTTTAGTGGGGTTGGTCTGGCGATAGCTTAACAATAGCGTAACAATTAGCGGGATTCGCGCTTGTAAATTTTAGTCTGCGGTTTAGAAACTGAATTACCGCTGTAATACAACAGGTAAAGGTTGCGCAAGCGACTTCGGATCCGAAACCAGTCGGGAGGACGGAGGTATCCTGAAGGTTAACTCCAGACGGAGATGTCCTGCCAAAACTGGTAGTTAGGGGGTGAGGCTGCCCGCTGGGTACCTTTCCCGGTGCCTCGCCGTAAGGCGTTGGACTCTAACGGGTTGCTAGTGAACTAGACAGTAGATTGTCTTGTCCTCAAGTCTTCTCTGTCTTGTCCTCATGTCCTCTTGTCTTCTACGCTCATCCCACGGCTGAAAGAACGATCCATATTGTTATACCAGCCTGGGGTGACGGGTTCGCCCGTTGTAGTCGACACCGCCATCCTGCGGTTTAGATATTTGGTTAAAATACTAAAAAAAAGAATTTTTAAAAAATACCAAAAAAAAATGTTGTCTTAAATGTTGCTTTGACACAATCGTGGCACTCTAGTGTGACTCCCGAAGTGAGCTGGCCTTAACACAGGGGTGCCTAACGAGGCGGGCTCGGTTAGTTAGTTAACATGTCCGGGCCAGGTTAGATCACATCTCCAAAAATATGCAGCCTGTATGGTTTGTTGTTTGGCTTTGGTAGGTCATGTTGCAATTGACAGCTGTGGCCAGGATAGGAGGTGGTCTACATCCTTTAGTGTTTCACAGTCGTATGTTGGATTCGCTGTGTAGCCTCAGCGGACAAGACTGGCTCGGCATCTTGTCACTGTGTCCTTTGGCCCGGGCGGTAGAATGATTGGCCGGTGAGTTTTGACTCACCGTTTCCAGGGACGACCGATTGTTCATGGTCGCAGTCTAGACAGTCGAAAATATGCACAATCTTCGGGGAGGCTCCTTCTATGTCCTTCGCGTGCTCGGTTGCAGTTTTGCTTAGCATAATAGAAAGATTGCGTTTAATGTATGCGCTATGTAACCTGGGCTCAGACAGATGTGTATATAACTTTAGAAGCATACAACGACATTTTCTTAATTGTAAATTCATTTTCTGTTGTGCTCATGCATTTGAATGCATATGTAAATAAAATAAAATAAAAATAGAAATGTTCCAATGTGTATGATAATATATTTGACTACAGTCTGCCATATAAGAAATGGCATATATACTTATGAAAACACTGGTCTACGCACGTAACTGTTGAAGGATTCTTCCTTATTATATTAAAGGTTCCTTATTAAAATTTGGAAATCGTTTATTTTTGCTAAGTACATATCCTGGATATCTACAGAAGCAATCCTACGCTTTTCGCTAGCACACAGAGCACGTGATTACTCCATTATTTAATCACAAAACACAATCCGACCCGTCAGAAAGTACCGTTACAAAATGTAAGTAAACATTGTCATAGGATTCAAGGCATATACCCCATCCGGCGAACTTCGTATTTATTTAATACCGTTTGTTTAATTATTTGCTACATTATGTCGGCGTTCGGGTCGTTGCGTCCATCCCCCTTCAGGCTCAATTTAGATATGGAATAAGTTGGACGATCCGAATATTTGCTTAAAATTGGCTTATCGTACATGCTCGTTAGATAATCACCCCATCACTTGGTAGACAGAATCAGAAACATCACGCCACCCCTTAGAAACCCAAACCCTTAGAAAGCTAGCCATTTGACTGAAACTCACGACGGCATGTTTTCAACCCTCGAAAATGTTTTTGTAAGTGGTGTTAGTGCACGTCATTAATGTATAATGGTGTATTATTCAATGGAGGCGATTTTTTTCGCATATAATTGCATAAATACGGAGATCGGCTGCCCGCGAGTTGTCGAAACGGAAAAAACACCGACCGGTGGTATTAGCATTCCAGCGGTTAAGGTACGGTTTGAAACCCACCTCGCACGACTGCATGCGAAGTGACTTAACTGTGTCGTGTCGCAAAGACGGTTTTCAAAAAATAAGGTGGGAAAGGCTGGGAGGAGAAGACATGGTTTTTTTCATCACAGTGACACAGCGTCAGTGTCTCTATATCTAACGATCAATACGTGGGAGTCGTCTGCCTCCCACGTATCAATCGTTAAATAGAGTGTATTTTAGAAAAACTACTGCAATGAGCACGAAAGAAAGTGCTAAACAGCAGTTTGGGTCTTCGGAGTCAGTAAGTTTTTTTAGTAGTGACTCTAAAATACACTCTAAAACCATCTCGACGACAAAGTTGTGTCCCTGTATGTAACCGCAGTATAATGATGATTACTCCAACCACTAATGGAAAACCCTTACCATAATAGCCATAATATAGGCACATCCTGAAATCGAACTTACGCGAGTTTCCGGATTAAATAGTTATAACCCATGCAAACAACTAGCTAACTTGTCTCTCGTTTATCAAAGTTTCTAGGAGTTTACTTTCAAATGTGGGCTGCTGCGCGGTATTTTCCATAGCCCGTTATTACTTTACCAAGCCATGCTGCACGAAGCGACAATATCCCGAATTCAGTTCGTGCCATGCATACAAGAAATAAAATATTAATAGACGTGCTTTGAAATGCTGAATGGAAATAGGTCCTAACAAATATATGCGGAAATAGATTTTTAAAAGATGCATCATATAATAGAAATTATCTTAGACTACTGCGACGCGTCGTTCTGTTTCGTTTCATATAACTAAGCTAGACGCTAGAAATTCACTATCGCTTATTTGATAAAAAACAACCACGATGACGTACCTAATGAGACAAAAAAATTACTAAAAAACTGCTAACAAGGTGGCAAGACGCTAAGCTACGGGTGTGAATACGTTTCTATCGTTTCTTTTCGTCTTAAATCTTAAATCTTTCGTCCACTTCTTTCAAACATGCCTTCTAATTTGTATAGTCTCCGCTTTCATCTCATGACCTTTTATTACGCTGTCAGGAAAATCTATTACTGGCTATACCTCATCATTCATCAACTTTTATGGTCAAGTCATTCGCAGTGCAGACGGACGGAATATAGAACTCTGTGCTTGTGCCACTGAGACCACTTAAAAAACCTGATCGGGTTTAAAAAATCTATTAGGAAATATTTACTTAATGTATAAATAACCCCCCCCCCCCCCCCCTCATATCCCATTCCTCCCTTCGATATTATTAATTTCTGTCGTATTTTCATAATTATTTTTGTTATATAACCTGTAATCATTTATTATGACCACTCATTTAGAAAAATCTATATATTAATTTGCTTTCATAAACATTTAGTCACTATAACCCTATTTTTTTTTTTTATTTGTTGAGTGGGGCTTTTCTAAGGTCTTTATGAGCCTTGTAACACTGCGACCATTGCTGATCTATTGTCTATCACTATAACCCTAACGGTATGTTCGTAAGATATTGGCAATAGGCCCACCATGTTGTATACTCTAATGTGTGTGCGATATTTTTTTTTTAAACAAACCAACAAAAAACCTACAGTAGCATAATATCATATTCAAGGGCATTTGCACATTTGATTATTTCTGGAAAGAAAAACCGAATGACTTTCCTTTATTCACACCGTAATAATACTCGTATATGTTCTAAATTGATCTATATACTTTAGGAATTAGGTTTTAGAAGCAAATTTTTGGCTCCATTTTGAAAGTAATTTATTTTACTTTCAAATCTTCTAATTTTATTTTATAAAGTTCTGCTTATTAGTTGACAAGGATCCCGTGAAATATTTTATATTATGCATATGCATTACAAGAAAACCATCTTTCCACATCAAACAATATTTTCTTGGATATATTATGTAGTTGATAGAATCACAAAATAAATACTTTAGTGGAAGGGCTATCTGCATTATATTATGTGAGGTGGCATAATTCAATATTTCGAGACTGGCAAATTGAGAATTGTTCAACATAAACATAGCACTAGACAGATGACAGATACACAATAAACGGCTACTCGTCCCTCTTTTTCACAGAATTTATGTATGGAAAAAAAAGATTGAAATGGTTTCCCTCGTTTATTCAGTGAAATTTCTCCAAACATAATAAAATAATGAAATAAATACAAAAAAAGTGTTAAATATAGTAAGCTTCAAAATAAGTGAAAATTAGGTACTGTAATATTGTGCTCATTTAAATTACTTAAAAAAGTAGAGCCTTATTGTCTGATTATTTTATATGGTCTTATATCTGTACTTTTAGTTTAAAATGCATAACGTAGATTTAATTTGATTATTTAACATTTTACTGACAATTTGAATATTACGATAAATAATTTACTACGTATCTTTTCGAATCACTAACTACTTCAAATATTAAACTTCTATTTTGATTATTTATATTTATAGTTTGACAATCTAGTAGTTAATTCTTGACTAACTATGTACAGTAAAGAGTAGTAACGAAACTTACTACATAACCCAATTATTTTGATACGTCCAAGAGCGGTCTTTAGCCGTCAATTGGACACGACGAAAATGTAATGTAATGTAAAAGATGCGTATAAGTACATACATACATTTACATTATATATGCATTAGGTTGGTCTTTTTTTGTAAACATTATCAAGAGGGTGACTCTGTGCCGACTAATCTTAACTAATGCAACTGTAGTTCATATATTATATAATAATATGCTCCATATGGCCACACAAGTTGCATTAAAAGTCACCCTATCATAATCTGCAGCATGTAAGTCTGGGGCATGGCTTGATTTTATTCAAAATGTTGTATTTTAAAGATGGTTTTTTAATAACCATACATATTTTTTACATGCTTTGAGACACGTGTATGTAGCTTAAATGAAAGAAGCACTGTGCGCCGTTACACCTTTTGGTTTCATGGCTTGTGTATACAATAGTGGCAGGCACTGGGTGTTTTCATCCCTTCATGTGTGGCTCTGTCCAATTTCAGGAGAGCCCCTTTTTGTTCATTGTCTCTAATTTGTTTTTGCGTCTTAGTCGCGGGTCGGCCATGCCGAATTAAAGGGTTAACCCTGAATAACGCTGTTACTGTTCAACTTCCCAACGTTTTCATTATTGAAGAGGCAGTTATTAAAGTTTGTTCCACTATATAGAGTGGTAGAGAGGGTAACGTAAATGTTCTCGACTCATAACTGCCATTTAACGTTGATTAAAGTACGTGGGTACGAGGAGTACCTACTCGGAGATGGGTAGGATGACTGTTTGATCGCTCCGAATGCTTGAGAATTCCCTAAACAAGCATCGCTCAAGCGCTGGCTAATGCTTAAGGTAAGCATCGATTGCGTTCTATATATATAGACAGCGATTTCCTAGACAATGCCCAACCAGTCGCGATTCTTTCCGTTTGGCTTGGCAATACACTTAAAAGTATTGGCCACAAAGCGTGGCATATTTTTCTTTCGTAAAATGCTCCTCAATAAATAATTACTAAATTTCGTGTAAAAAATGTGTTTTTTGCTATATTCTCATTGTTTGTATTCTTTTGACAGTATACTTTCTTTCAAAATATTACCAAAATTTTGCATTTTAACTCATTACCATTTATATAAAAAGTACGCTTGACCGGCCGCCTTTTGTTTTGTTATTTTGACGTTTCGATGGCTTCGGCGGATGACTGTTTGATGTTGTTTTGTGTTGTATTTTTAATTTTCGCCGCTTTGTCGACCTCTCATCTTTGCCTTCTCAAGAAGGTCGTGGATCAATGTCTTCTTACCCTGAACGCCGACAAAAAAAAACTACTTTTTATTTGAAAAAAACTGGTCGGCCGTTCCGCAGGACACCCTTTTGGTACATAGTACAGGATACACTTTGTGTAAGTGCAATTTCCAACAGATTAAAAGGCATCCGATATCTATATAGTCTTTCAAATGGATGACCAAATAAACTGGGAAAAACAAATAGCTGCACTAACATCTAGGACTAGAAAACTATTTCGGGCCTTGCTAAATATATTATCATCGAAAGTGTTGAAGACGGTCTATTTCGCCATTTACCAGTGGCATTGGATGCGCGGTACGATTTCCTGGAAAAGTGGCACCAAATCTGCCATAGATTTTTTTTAAAAGACCCAAAAATAATACTAAGGGTTAAGAATAAGCACAAAACGGATTATCCAAAAAAACTCTTCCACGAATATAAAGTCTTAGATATTAGACATCTAAGACTTGTGGTTTCACCCTCTTTAATATTTTTTCCGAAAATACACCCAAGCCGCAAGCCCAAGCAGAAGCTATCAAATTCACAACACCAGAAGTACGGCAATTATAAATTATGATGTGGCGAGAGTGAACACATCCTTTACCCAAATGCAGTTGTTCCAGCTGGCCCCAAAAGTCTTCAATATTCTAGACTCCTCGATCAAAAATAGTGGAATCGCTAATCGTTTTAGAAAACTGGTTAAGACATGCTTATTAGGGTTTGATGAAACAGAATCCCAATTTTACAATACAATTATATAAATATCTCCATCAATAAGCATTTGGGATGGAAAGTGAATATGTGTGCAGGTGAGAACGTGTGTTTGAATATGTGTATGATCTCTATAAATCTAAATAGTACTATAAGTTTTATAACACATACCTAGATACAGGCTTCTCTTAGTCTAGTCAGGTGGGCTATTTTCAACAGTGTTACATCGGATGTATTTAAAAACTGACCTATATTGTATTTCGTACTAGTTCCAAATTACCCTGTAGTTGTCATGAAACTGTCGATAATGAAACAAATCTTTGATTTTATTTCTTTTATAGATTATTTGATTGCTATATTGTATTTGTAGACGTTTTGCTAATTCGAGCGAATCTGATGATTTGCACTTTTATCTCGACATTGTGCTCACAAATATTTCCAAACCAACAACCAAAACAAATCAAAGGCGGAAGGTCGACAAAAACACGACAGAAGACAAGAAAATACGCGAAATCTTTCCGTAATCGTGACAAACGAAGCAGAGTGACGCGTTTGACATTCCCAAGCTTTGCTCAAACATCGTCCAAGGGATAATTGATGTTGATTCGCAGGCCGGTCGTCGAGGAGGTTTTGCCGTCGAAGGACATCTCATTTTGAATGCAGGTCGCCATTATTTTGATTATGTGCTTAGATGCTGTCAATTCGTTCGCCCGAGCCGAATCTAACCGAACCGATTTTTTAAATCCGCTGTGTCCTCCCAAGACTTTCCTGGCAAGTAGCCAAGGACTGATTTCATCAGAATAATAATTTCATTAATAAAATGGATATCAACCTCTCGCGGCCGGCGGACGAAATAGGGGCGGGTCGGGCCAAGCGCCAACAGATGGCGGTAATATTTGATAAAAATGTATGACGGCATTGAAATATTATAAGTGTAGCTTGTATGTGAGATATTCCAACCAAAATGTTTCACAGTATGGTTTCGGACCAACAAGGCATCTATCTATGTACAAGTCTAAGTCCAATATTTCGAGATTGAAATATGACTAGTGTGCCCGCCTCGTGGACCGATTTCAACCACAACCTTTACTCTAACCTAACTCTTGCCATGACCAAATGATGCATTCATGCCAAATTTCAGCTCAATCGGATGAAGCGTTTGTACGCTATCGTAGAGGAATACACACTCACAAACAGATTTCAATCAGAAAATGGTCTTAATCGTCTCAGAGCGGCTCAGTGTGGATATTTCCGTCTTCATCTCAGAAAAAAAATGCGCGTTCGCCATTTTTCCCTTCTTGTCGGTTGGTAAGCCTGGAAAGTAAAATACGGTTCTAAATCTGGGTGCTTGCCGGGGGCTGTCTAAATTCATACTGATACCTAACGATGACCGGTCTATTTTGGTAACGACCACACCTTTAAAACGTGTTCAGAATCTCTTACCTCTTTGTATTAAACGCCAAATGGCACAATCCTTTCTTTTACCGCTAATTAACTACGCTGATGTGGCCTACCTAGATGCGAATGAAGAACTACTCGATAAGCTAGATAGGGTTCAAAACGCGTGTATTCGCTTTGTTTATTCCCTGAAGAAGTTTGATCACATATCAAACTTTCGCAGGCAAATAGAGTGGCTTCCCATTAGACGATGTCGGGAATTTCACATACTCGTCCTACTTTTCCGCGTACTACAGTCAAACTGTCCTACTTATTTGTATAATCTCTTCTCTCCACTTTCATCCCATGGCCTTCCATTGCGTTCTCAGGAAAACCTATTACTGGCTATACCTCAGCATTCATCAACTTTCATGTCTAGGTCTTTCGCAGTGCAGGCGGCCCGACTCTGGAATTCCGTGCCTTTACCGTTAAGACAACTTGAAAACCTGAGCGGGTTTAAAAAATCGTTAAAGAGACATTTACTCAACTCATAAATACCCCCTTCCCCTCCGGTATCCTTTGCTTGTCCTTATATTCCACTCCTCCCTTCAATATCAAGTTGGCATACGTTACTAATCACTGATTTATATTTTTTGCCATGATGACTATTATGTAAGTGTATTCATTTTTTACTTGTGAATCAATTTGCCCAAATAAACCTTTAGTCACAATAACCCTGGCGGTATGGCCGTAAGATATTGCCACTTGGCAATAGGCCCACCACATTGTACTCTTATGTGTGTGCAATAAAGCTTTTCAAACAAACAAACCTTTAGATCCAACATTTTTGTATTTTTTTGGAAGGCGAGGACTGGTGACGTCCATTCTGGCCATAATTATTCTCAAGTATGAATCCTAGGTTTATCTTAAAAGTCTATTTCTTTTTAGTTTCACCGCGTACTTTACGAAATTACGTACTAATACATTAGACAATTTCTAATTTCTGCTCTTCCGTTACATAGAGGTTCACTATCATACTTACATAAAAAAATTTGTATACACTGAGTTATTATAACTCACATCTGATTAAACTACGATACATAAACTCTATATGCGAACATGCGTATGACATCAAATCTGATTCATGCGTTTAATTATAATAATCCTGCATACTAATTAGCTAAACTGATTTCGGGGGGTTTACAAGAGGTCATAAATATTACAGAGCAATTCGCGGCGTTATGTCTCGCTACGCATATGGCAGGCCACCAATTCTTTCTTTAGGGTGTTGTATTTTAAGACTCGCAAAATATTCTTTTAATACAAAATTAATATCGAAGCCAGCGACGCCACGGATACTAAGGACTCGCATATGGTCGCCAAATTGCCGCTACTACGCCGATGCAGCTATTCAAATGTTCGAGAAATTTGTCAATCCCCACCTACGCGACGCCAACTACAGGAGCTTATCCCTTTACTCACTTCCCATGCACCCTATCCCCGCAACTCCTTTCCACTAGAGAGTGCGCTTACTGTTCTAACTCAGTGTACTGTGGCATCAGTGTGTGGGATGCATTGTTTGCAGAGTTCGAATCCTTTGAAAATACATGTTTATATATCTGAGATTTATAGTCTAGTCTTTCCTTGTATGACTAAAAAAATATTATTTGTCTATCTGTTGATCTGACTTCGTGAGGTTTTCTATATTTAATTTTTTAACACTTAGCTCGAGCCACTACTTAAGCATTGTTGACTCGACTGTTAAATGAATGAGGCCCTCGGATTCTGAAGCGACGATACGATACACGATTGTCGTTACTCGTCGATATTTACTATTCTAGAAACGATTTGACAGTCCTTCAATCGTCAGAAGTAAGGTTAGGATAGACGATAGCACATGAGGTGTCGTCTGCATGTCGTTGCTCTAGTAGAGATGGCAGTAAAATCTGCATTCAGCAATAATTACATAACTATTCCCAACAAAGGCGATTGAATTTTGAATATAGTGCCGAGAAATAAAGATATATATTATCAATTTAATAAATAAAGAATGCGATCTGAATTACCCTTAGCTCAAAGTACTAAAGTACGCTCAGAGCCTGGTCCGAATTGAGCATACGCAGTTTACTGCTAAAAGGCCGACCCCGGGCAATCAGAACACGATATCACGTGGGAAGTGTCGAGTTCCAAGATTAGCTGACGATTCTGAAACCATAATCAGTCAAGTCTGCGGATCGAGGACGATATCGAATTCAATGTCGTGTCGCCACTTCATATCGTTCTGCCAGAATCCCGGGGCTGGTGTTCAAGCAATACTCAAGCATGAGTCAATGCTTCAACATTGACTATAGATTCTGGTGTTTAGTCCTTCGTTAAGGAGCATTGTAGCTTGAAACCAATTTACTTGAAACCACAAAAAGCTAGTGCAGAATGCGTGCACAAGCAAGAGGTGCGAGCGTATAAACGAATCGTGGAAAATTGAGGATGTATAGGAAACCAAAACAATTTAATTCCTTTGCCCCGAAATTACTTTTTTTTTATATATTTTATTTTATTTAGTAAACAAACATTTACCACAAATACAGTCACAAAAACATAAACAACAAAAATATGACTAATTAAACGTTTATGCCATTGATCGTTAACTATATGTGCACAGTACCTGCGTTTTTATACATACATTTCTTAGCAATGGTTTTAGTAAAAGAGAAAACAGATTTAAAAAAAACAAAATTTTACACTGAAATTTTATTTGCTTTTCGATGAGAAAGGGAGGGAGAGACCAAGGACTGAAATGACTTTCTAACGGTTTCCTTGAAGTGACCTTTACCGGAAGTGAAAATATCAACGTCCCGAATCTTAACATTGTACGTTGTCACAGCTCTGTTTATCAGGGAGTGTATGGTTTAGTTAGGGTTGTATCTCTTTGTGTAAAATAGGCACGTGTGCCGAGTAATGCGAGGAGGAGCCAAAAGAGATATATTTTTGACTGGATGAACACTGTCAAAAATATTACGTGCTTAGATAAATAAAGTACAGTGGTATGATAAGCAATCGGCTACGTCGCGAGGGCGTATTTTAATAATACATAGAGCATTAATCGAAAAATCAAAGCTATAGATTTTTTGCAGTACATTCTTGCGGACATTTCTTGATAAAATATTACTTCAGGCCTTCCTGACGTCATAAAACTCAGCAGTCAAAAACCTCTCATGTTGTAATTTCTTGCATAGTATGTGTAAAATTACAAAAACATGATGCGGTGTTGCATGGGAAATAACAGCACTGCAGCAACCAGCACTTAAGAATTAGTTGTTAAATATTTTTTTTTTCACTTTTTTCTATGGTAACAAACAGATCTATAATACATATAACAACATTACTTAATACTAGATGAAAAATCACCATTAAGACGTTTCCAAATGTCACGATGAAACGGTTGCACTTAATTATAAAATTAAAAAAATAAATAAAAAGGGGAGTTTGCTAAGATAGGGTGTGTGGTGTGAGTTTGAGTATGAAATAACGATGTTAATTTACAAAATACGTAAATAAACATCGCTATGGTGGTGCTACCAAAATGCCCTTTATCCTTTCTATCATATCGATAGATAAAATGACATTGGTTTAGTCGTAATAAGGTTATCGTAACCTTTATAAGGTTATCATAACCTTACGTAGCGTTGTGCTGATTAACCGCACATCAATACTTGCAAGTGTTAAAGATTTTGTTTTTTTTTTTTGGTAGTAGGTATGTGAATAAACCTAAAGAAGTACAATATTTTCAAAACATTTAAAATAATACAAATTGTAATGTTCTCCATTATATAAATAATAATAAAACGCTTTATTTTTTTAAACGAATCGGCAATACGACAAAACTCGTAATAAATGTATATAACATTAAAATCCAGTAGAAAATGAAACATAACCTAAAAAAATAAAAACCAATAAACCTAAAATGACGCAAGGGCGAGAGAAATTTATGAGCGCGTGTTCTTTAAGATTGCGTTTAAAGCAATACAAACTCGGTGCTGTCCTTCATTATAATAATAAGTAGAATAACTTAATTGAGACATTTTAGCATAAAGTCTGTGTCTTGCAATTATTAATCATTTGGGGCAGTTCCGAAATCATATCCGAATTATGAACTACCTCTATGTATCATATTTGTTTAAGCCTATGGAAGCTTGGGCTTCCGAAAATCCAGATTCCAGTAGATTTGTAAAATATTGACGGCAATATGAAGTAACGGATTAAGTATGGATTTATGGGAAAATATGTTTACAACCTTAAAATATCATAATTCATGAAAATAGGTTTTTCAACGTTTATATTGAAAAATAAAATTATGTATTTTTACAAATATCTACTGGCCCTAGGCACGATTATAGCGGTTGACAGAAAACTACTTCGACCACATAGAAAGTCTTTTCATAGTTAATGGTACTTCTCCATTGTCCGCTGTATTCGGTTTGCCTGGAGCCGGCTTGCTCTACCATCAAATCTACCGTTAGGCAATACTTAATCCTAAGCTCCGTTTCTGGAGATCTAACAGTTAGGCATTCACGCTGGAAAGATTGTCGTAAGCTGACAGGCGAATTGAAATTCATATTTCCTCGGATGGGGTCAAGTCGTGATCTATGGCGGTTATCAGCTCGTAGCGGCCAGCGAACATTCACAAAGAAAAATAATGGATATTCCCCATATACTAATATTAAACGAATGCGAGTGAGCAACATGGCAGAATGCATTCTCTTAAGTATTAGAAATTGATAATATCAATAATGATAATATCATGGAGTACGATATAGTTGTTAAGAAGAGTGGTTTTCTCCTACGTACATAAGCCAATTTAGGGAGTCAAAAATAGTTTCATCGTGATAATCAATAATTTAATTTGATGTAAGCTTAGAATGAGTGGGATTCGTATAATAAGTAATTATCATTTCAAATTTTTAGGTAATAAAAATAGACTTTAGAAAGGGGGTCAGGAACAAACTTACTGCTGATGTACACGTTTGAGAAACTCCCGAAAGAGTTCTAAATGATAGGAATGGTAATTGGCTTACTGAACTGCATTACGATTCTCTTGTCGACCTGTGATGGCATACTTGAAAAATAGGCATACTTCGGACAGATATCGGCCTTTCTTATCACATTATCTGGCCACTGTCACGTCGCACAATGTTTCGATTTTTGAAGTCTGTAAATATCGAAAGTTTTGATTCTAACGTGATGATAAATAAAGCAAGTCAATTAATCACTGACTCAACCTACCCCATAAACAATTTAGTATCGGAGATACCTATTTCTTAAAATTTTGTTACTGCGCGATATTGATTTTTGTCCATTGTCTAAAAATACTGTGACACGTCAATTTTGAACAGCTGTAAAAATATGAAGGAGTTGACCGATGTACATGAAACTTCATACGTGTTCATAAAACAGTAGTACAACTTTCAGAAAAATAAAACGACGAACCTACTAGCACCATCTCTTATTGAACGACAAAACTTATTGAAAAACCTGATATATAGAATCTAAATATGGACTAACTCCCTTCAATGATTTTAAGTTATTAAAACTGTATTCCCTTTAAAATAAAACGTTATGAATTTTATAAATTTAATGACATGTAAGAAGAATGTATTTTTAAAAGACATTCGAAGGAATTTAATAGTTAATTTCGATGTGATACCTTTTTAAAGACTATACAGGCTGTTAATGCTAATAACAAACAAACAATATCAGATTTCGTTTTTTTCCATTATTAGGAGAAAAATTACTTTACAATCCATTAACATGCATAGTGGTAATTTTATTGAAGTATGTAAAGTTACAACAGTTTTTTTTATTACTACATGTTAT
The DNA here is from genome assembly GCA_944548615.1 of Micropterix aruncella. Taxonomy (NCBI): domain Eukaryota; kingdom Metazoa; phylum Arthropoda; class Insecta; order Lepidoptera; family Micropterigidae; genus Micropterix; species Micropterix aruncella. The sequence goes on along the minus strand of OX155955.1, from coordinate 27,157,035 downwards.
ATTATTTTCGGCTGTATGATAAATATAGATAGGTAGGTACATAAATATAATATAATAGATACATAATAAATAGATAGATATTTAAAAACAAAGGAATTTGGTTAAATATTATACATGATATTACAATAAGAAATTAAATACATGATATATCAGAATATTATTATGTTTTGATTTAAATGGTATTTGCCGTGGTAAATTGTCTAAAATGCGATTTGCTATATGTTCGGCAGCGTTGGCAGATCAGAACGCAAGACGGCGAGTTAGATGGGCCTGGAAATCGGGTTAATCTAGTTTGTGATCAAATGAGGAGTTTATAAGATTCAAGTCTTAAATTAAACATTTCTAGACTCAGATCAGACAGCCAAAAAATCAGTTGGTAGCTATCATAACGTTTATTCCTTAGGAATCTAAAGGCCACTGAGTATCGTTCCCTGTATTCTTTTAACCTCAGAAATGTAATTTTTATATCTAGGATTTACATCCATATTCCAGTTTACTGTGAACAAGCGCAAAAGCGTTTCAACCAGTGTATTTATTCGTGGAAGTAAGTACAGCAGATAGGCGCACAATTTACGATTTGTTTGTCGCACTAATACTTAGGTACTTCGTGGACTCTGTCTCCAAAATTCAGGTTAATGATTTTCAGTTTCTTGCGCGAAAGCTTGTGTGAAAGGAAGCACTGTGCGCCTTGCCGCAAGCGACGGTCAAAAGTCAATTTGTTTGTCACAGAAAAATGAGAATGTATTGTTTGCCCGTGGCTGCGCGGGCGGTAGCCGCTCTTATCCAGCGACCGGGTCACCGCTGACGCTGACCCAACAGTCACGACATCCGTTTCGTTTGACTTTATTAGGGACACACTTCCTCGTATGGGCGAAAGTAATATTTACACCGTGGAAAGTGGCCTTTTGTAATTTGAAAGAAAAATGCGTCGAAAGTTTGTACTGTCGGCAGCTCAGCCCCCGCACGTGAGAACATTTTGTTACTCAGCCCCCGCACATTTTGTTATTACGGTTTTATACAAAATAACGATGTTTCAATCGTAATTTTGTTGAATTACAAGGAGTTTTGTTGAAACTCCATTACTCGATTATATGTATCAACATTTTCCTTACGGTTAATACGATATAACAGTATACTGTAGTATCAACATGATTCATGTGTCTGACTATAACCGTACGTATACTTCTACATGCGTCTACTGGCTTTATATTAGAAGCGAAATCCCAAGGTCGCGACGTAATGAAATAACATTATGTTTTTACAATACGACACGGTAACTATCCCGCCAACACCGTTACGTGTCATGTCAATTCATACGTATGGATCACAGTTCGAGTTATATAGATAATCCTTGTATTACATAGTTACGTTCTTCCGTATATTATATCGTTACAATTTTCTGTGCAGCAGTCAGCTCTGGCGACATTAAGAGTTGTTAACTACTACGGGCGAACCCGCCAACTCAGGAAGTTATAACGATATCATATCCTTTTCTCCCCATGGAGTGAACGCAAAAACTTAAGGACAAACACAGTCTACAGTCTAATTTCACCAACAAGCCCGTAAGAGTCCAAAGTCTTACCGCGAGGCACTGGAAATTGAACTCAGCGGGCCGACCTCTCATCATTAGTACCAGATTTGGACGGATTTCTCCATACTCCAACTAGAGTTGTCAACTACAACGGGCGAACCCGTCACCTCGGGAAGTTTTAACGAAGTTTTAACGTTCTGTCTCCCTGAAGTGAGCGCAGAAGACTTGGACAAAACAGTCCACCGCCAAGCTCCGCCACATGCCCGTAAGAGGCCAACGCCTTAACCGCGAGATAGCCAGGAGTGTTACCCAGCGGGCTTACACTCACGCCCTTACTTCCAATTGCGACCAGATTACTCCAGTCCCTCGATTGGTTGCGAGTTCGAGGTCGCTTGCGCGGTCCTCTCCCTTACGAAGCGGTGAAACGGTGTGTACCGAATCTATCGCGTACCACGGCATCCTTTGCCCAGCTGTTCACCCAGGATAGGGTAGCCGATGATTCCATATATCTCCAGTTTGGTGACTCCGCTTACTCCAGTTTGGTGACAGATTCAAGGTCGCTTGTGCGGCCTCTACATGACGTTAGCGGTAATTCTTGTTCAATATGTCGCGGGTCCATGGCGTCCCTTGCCCGTCAATGTCACTCGGGATCGGGTAGCCATCCGATCGTTTCTAGGGATAGGTGACACCAGGTAAACAGCTACCCCCGCTCTTTGGGAAACGTAAGTCTCCATACTCCACCGGCTATTCGCCGGATTGCGTAAGCATGGCAGACACAGTCTGGTACGGAAACCGCCGGATCCTCCAGATCCGCCTGTCTGATCCCAACTGCTTCCAAATGCAGGGAGCTAATGGGCCCATGATGAGGTGGCCACAATGACCCATGTGTTCAGGGTCGGTCACACTCACGGGTCAACACCCATCCGACGGCCTCCACGCATGGGGTGCGAGCCTGGGTAGGACACTGGGTCAACCAGTCTCCCCTGGGAATCAATCCTCTGGCGCTCCTGGACGGTCTGCGCACCGAGCGGCGCAAGCCAATCGATTGTGCTCTCCGACTAACAATCGGGGGAGTCTGGGAACTGTATTGTTTCCTATAGAGCGGGGGTAGTTGTCTACCTTACGGCGACTGCTCTTGAAATGACCATTGGCCATCCGATCCCGGTTCAGAGCCGGGCAACCTTGGTCCGCGATAGATTCGGTGCACTCCGTTTCACCGCTTCGTATAGGAGAGGACCGCGCAAGCGACCTCGAACTCGGAACCAATCGAGAGACCGGAAAAATCTGGTCACAATTGGAAGTGAGGGCGCTAGTATCTCGAGCCCGCCGGGTTTATTCCTGGCTCACTCGCGGTAAGGCGTTGGACTCTCACGGGTTGTGACGTAGCTGGACGTAGAATTGTACTGTCCAAAGTCTTCTACGTTGACTGCAGGGCGACAGAACGACTAATCGTTAAAACGTCCTGTGGTGACGGGCTCGCCCGTTGTAGTCGACACCGCAAGATGCTTCCAAATGCAGGTTACAGCCGCAGGCACAGAGCTCACAGCGGCCCTTGCGGATTAGGTCCCTTTTCGAGGAGGCTACCGAATGGGAGTTGAGCTGAGTTGGGCCGACCAAGGTAAGACAAAGAAGGCCATCGACACCCAAGCCGCACGAAAGCATTAGGAATCGGCTCTGGGGACAGTATGACCTACGCGCTAGCAAAAAACACCAGATCTCTCAGTCTTAGAGATAAATCATGTTTTAAAACTACATATTAAAAAAACATTTGTACTGGAACTACATATCAAATCAAATCAAATCATAATTATTTTCAAAAACCCCGTTTAGGGTGTAGAAAATACAGACATGATATAAACAATTCAAATGTAGCAATTAAATATAATAAAATAACATAAATCCCTAAGTTAAAACTCACTCAAATGGTACAAAAATTTAGATGAACGAACGAAATGAACGAAATATATATTGTTTCGTTCATTTTCTAAACTCAACATAATTATTTATATCTTTTAAGTTTTGTGGCAGATTGTAATAAAAATTTACGCTTCTATACATCGTTGTGCGTTAGAACTCTGAAATGGCAGCCTTAGATGAATGGACGAACATATTTTATAAGACGAAAATAAATGAAAACTATATGATTTTCTTCCATAGGCCGATCCGAGTCGTATATCATTTATGTTATGCTTGATGAAATCCAAAACAGTGTTTATTTTATTATAACATTAGGAAAAAAATTTTTATAAATTCATTCCTGAAATTAAATGCTTAAAAAGGTTGATATACAAGATCCGCCAAATTAGGCCGAAACTCGTACAAAGGTCGACTTAGTTGTAAATTGCGAATTTTGTGCGCACTTTTGTCAAAATAATAAAATCAAGAAAGAAAAAATAAAAAACTTAACTATTGCTGTAATAAATAAGCAGCATTTATCTTAGCGGTGTTTTTAATTTAGATACGTAACTGAATAGCATACATATAATAATACCTAATATTTCATAATCAAGAGCGATAGAAAATAATAATTATTATTATAGTAATAAAATAAACAATAAAAAAATATATCATAAAAATAATTATTATATTTGATGGCACAAGGGATATTAAGGATCACCAGTTCATATTATCAAAATGACCAAAAGACATGACGTTTTGTTGCCGATTAATATATCACAAATAAAATAAGATTATCATAAATTGCACGCATTAAATCAATCAAAATAAACAGTAGTATCCCGAACATGTTAATTAGGAACACCCGTAAATCTCGTTAGGCGATTTGTGGACAGGTGGCGCCACAGCTCTTAGCGCTATCATATACCGTTTTTATTTTTAATTCGCCTTTCACGTTTTGACGTGTTTAATATGAAGAGCCATTACATTGATTGGCTACCGTTAGCGATTGAATTCATAAAGTTGAAGGTCAAGTTTTTTTCAAAATTGATGTGTCCGATCGTCAAATAAGTTGAAATGCTAATCTTAATTTTATGGGTCTCTATGAAATAGCAACATGTAAATTTGCTAAAATACATAGATTTTCAGGAACATGACTGCAGGTGGCCAATTTTTCGAATTATACAAGATCGAAACTAAAAATAAAATCACAGTTAAAAGGGGCGGATATCTGGGGTCCAATGGATCCTATCTGCTATTTTTAAGAAAGACTTTGTTTACATAGAACATACACATTCTAACATTGTGAAAAAAATGACTACTGGATCGGTTATATTGAAAATTAAAACTATTCTACAACCAGGGGGCACGCTAGTCATACTTCAATATCGAAATATTGGACTTAAAGACTTGAAGTTCAATACGAGATGCGTCGTTAGACCGAAAACAGATTGTGAAATTTTGGATGGAATATCTCTTATACAAGCGACACAACCATTTTTTAAATTCCGCTGTACTTAAGAAAATACTATATCATATTGGAAAAAAGCAAATTTTCTTACTACGAAAATACTACTAAAAATACTACAATTATGCTACATTTGCGATCATAGTCACTTGACACAATCACTATCAGGGGGCCATGGAGTGGGGGGGGGCTTGTCTGCTTGCCGGGAAAGTCTTGGGGGAGACACGCGTTTTTTTTTATTTGTTACATTTCCGTTAATATTTAAAAAAATTGCGTTGATTTTAGCAATGTTTATTATTTTATCCACCAAATACTTAGATTTTTTCTTCTTCTTTTTGTAATAAATGAAAAAGCACCACGCAGGCGAGAATCTACGATCTTGTTGCTTAACCCTTGGAGTAAATGGGTATTTTCATGGATGCATCTGTCTCTTTTCAGGATTTTCGGCGACATCGACGGCGCTCGATTTAAAGTACTATAACTTCGAAACTACTACACCAATCATAAAAAGAACAACTGCACAATGATTGCATTGAAATTTCGAATATAGAATATTGAAATATCATTTTGTAAAACAATTAGATAATTATGAATAAATATGAGAACGTCAAAGAAGTGAAAAAAACTCGCCATTTCTGCCGACATTCAAAGACCCGAAATACTTTATATACACTATAAATGGTACATCTAATCAGTTTAGGGGGACTATATGATGTTGTAGAAATGGTTTTACTTACGTTTCGTTCAAATAAACACCGAAAACTACACGAAAAACGTTTCTGAAGCGGCGACACACGCACCACGGATTTTGACGTTTCGTAAAGGCGGGTGTTCAGTTTTGCCGCGGTCCGTAATAATATGTTACATGGACTGCGCAGTTGCTGCTGCGAATGCTAACAGAGAGAATTTAATTCTGTACCGATCTGCCATACGCATGAAAGAGACAAAATGCTTTCGATGGTAAAAAAAGAGTTCGAAAGCGCGCGCGCCGAGCGGAACCAGATCTGGTCGTATCATACTCAACGGATAATTGTTTCACAACCAGATTTGGTCGTATCATACTCAACGGGTTAAATGAGCCGTAAAGACGCCCCAGCAAAACAGACACCCGTTACAAACAGCCTGCGGTTTTTAGTCTGCCGTTATTCCATAGATAAAACGTCAGATAAATCAGTTATATTTATGGCATCTTCGCCAAAAGTAGTGCGTCCAAAATCGAATTTAACCAAGAGATGATTATTTTTGTCGCTTTTGAAATGACGCATGCGCACATTGACATTCTAAAAAAATATATCACCGTGGTAACGTTTATCGATAGATCTTGTAAATGGAACTGTAAATGGAGATCTGCCGTTATTGAATATGCGAATGGCAATCAAAATTATTTCGACATTATGAGTTTCGGACAGACCACGTTATAAATTTTGCAATATGCTTCCGGCGCTGCGTATACATATAAAGGAAGATCTTTTAGTTACCACAGTATACCCAGTCGGTATACTGTGTAGTTACTGAGAAATAGATACAACTAAATGTTGCCTTTACGCGGAAAACAAATGAATAAAAAAACTCCTTTTTTAGTCATGAAACATACAGCCATGCCAGGAAATGTGTTTAATTATTGTAAGCATAGAGTCTCGAAATGTTGTCAAGGTCCCATAAATGTCATATAACATCAATGTCTTTTTTTTGTAAAATCAGAATATTGTTCATAGTTCGGGGCACAAATTTAGATTAAACATTGATTAATCAGAATTTTTGTCCTCGCGCTCTTTTTGCATATGACAGAAACCGGACTTTATGGATTTGTGATACGCTCAATATCCTCATTGAACTGTCTTCTATGAAGATGGTATTGAAGTGTGAAGTAAGCGAAGAATTACATGGCATAGCCTGAAAGGGATCATCGAAACCCCTCCTGCCATAAGCATATTAGACTGACCTTTACAACATGCCTCCAAAAATTGGATGGAAAAAGTAGAGGAAATCTGCTGGCCCGTAATGAGGCAATTCAGTCTTATAAAGCCGCCATTCGCAAATATATAGCATTACACAAACTGGTCGAACCCCAAATAAGAACAGTTCCAGGACTAAAGACTGGATCCCTTAACGAACACCTTACAACCATCGGAAGAGGACCGATTCTTTTTGCAGGAAATGTGGGGGAGGGGGGGGGGGCTGGTCTGCATATCATATGCGAGTGTCACACTTTAGTCAATTTAACCCTTCTTGGACCATAAGCTTTACGGTAGAGTATGGAAACTTTTATTGTCACAGCACTACCTCAGCTCTGGTCAAAGTCACCGATGACATTAGATGCGCTATGGACAATAGAAAACTCACAATTCTCACACTCTTAGATTTCAGTAGCGCATTTAATACGGTCGATTTTGATCTATTGCTGGAGCGGTTGCACTCTCTCAAAATCTCAGATGATGCAGTAATGTGGTTTGACTCTTATCTGAAGGGGCGCCGACAGTGTGTTAAATCAGCCGACACTTCCACCGATCTGATCGACCTTACTGCCGGCGTACCCCAGGGAGGAGTCCTTTCCCCTCTTCTCTTCTCTATATTTATCAGCCCCATAACCGAGAACCTTACCACCTCGTATCACCTTTACGCTGATGATCTACAAGTTTATATCCACACAAAACCGGACGATATTGACTCTGCCATACTTGATATGAACTCGGCTCTTGCCCATATATCTTCTTGGGCTAAAAGTCATGGCATTGTCTTAAATCCTACTAAGACCCAATCAATTATAATTGGCAGTCAACAATTACTGTCTCCTATTTCTCTATCATCTTTACGTCAAGTAGAAATCGAGGGCAACGTCATTGGGTATTCTAAAGTTGTAAAGAATTTAGGCATACTCGTGGACGAGACATTTTCTTGGCAAGCACAAGTCAACGAAGTAAGCAGGCGAATATATAATGGCTTTCATAGCCTTCGGAGGTTGCAGAGATTCCTACCTGTAAGCACTAAGCAAACCATAATTCAAAGTCTTCTCCTGCCGTTACTAGACTATGCCGATGTCGCATATTTGGATCTCACCGAAAACAGACTGGATAAACTTGAGCGCCTACAGAACTTTTGCATAAGGTACATATTCAATCTGAGGAAGTATGACCATGTTTCCGAGTACCGATCAAAATTGCAATGGCTTCGTATACGGGACCGGAGAAATTTGCATATTCTTTCACTTCTATATAATGTCCTACACAATCCTACATCTCCCTCCTACCTCAACGAGGCTTTTACCGGATTAGGAAGTCATGGTCTCCCACTTCGTTCAAGTCAGAATAATATCCTACGTATCCCAAAACACAATACCACTTTTTTTTCCTACTCCTTCTCCGTACATGCAGCTCGACTGTGGAATCAGCTTCCTTTAACTATTCGAGGCGCTAGCTCGCTGTTCACCTTTAAGCAATCATTGAAAAAGCACTTCCTTTCACAATAAATATTAATCATAAATTCTAACCTTTCCGTTATCCCCTCCCTTTCCTTACCTTATTTTGGCAGTTTATTTATTTACTTATTTATTTATTTATTTATTTGTTAATATATCAAAATATGTATGTATATACATATACATACATATAATATGTCAAACTCAAAAATTTATTTATATATTTACATTTTACTTTAGATACACACACAATGTATATTATATGCTATAATTTCAAATTTAATTTTAGGCTATAATTTGTTGCCTACTCTTCTTTTCACACCAGCATGTTGGTTGACTGGAAGATATTGCTGTAGTTTAGCAATAAGTCCGCCATTGTACCTTATTTTATTGTGCAATAAAGAGATTTTCATTTCATTTCATTTCATTTCATTTCATTTATTCATTAAACTGTTACAGGGCGATGTAAATAACAAGTATGTCAAGTTTTGTGGAAATAAATTTTGTAGAAATTTATGGGACTTACGTGTCTCTGTGGTCCATAAAGATGCAAAGTTATAACTTTTTCCAAAATTTTATTATTTTAGTGTTTAACTCAGAAATCATACGTACTAAGAAACATACTAAAAGAGAAATAATCAAATTAATAAAGTTGCCATAAATATTGTATTTATTTATTTAAAATTACCGGAGTTCGTTAACGATTTGCGATATTTTGAAGGAAAAAAACGGTAGATTTTTAAACAATAATTAATATTTCTTTTGCTAATATTCTAATGGCTCAATAACAAGATTCTAAGATACTAATGCCTCAGTAACATGGAAAAAATATAAATTATAAATTATTCGTATTCGAGAATTTATGAAATGATTTTGAATTTATGGGACACTTATGTCTCATGGTCGTTAAAGGTTTAAGGCTAAAGCTGTAATTTCAGGTTACAACTCCGCCTGTAGGAGGGGAGTGGGCCACTGGTCGCGGATCGAGGACCCTCGAAACCACCGTGAGCGTCCTACAGCACGGACACCTTGGACGACACAATGCATCTCTATACAAACGCCGGAGCCTTCAGTCGTTGTCTACATTATACATGGCCAACCCAAGGAGACATAAAGCAGAAGAAAGAAACAGAAGACTAACCGAGGAAATGGGTGGAACCCATCAAAAGCATCAGAAAAAGACCGGCAAATAATGAAGATGCTTAGCAGTAATCGCCTCGTCTGTTAGTTAGGCTCGGGCGCGCCGCGATGCCGCGACGCCCCGCCCCTGGATAAAAGCTTTCTCCGCCGTTTCGGGCGGAAAGGCCGAGTCATCCAGGTAAAAACGACGCCTCCTTTGCTGCCGACGCTCTCCCGCCAGTAATTACAATTACAAAAGGTATTTAGGCCGAGTGCTACGGCCTAATTAAAGGCATATTCCTAATAAGAGGCATTTCGTGTCAGGCGGGCCTAAGCCCGAGGCTAAATATACCCGCGATATGGAATCTCGGTTGCGTTAATCCCACTTAAAACTGTTTTGCTTAGCTACTTACTGTTTTGGCGCTGTTTTGCTTAGCTACTTACTAACAATAATAGTAGCGCTCGTCGAAGTTAATGAGTATTATCGAGTTTTTAAATTCCCTAAAAGAGTACTTGCTATTTCTACACGACTCTGCCCAACAAAAAAGGAGTGTACCGTGTTCAGGGTTCATCAATGTATGTGTTCCGTTTTTTTATTCTAATATAACTTTTGAACGCTTGAACCTATTTAGAGGTGTGTGGTATTGTTATAATCGCCATATCATCCCGAGTTATAGGGTACCTTAACTGTCTAAATATAAAGTAAATAGTTGTCTAAATGTTCAACTTAACAATAATAGTAGCGCTCGTCGAAGTTAATGAGTATTATTGAGTTTTTAAATTTCCTAAAAGAGTACTTGCTATTTCTACACGACACTGCCCAACAAAAAAGGAGTGTACCGTGTTCAGGGTTCATCAGTGTATGTGTTCCGTTTCTTTATTCCACTATAACTTTTGAACCCTTGAACCTATTTAGAGGTGTGTGGTATTGTTATAATCGCCATGTCATCCCGAGTTATAGGGTACCTTAACTGTCTAAATATAAAGTAAATAGTTGTCTAAATGTTCAAATGTCCAAATGTCAATAAATTGACATAAATATATCGTGTTTAGTGTCAAACGAAAGGTCTAATTGAGTACATTCCGTAAACATACATGGATCTATATGTGTGTATACCTTAATCGCAAATATTTCATAAAAACACCTTAATACAAATAATATAAATACAATAATTCACTTTCTGTAACGGCAGTCGTGTTTTTTGTTATTTTTAATATATTTACGTGTATATTTTTTTTGAGTCTGTTTAACGCTATTTTATTTTTAATATCACTTTATTTCACTTAACCATTTTTTACAACTTCAAAAAACTTTTAGTTAGAGTACTGCCCACCCTAGAACGGGTTCGTCCCGGGATGTTGGGAAACAGAATCAAATAAGCATGAAGCAGGTTTATCCACTTGGTTCTTGTTATTTTTTTAACGACGACATTGTTTTATATAAAATCGCTCCTAAATAATCAAAATAAATGAAAACGATCTGTGGTTCGTATGCAAAATATAGAAGGTATACAAAAATAGATACGATGTAGAAGCAAGCACGCAATGTTCAAAAGAATTTCTTCTGCAACCGAGACGTGTGCATTCCTCTCCGACTGCATATCCATTGCATGCATGCTTAGAAAAAAACGTGATGTGATAATATCATCACATCCTTTGTTAAAAACCTACCTATTGAAGAAATTAGCGATGGCTAAAAAAAACTATTTTTATTTATCTAAGCTCAACTTCACGCATTCTGATTATAATAATTCACACGTCATAATTAATAAACGTAACACATCGAAGAATAATGAACAATGGACATGGTTAAAGGTCGACACCATGTGAACCGGAAAAATATAGTAGGATCGTTGCTGAAGTATTACGAATTATATAACTTTAATTTGTTTACAGATATATAGGTGAAGGACTAAAGTATATTCTGACAAAAGTCTCATTTGGTAAACTCCAAAATATTAAGAGAATTACGTGGTGAATATTAGTGAAGAAGTATAATATGTATTTTCTGGTATCGTATACTCGCCCATTTATAACATCTGTATACAAACGTAACCTATTTAATATCATATTGGCTTTGAGACCATAGAATGTTTTAGATGTATTGAAATATTTCAGAGTGTGCAAAATTTACATTAAAATAAGTTTTTTTTTTTTGCTAAAATGTTTTACTGAATCATGCTAAAAAAGTTACGCAATCTAAAAGATTTTTAATAGGGATTCAACGTTTATTGACTTACCGCATACGATGCCGATTCCGATTAGTTCTAAAAATTATACCCAATTCCGATTCGGATTATTGTCACAGTTCTGCTGTGATTTATTTATCCTACATACAACTGTGCAAAATATGATTGTTCCACAGTAAGTACATTGGTCCAGTGTCGTATTATTTATACCTAAAAAAAAATCTAATTAAAAAATATATATTTTAATCAGGTGACTGCCTACCTCTTATATATACGAGGTAGGCAGTCACCTGATCACTCTGGATAAGTCCAGATGATAAAATAGCCTTTAATTGCTATTTAACGTATTTAGAAGACGTATTTAGTGCTGTTTTTGTTGAGATTCGGGTAATGACTATTATTGCGCCAATATCGTCATCGGCCAGAGCTTAGTGGTAGATTGGGTGCTCGTCTATTTAGACTCTAATTCTTCTTGAGCGATGTTCCTTACAATTTTCGCCCGCATTTTAAAAGCGGTTGCAATTACAACCGCTTTTGTTCCTCTGCTACCCGAATAGTTTTTTTGCAGGCACAGATGACTTTTTCAAAAGTTTTTTTTTATCATTAGTCTTTTTTTATTGTGAGAAATATTTTTTTATTATTAGTCTTTTTTATTATGACAGTTTTTTTTTTAAAATTTTAGACCTTAGATTTTTTTATTATTAGGTATCATCATATCGTAGATTATCATGTTTTAAAATCAGCGTTGTCTGGCAGTTTCTTCTAATTTTTCCGCCATTAATAGGTAAATAATCGAGACAAAAATCGCCGAGTCGGATTATTCGGGCAACACACATATAGCCGGGTGAGTTTTTAGTTACCGGCAACCTTGAAGGAGGTGAATCAGTACGATCAAGAAAAAAACTTTAATAAAAAAGTTTTTAAAAAAAATGTTTTTTTGTAAATGTTTGTATAGCTTATATAATAAAAACAGTTTGAGAAGCGTTGGTAGGTAAAATATTGATAATAAACAATATTTGCTATATTTTACCCACTAGATGGCGTATCGTGCTCAACGCGTTTTATACTAATTTTCATAAAATAAAATTTTACAAATTTTCATTTAAAAAAAACGAATGAAAAAAAACAGAAAAAATGTTTTTTTTACATTTTTTTATTAAAATTTGCTTATTTGCTCGTACTGATTCACCTACTTCAAGGATACCGGTAACTAATATAACATATACCTGTTGCTTCTGCATCATATCATTTGAGTGTTTTTCCGTGTGAATTGTTAAAGTAGTCCCTGAAGTCATCCCTCTAGAAATACTGAAGTATTATCCTATATCTGAACATTTTAAAAACTGTTTAAACAATTGGACTGTTTTAAAGTCTTTTATTGTCATCCACATTATCATAATCATAATCATTTTTATTTCTCAAAAAAGACTAGGTATCTACAACAATCGAATAGGTAGATACATTCTGTTGAAATCGTCAAAAAAATACTTTTTAGCATTGATTATACGTATTATCAGTGATATTAAGATATTAGATAAAAGTCATATATGTCAATGTAATAACATAGTTAAAAAAAAAATAATGGCAATAATGTCAAATTAAAAGAAAAAAAAAACAAAAACAACAAAACAAAAGAAATAAAAAATAAACAAAAAAGTGTAAAATCATCCACTAATGAAATGCCAACAAAATTTGGATATAATACTGTTTCCAAAGTCAACTTAAAAGCTAAATAGCCTTAGCGTATATTAAAAAAAAACAATATTATAAAATAGCATTGCATGCCCTAAACTGTGTAAATCTAATATACCTACATACAAATTAAAGGTAGACTACAAACGATTAAGCACAGCTGTAGAACTCGTCCAACTTATAGAAAGCATATGTGGATGCCAATTTTCTCTCGAATATTTTTAACTCCAGAAGTCTATTTGGAGAGAGAGGCAGTTAAAAAGCTTAAAACTGACTTAATTAATGGATTTTTGAGTCTAAGTTAGGTGCACTCTGGAAAGAGCAATGTTTAATCGGTGGCGTGTCATGGGTGTGGTGATCACCATAATTTAGTTCACGTTTTGTGACCTTTGTTCTCGCATAAATAAGGCACCAAAGAATATATTCACCTACCATAGTAAAATATATTTTTTTTTTAAAGTACGGAACGCAATGAGTACTTCGCGCTACCCCACATACAGTTTGATTCATTAAGCAAAATCTACTTTAGAAAATAAAAAGCCGTCAAAGGAACTTTATGTAGAGATAAATTCACCGGCTTCTTTTGAATAGTACACTTTTGCGGTTAAAATATGTATTTACATTCACCCAATTTCATTTCCACATCCCAATGGCAATAGATGAATTTGGGGATCACGGTCACCCTATACTTACTTAAAGACGGTTTTCGGAACTCCCTAACGGCGTAAAATGCGTCGCCATTTAGGTAAGCCGGTTTTATAATTTCAGAGCAGAAACCATCACTCACTTTTGACTCTTACTAGTTTCATACTTTATCTAAACTGCAGCATACTTTTAGCGCACTTCACAATAACTACAGCGTCCGCAAAGCCGACTGTTGAAGTCTCTGTCCGCTTAAACTGGGGCAGCGTTGAACAGGAGCAAAGTCCGACAAAGTCGGAAATCCGAGCGGCAAGGAGCTTACGGAGTTTAAAGGCTCCTTCAGTCAGCGACTCGCACTTGTTGAACGACAAAAGGACGCGATCGTCGCTGCGCCCTCTCCAAGAAAGCTTGCATAAAATATGTATTTCATTGTTTCGTTGGTTTTTGTGCGTTCTTTTATTTTACTTTTCTGGCCTAGGAGGGCTTCTGGACGAGAAGGGAAAGTATTGTAAACGCGCATTTTTTTCCGAGATTAAGACGGAAATATTCATTTCCAGGTGGAACACTGAGAAAAATATTGGATTAATTCTTGCATTACCATTTTGTTATTACGGTTTTATACAGATAAACGGTTTCGATCGTAATTTTGTTGAATTACAAGGAATTTTTATTAAAACTCCATTGACTATATGTACCTATCAACATTTTCCTTACCATTGATACTGAAATAACAGTATACTGTAGTTAGTTAGAAGAAATAACAAGATGATAAAATATACATGATGAATCATTATAGCATACCAATTAGTCTTGTTGGAAGGTAAGTTAGGTTAGATGGCGAAATTTAAAAGTTCTTAACCCAAACAGGAATTGATTTATTTTTATTTTATTTCTGGGAACATACAGCGCATACAATTGACATACGTGTGCATAAACATAATGTAGAAAAAAAGAAAAACATTACGCCGATAATCGTTTCCTACGAAAGTAACAGATTTCCGCATATTACACATTTGGATTTCAGCATATTACTCATAAAAAATAATTGTAATTAAACTAAGTTCATATTAAATATAAAATTAATATAGAAAATCGATGGGAGAGGTAGGGAATCGGAAGTGATTAGGAAGAAGGAGTTATTTATGACACCAATTGATGAATTTTAAGCCTGATAATCTTGAAAAAAAATGCTGTGGTTTCTTCTTTGCGTCTTTAATCGTGGTTATAAATAAAAATGATATTATATCGCTGTAGCACTGGTAAATAAGAAGATATTGTGTCCGATCTTTAAAATATTTACGCACAATGTTGTACCAGCTTACTTTTATTTGTTTAATCGCCTTTCTGGGGGGATGTATATATTCTTATAGAGGCGCCCGTCCCGGCCGCGGCCGGCTGATATTAAAAACGTAACGACCTTAATATTGTAGTTTCTCTCGCGTAGCCGCAGCATTACGAGTAGACCGCAAGATACACACCAGCTCGCCATACAAAAGCATGGGTGGGCTTTCTAATAACAATATGCCATTTTACCGGCAGATATAGGACTTAAATTATTGAAATGTGCTTTAGTGCAACTACAGGATACCCCATGATTTCCTTCATTTCAATATCAGATTAAAAGAATTTGAAATTAAAGGGATTGAGTAGTAGAAAATACTCTACAAAATATCCCCCAAAAATCATGCAAGAATGGGTTTTAAATATACGGATTATTTCAAAATTAGTCTTTCAAAACGCTACACATACGGGTATTTGCTCGTTCTAGCTGGCCAAAAGTATTATTTATTGTAATTGGTTGGGCACGCATTTTAAAATGAAATAATTGTGTTATAAGTACGTCATTGAAAGTATACATAAAAAAGTCACTTATATGACTTATCCTTATTTCCATCATCCTTTTTTTATTTTTTTATTTTAATCATTTAGTTTACAATGCATATGCATCGCTAATATTCATATAAATTATCAAGTATTAAAACTTATTAAATTAAAAATAAAAATTGAACGCGGCCGATTAGCATGTTTGTACTGCTGCTGCCCAACTAAGTGCCAGGACTTGCTCCAGTTCTCTAGATTTATATTCACATATATTCGGCAATTTGAAAAAGAAGAGAAAAAGAAATATATATTACAATTTATAACTAATAATCAAAACAGGAAATATTATGTCAAATAATATTAAACAATAGTAACCAAAATCAATAAATAAGTAATAGTAATACAAATAAAAAAAACAACGAAAATAATAATAATAAGAATTTTCAAAGATAAAATTTAATGATGGAAACTGTCTGGGTATATTAATTTATGGATATTTTACCGGGCGTCATGTTTCAACCAGGAATGAATTTTGGCTTTAAAAGAAGACTTAGGCATATACACTTTTAAATCTTCGTCTAGCATATTAAATATCCTGGGGGCTATGTATACAAAATGCCTCTGCCCAAAAGTGGTCTGCATTCGAGGGACGTCGAAATGTATAGTTAGAGATTTGATGCGTGCAGATTCTTTTACTGAGTTCTTATTACGGTCTCTAAATTAGTTTGATACCCACAGAGCGCCGCTTTCACGTAGAGCTGTGGTACGTCTTAAGGATCATCTGAAGAGTATCTCCAAGGCTTTCTCTTTATAATTTTCAATATTAGCTTCTGAGCTCTATTGAAGCATCTGTGGCATCAAGTAAGCGGTGTGATTATTAAAAAGTTTTTAAAATCTATTCAGAAAATGTTCAACGCACGCTTTATTAATTTAAGTTATTAACTTCTGTGTATTCGTCTCTATGGATTTACAAAAAGAACACAGAAAAGTCATTTTGACAAAATTATTTCTGTCTGTAATTTCTTCCACATTCCATACGGCTTAATAACAGTCTTCCTTATCCTTCTTCAATATTAATAACCACAACAATACAAACTATCTGCCTACCTGCATTAAGGATGATTCATGCTACACCGGGCCGGGGCCGGGCCGGGCCCCGGCCGGGACACGGTCAGATATCTATAGTATACTTTTGTATGAAGCAATTCATGCTTGGCCGTGCTCCGGCCGTGCCCGGCCGTGCCACGACCGGAGCACGGCGTCGAATTGGCGGTGGATATTGTTTTCCCGGCTCCGGTCTGCTAATCGTTCAATGGGAGAGATATGCTTCAGAAATCTTGAATTTTGTTTGGTTAAATCACGTTTTATTTTTCCAAGAAATATACTAAAGCATTCTTTAGACATCCTAAAATAACCGTAAAATTTGCTCTCATCATCTATTAATTCCTTGTAGAGCGTGGCGAATTCTCCCTCCGATTGTCGTTTTCTCCAGGCTGGATGTACACTCCATCTTCTTTTATAAGATTCAGTTCGTGTTTCCAATACTTCATCTTCAAAGGCAATTGCAATAGCTGCCAACTCAAGTTGTGAAAATTGCATTAATAATCAAGCGAAAATAGAAATTAAAAAATATTATTATCGCCAAAATAGATGGACGCAACATTAGTTAGATAAGTCCGCCATTTGTGCATAAATTGTCTTTTTTATAAAACCAGCGTAATATTCATTAAGTTATGTTTTTATAGCACATTAAAGTTATTCTATTCTATTCTATTCTACTAGTTATCGCGGACATGGCCGTGGGATAAATAAACTCGGAAACAGCCCGGTCACGCCCGGTGTAGCATGAATGACTGCCCCGGCCGGAGCACGTTGGAAACGACTCGGCCGGGGCCCGGCCCGGCCCCGGCCCGGTGTAGCATGAATCATCCTTATTGAATAGCAATAGTTACAGTGAAACGAGCGGAACTCATATGAATACGATGCGACAGTCACCTCTATACCGCAAAAGAGGGGATTCGCGCTTGTAGATTTTATTCTACGGTTTAGACAATTGTTTAAAATACTGAAAAAGGGAATTTAAAAAAAACAATATATATATATATATATATATATATATTGTTTTTTTAAAATTCCCTTTTTCAGTATTTTAAACAATTGTCTAAACCGTAGAATAAAATCTACAAGCGCGAATCCCCTCTTTTGCGGTATAGAGGTGACTGTCGCATCGTATTCATATGAGTTCCGCTCGTTTCACTGTAACTATTGCTATTCATAATGCAGGTAGGCAGATAGTTTGTATTGTATTGTCCTATATATGTAGTTGTTCTTTACTTAACCAAGTTTTAGAGTTCAGTTGAGGTCAAGTATCCCCCCTGGAGTCGCCCACATTCGGCGTCACGGCCACTCAACTAGCTAATGAACGCTTGGCGCAACTATCCGAATTAAAACTTCGCCACCGCAAACAGCGGCTAACTATTATGAGGGCTTTGCCAGCAGGTAGCTGTGCAGGTACACGTCTATTTAAACTAGCCCATTTAGTGGAGCCAGCTGGAAATTATTATTATTTCGTCAGAGCGCCGTTGCACAGTCGGAGGCTGCGGTAAAACTTGACGAAACTATTTTTCTACAACCACTATCAAAAGGAGGTAATCATTTTAAGGGTTCAAATTCTGGGGCCCCATAAGGTTTCTGCTATGTTTATTAAAAATGTGTTAATAGAGAAAACACGCATTCTATAATAAAAATCTAAAAAAAAATATCGGTTTATGATCAGTAATTGTTGTTTTATTGAAAAATAACTATTACATCGACAGTAAAAATATCATATGTAGTCAATACATAGAGCTAAATTCTTGACTGGTGGCCTTTGTTTTTTGATTATTGTATTTTTCTAAATTTCCAAAACGTCTAAATAATAATAGCAGTTGATGCCCTATTTGTTAAAGACCTCCTAACAATGCTTAGGAACAAAATGTCAAAAAACAATTCTATGCACATAGATCTCATATTCTTTGACCAAAATTAATTGTTTTTACAAAAACTTCAATTAGTTCCAAACTATAAATTCTGCTTTCGGTTTATTAATTTTATATATTATTATATTGCTATTTTTTACTGCGAATTTTCGTCATAACGACTATTATTAACCTCGAAGCCATTCTTCAACAGTTTTCTCAACACTGCGTTACCAGCCTTGAACATGTCACTCGTTTGTATTAGTTTCCATAATGAAATCCGATTAGATATAATTTAACTATGATTTATTTCATTTTATTCGCAAATCCTGCAGCGTTATAGAAAAGCAGAATTAGTATAATATATTTTAACAAAATATAAGGCCGATGACTGGTTTTCGCATATTGCATAATGCAGAATTTGAAATTCTTCGATTATAACAAGAAATATTTCATTTTACTTCAAATATGTAATTGTCTTCAAGTTTAAATCTAAAATAATCTAATCTTTTGGTGACGAATATTAATTTCCTTCCTGTGTTGATGATTTGTCTTCGGGGATAGTTTCTCGTTCTGATGTACTTTCTAAGACATTCAGTGACTCAAACATATCAAAACCCTGCGATCAAACTTCTTAATTACTGACCTCAAAGACTTACTTATTTAATAAAAAACGTTCTAGCTTGTTTTCGTGTAGTATATTGAGTGATAGAGTTGTTTTACTAATTGCAACGCTTGCAAAGAAATTAATTTAGCGCTGTACTCCATTTTGCGTCAATTATTTCAATTAAATTCTTGGGTATTTCGCTAAAATTGCCCATTGTGCGCCGCTGGAAATTTCCCTCCTTCAACCAGTGGGGTTGTGATCGGGCGACAGTACAAATAACGTCCCACCCAACGCAGCATGATGCGAGTCAAATATGCCGATTTTCTTTTTCTCAGTTGGGCGACCCAATATCGTCCACCATTCATGCCTCGCAACGCTGTCAATATCGAAGAGAAGATCTCGAGAGGGCGATGAAAATCAGGCAATCGAGTCAAATGACGATTTTATTGCATTTTTGATGAACAGTCCCCCGTTTTTCGAAAGCCTTCCCAGCAGCAACTGAAGCTATAATCTTCTTCTTTTGTAACGTTTTACAGTGATGAAAGTATTTTTTTAATTTGCGGCTTAGCATGGCGGCTGACACGATCGTCTCTTCTAAAAATATTGCGATAGGTCTCTTTCTCACGTTGATCATACGCGGCGAAGGTTGTTGAGGCGCGCTTTTAAAGCTGGCGTAACGCGATCAGATTGTGGAGCGTTAATGAATCTGGCGGTTAAATCGGCGAAGCGGACTGCCGGAAAATTGGCGCAGCGCGAGCGAGGGTAATTGTAGGAAAAATCTCGATACGGGAAACCTTTCACCTTTGTTATCGGCCGCCGAGCGACCCGATAAAGCCGGCCGCTCACCGGACCGGACTTAATCCCGATTAATTCCACTCTATTTTGTCCGATGCGACGTCCACGTCAACAAACATCGGTCAGTCATCCGCTAGGCCTATTAGACTCGCACTCTGATTAAAATCTGTATACGTTTTATATCTGCCTTAGGCAAAACAACATCATATACATACAGACACACACACACACACGTATACCTAGTCAGACTACGTAAGAGGCGAACACAAAGATCAAAATACTAGTTGACTCGTTTACTCATTATCCAAACGAATCATACTAAAGAAAGAAGACGGATTAGGCACTAAGCGGCGCGTGCCCTATTAAGAAATACTATGCAATTTCCGGGAACAATTGAGGTTATCTGACTTAATAATTATGCAAACGAGATGTGGCAGAGAGAGACGGGCTGTGCATTAAGCGCGCGCCCTCTACGAAATACTAGTCGAACCGCCTTCGATGCACTACTAACAGGCGCCTAAATACCTGCACTTAAATGCACAATATAAATACTATTTTGCAAAAGGTATTTGTAACAAGTATTTTGTTATACACATACTTGTTGTACCTAGTATGAAATAAACCTAATACGACTCTACCTCTCCCTCTCTGGCCGTCGCCATTCCATCGCCCACGCTCTCCGCAACTCCACCTGGGGCATACCTTCGGTCATTAGCTTATCATCATATTTGATCTCTACCCACCACCAGGACCATATCCAAGCCTTAACGCTCGCGACTTCCGTTCGATGCCAATTATTATAAATAATTATTTATAATAATTGGCACACAAACATTACTCTGACAAATGCATTAATTGTTACTAATATTTTTACATAATTTCTTATTAAACCATAATATTCTATGTTACTCCGTATGCAAAATTAATTATTTCCTATGTGCCGTTTAACTAACGATTCATAAAACGATTCATTTAATTACAGCAAAAGAAACGCCTAAAAATTATTTTAAAATTAGAATTTCAAAAAAAAAATTACTATAAATTCAGAATGAAAATAATAAAACATGAATTTGATGGCGTTTAATATTGTCTTTAAAAAATTAAACATACGGTAAATTATCAGTCTGAGTCTGAATATAAAGCATGATTTTAAACATTTGTGGACGATTAAATATTTGTGGACGATATTTTCTCTACTATTTGTCGAGATAAAAACGTTTTAACGAGAGCAAAACTAAATAAACCTTTTGTAAAATTGAATCGTGCCGTTTTCGTAACCATAGCGAAAGACAAAATCGCACATCCGCCGCTGTCATTCAGGGCAGTATCTTTTTGAAATAGGTTGCTCCCTGCCGGATTGCAGGATTGCATTGGCAACTCTATTACCGAGTGCAGGTGCGACGGGCGAGATTCCAATTTCCTCTTTGTCGAGGGTTAGGTCCGCCAGTTTACTGCGGTAATTGGTGGAATAATGACATCGCACGATGCCACGATGCCGCGACGCAGCGACCTAACTAGCCGTGATAGATTGCAATCCTTTGAGTAAATCTCCACTATGCCTTTTCATGGCGCATTTTATTAGGTGTCATCAGTGGCTTCTAAAACCTAATGAAATATGTGCTAATTACATGTGCTGCTAAGAAAGGAAATCTCAAAATTGTCTCTATTCTAATAATAAATAAGTATAATAATAAACTCCTTATGCACTATAAAATTAGAACACAAAAAGGCGAGCTTATTGCCATATGAAAATATCTTACGACTAACCAAATTACAGTTCAGTGGTACACATACGCGAGTTGTAGAAATAAATATTATTAACTTTGTCTACATAAGATACAAACTACTATTTTTAATACTAGTAATGTCCTAGGAGAAAAAATGGGAACGGAAGTATAGAGAAAGGGATGAAGCTTTGAAAAATAGTAATTTTTGAAATGAATTTTGAATGATTGTAAAGAAAGCGAGTTTCGAAAATTTGCTGGAAGATCGTTTAAGAGTCTTGCACGACCGATACAGGAAGAGTAGGAGTAGACATCAATGTTATGACAGGAAATTTTGAGTAAATTGTCAGAGACAATTGTCTGTCAATTTACCTGGGAGTGCTGTCGTTTGAGCACTTACGCATATATTTCCCCTTAATCATACTAAAAGCACCACTATATTTATTTGTGTTTGTTCGCTTCAAGTATACATTTTATAATACTAATTAGACTGCTTACCCATCCAGTTTCTTGGTCGGCTTTGCTTGTAAATTTATGCTGTGCAAAACAGAAACATTTGCTCCAGACCCTGGAAATGTGTGTTTGTCTATGATTAACGTATTGCAGTATACATGTTTCTGTATATGGAAGGTATCGCAATATGACACACTGCGCAGAGAAGACCATTCTATGACAATCCAATTGGACATCTTGATCGGGCGTACCTTGTCGTTGAAAATCGGTATACTGTTCAGCATCTTCCTCAGCCATTCCCATAGTGTCAGCTTCTTTGCTGATGTCGCAAAGTTTTTCGGTGACTCTCTGATGTAGCTATCAAAATCACGGAAGTATACAGCGACCTCGATAACATCTTTTAGTAGAGTTTATTATTTTTTTAATAGAGTTCAGTTCAGTCAATGAAAATTCGGTAATTTTTGAATAATGCACCTTTATTTATTGCCTTAGTTTATAAAAATCACCTGAATTTTAAGTTTATGATATAGCGTGTTTAAAAGTTAAATAATCTGAAACCCGGTTTATTCGTTAGGGGTTGAATTAATTCAAAACGCATCTTTTTTTCTTAATTGAGCATTTTATTATTAATAAACGAACTTCAGATGCAATTAAGGGTAGAATTCTGCAAAACTCTCGAATAATGATGGCCTTATTTCCTTATGGCTATAAGTGCCCCAATTTCAGATTTTTCTTTTAAACCATTTCGGTGATATGCGACATTAAAATGTGGCTCCACTTCTTCACCCCCTTGTGGGGGGGGGGGGGGGATTTGGCAAAACTTTCGAGCACGTCTTTTTCACTTTATTAGGAGGGCAAATCATTTGAATTTCAAGTTCATATTATAACGCGTTCAAATGTTCAATTATTAAAAACATCAAACTAGACCTCTTATCTCTTTCTGCAAAGATCGCTCCCTATTTTCCAAAATTCCACTTTCTGCAAAGATATAATAATATATCTCTTTGAGAAGGTACAAAGAAGAGAGAAATAAAATGGCTGAGCTATGAGGCAAGGCCTAAAATCCTCGGACTGTCCTCACTCAAAGCTAGACGGGACACAGAGGATTCAATCCAAATGTTTTGAACCTAACTAGCCGTTTGTTTGTTTGTACTCTTTGTTGTGAGTTTTCACAATGAGCGGATTTATTGTCATATATACGACAATCTCTTAGAACCAACCCTACTATGAAGTGTTTATATGTATGTGTGCGTGTAACATGTGTGTCTTTCTATTGCATTCGATCGACAGAAGTCATATGCAATTCCGTTAATTTTATTCCAACGTAAAATGGTAACTTAGCCGTAAATCGAACCCGGAACCTTACAGCGTAAGATCAGGCGACCTAGCCACTATATCACCGGGGCCGCGTAACCACTATGGCGATGCAGTAAATGTATAGTCGATATATAGGATAAACACCAACAGTCAACACTCACCTCAGAAGACATACCTTGAAGCTCGCAAGCACCTTCAAGAGCCACCCAATGAGGCACTTCCTCTCTAACCAAGTAGTGAAGATATGGAACAGTTTTCCAAGTGGTATGATAAGTTCAGTGTAAATCAATGTAAACAGATTCGATAAACAATGTAGTCAGTAAGTTACCGATTTGGGCTCTTCAGTGTTAGCTGCCTGCCCAGTAACTAATAACAATAAGTATTAAATATATTGTGTATGTATTTTTAATATATACATATCCTCTACTTTTATACCACAGCTCGCAATCGAAATGACGTCATAAATCGCACATCTAGATACAGGTGTAAGCCTAGTTATATGTGTGACAGGCCTCGGGCTGCATGGGATTGAGATGAACGAATTTGTCGATTTATTTTAATTTAAATGTATTTTTTTTCCAGTGTAACCATAGCTGAATTATACGATATAAAAAATGAAAAATTTAAAAAAAAAATAATCTGCTGTGTAAACATACATAGTTGGAAATCGCAGCTCTTTAGCAGTATTTCCTTTTCGCCCATAAAGATAATATCACTTTGAAGAATTTGTCGTTTATTGCTCGACGCTCTTTATATTGGGATGGGCGCTTCGGCTTCGCCTCGATGCCCTCGACGTCGTACAGTAGAACATTCCAAATATTTATTTTCTGAAATTAAAAACACGGACATGAGATTTTTACTTCCATAGTGCAATAGCTAGCGTACTTTATCGAAGGTTAAGAGCAAGATCGACGTAAGAAGCAATGCACGTGAACGAGATTCTCCACTAGCGACAACTTTTTTCTGTAATTAACAGGAGCTATACTTTTCATTTGATTTCAAATAATTATGAAAATCAAAAATAATTCGCAGTAACCCCCCCCCCCCCCCTCCCCCGGCGAAAATTAATAAGTTTGTGGCTAATTTTCAACGGAACCACTGAATGATTTGAGATAGAAAAAAAACAATCGAAGTTAGTTAACACACGGCCCGGTGGCATAGTGGTTAGGTCGCCGGATTTTACATTGTAAGGGTTCGATTCCTGGCTGGGTCACCATTTTCCGTAGGGATCAAATTAACGGAATTGCGTTTTCAATTCTGTCGATCGAATGCAATAAGAAGACACACACTTACAAACATGCTACACGCACACACGTCATAGTAGAGTTGGTTGTAAGAGATTGTCATATGACAATAAACCCGCCCAGTGTGACATTTTCACAATAAAGAGTATAAACAAACAAACAAGTTAATTAATCCCTCTTTAATTTATATTTATATCTTCGTGATATTGCAGGTTTTTATTATAGTTGCCTGCCTCTTTTTCATGATTATTTTAATACTTTTATGTATATCTACTCACCTGAATCTTATTTTTATTTTTTATGATAAGGTATTACTGTTACTATATTTTTATGCAATTGTGATTACATAATTACAATATTTTTGATTATCGTTTTTATTTATGATTAACAATTTTATTATTTCCTATTTGCTTTGATTGTCCACCTATAAAGGATTTATAATAGCTATTATTAGTGTATACAATTATGTCAAATTTATTATATTATTTTCTTTCTTGGTTTTATGTATATAGGTTCATATACATTTTTATAAGCAATTTAAATATCCGCCTTAGAACAGCCTAGAGTAGCCTAGTTAGGTGACATTAAAATAGGATCATTGGCGACAGTTTTTGGTCTACCATGGTAACAGTTTTTTTGCTATTTAAGAGCTTCAAATGAAATCGTTGTTAGCCAGTTTAAACAATTAAGTAATAACATTGCATTACGATTTCCCTAGACTTGTTTCAACATAAAGGGGTAAGTTTCATCATCAAAGTTACATAAAAAAGTAATCACTGTTTAATTTGAAAGTTAAAACAATAAAAAAGTTAAACGGACGCGAGAAATATTGCAGCTAGATTAGATAAGACCCAACGTGCGACGACTTCACGACGGCCAAGACGCCTACGACGCCTTTCCCACCCTTTTCGTCGCACAATGGCGCTTTCAGTTGCCGCCTATTCGTCGAATTACTCTTCGCGGGCGGCGTCGTTTCAGGAAACTCTCCCTTTGTCGCCTTTTCCTAGTTTCTTACAATGTTGTTATACTCTCTCGCTATTATAATATAACTCCATTCGGCTGCTATACCTGTTCTTACATCACCTAAAATTTTAGTATGAAAAAATCATTTTTATATATTATACATAATCAATCGAAATTAATATTTAATTAATCGAAATATTGAGACCTTTTACAGATTCAGTTTTGCCATTATAATAGGAATTGGTTAAAGCATCGGCTGTAAAACTTTCATGGACATGAATTAATGAATGATTTGAAGGCATTCTTTGTGGTCTCTTTGTGGTTGTTTTTTCTGTTGTGATAAGTTATCCAAATTCCGAAAAAAGGAAGTATATTGGAGAAAGGTATGGTGAGCACATTGGGTGACAAAGAGTCTTTAGTCGCAATTTTATTTTTTGTTATAATTGTTAATATAAAACGGTGGAGGGTTACCTTTTTTTTCCTTTTCTATCTTCTTTTTTCTTTTGGAATTATATTAGTTTCATACTATTATTCATGTTTTTATCTGCATCATATTCATATAGATACAAGCCTAAGAAGCCTCGTTAGATGTGCATAGCACAATTTGTTACTTTAAGCTGTTCTTTATAATGAATAATTTCTTTACTTCTATAATAATGTAACTACTTTTTTTTACCATACGATCTGGGGAAACGCCATTATCATCTGGGGAAACTGTTACGCTTGTCACAGGGAACCCTTATTTATCCTACAGAAAAGAGCATTACGGATTATCGCCAACGCTAAACATATAGAAACATGTAGACCTATTTTTAAAAGATTGAAAATCATGACTCTCACATCACTTTACTTATATAGGCTATTATTAGACTTTTACATCGAAAAGGAAAGTCACGTAAAATTTAAAGATATACATAACAAAAACACCAGATACAAGAATAATTTCATTCTATCATGCGTGGTCTTAAACGCTGCTAGGCAAAGTACCCAATTCTCAGGGCCTTATTATTTTAACCGCCTACCATGTAACATAAACGACAATAGCAACCTCAGAACGTTCCAAAAACTTTTAAAGGATTTTTTACAAGAAATACGTTTTACTCTACTGAGGAATTTATAAATTTTACAAAATGACTTTTTTTACATCCCCTTAATTTTAATGTAATGCGTATACTGATTTCATTTGTTGATTGTTTTAGCGTGAATTAATTATTTTATTGATTGTTTTAGTTATATGGTATCATATATTTAAATATAATAACAATGTATTTAGACTCTTCTTGGACAAAACATTATAAGAATTAGTTTGATTGATTTTCTGATTATTGATGTTTATTGCTTTTGTTTGATCATTTCTGATATTGATTGTTTTAATTGTTGATGGTTTTAGTTTTAGTGCTTGTTGATTGCGCCTTATATAGCTTCTACTTTATGAAGTTTCTTCTAAAACGAAATTTTGTATGCTCTCTGGGAAGTTTGTTACTTAAAAATTGTATGTTTTTTTAATAATTCACACAATAAAGAACTTGAACTTGAACTTTGGACAGCTGTTCAATAAATAAATAAGTTACTGAAACTTTGCAATATGTTTGCTGTGTGGCCGTGTAGAAGCATCGTTGCTAAGAGCGAATGACCAGTCTCGGTTATTTAATTGCGGGCTGCTCTATTATTGTTTGCAGCTCTTAACAGTACACATTTGCGTAAATGGATGTGTCAGACCGCAAGAACCTATAGTTCTAAAATACAAGGCCTAGCATTCGAAAATACACGAATTTTGTACTTTTCCATAATTGCACACCAGAAAATATCCGAACAGTAATGAAGGATATAAATACAAATAAGCTACTTGATTTTAAAAAAGGAATAACGTGTATTATTTTTTAAAAATTTGGAACTCCAACTTAAGTCGGTTATCTAAGATCAGTGCTGTAATATCTATTACAGCACTGATCTTAGATAACCGACTTAAGTTGGAGTTCCAAATTTAAAAAAAATAGACTATCTAGTCTAAACGAGTGTACAGAGCCACTAGCGCTGTCTAGTTTTCGTAGTCGGCACAGCATATATCAGAATCTATTGTAATGTTCTTGGGTTTGGCCGCAGCTCCGATTTTCGCGTTTCCCTGATAAAAGTTTGTGAATGGCAAACTTTCCCCGCTGCGAGTGGCAACTTGCCTCGGGATGCGAAGTGGACAATGCGACTTCGTTCCGATATAACTCGGCTGGTGGCGCCCGTCCCCATTTCTATCTAGTCTCGGGTCAATGCAGTCTAGGATGACTGGACGAACGAGGTTGAGCATTGTAAGGGGTGGCGATAAAATGAAATCGGAATGTTTATTGATACGAAAATATTTACACGAATATGTGTTATTTAAAAAATTAAAAAGAGAATGGGTAATTTCGTACCGACTCGCAAAGTTTGTTGTAAGGTGCTCTCTAGACCATCAAGCATGCTTGTCAAGCATCGCGTCACGGGCAGGGAAGGAATCGTAAACTGCAGGAAATATGTTTTTTTTAATATTTCCCAAAAATGCCTTATTTTGTAGTTTATACAAGGGAGTCACGTTAATTAGACGTAATTGATTGATGAATGATTACTATTATGAAACTACAAAATTAGGCATTTTTGGTAAATAAAAATATTGCATATTTCCTGCGGTTTACGATCTTCTCCCAGCCCGCGACACGATGCTTGACAAGCATGCTTGATCGTCTAGAGAGCCCCTTACACTTTTTCACATATACCAAACGGAAGTTCATTGCAAAGGTAACATTTTATTTTATAGCAGCTAAGCTGAATGAAATACGTGTCTGAAAAAATATATTTTGTAGAAATTGTAAAATTTTTGTCAATGTTTTTTTTTAGTAGAATACCTTATTTACTTCGTTTTATTTAAATAATACATTAGTTTATATTATTTATAAACGAGGTAAATAGATAAAATATATATAAAATTCACATACTATAAACCTATATAAATATCAAATATTATTAATAATAGTAAAAAATAACTGCGTAGTTCCGGGTGAGTACTTTCATCTTATCCCGAAAGCTTAAGCGTTAAGTATTATGAATGAAAGAGAAATAGCCAATAAGTAAGAATTAGATAGATGATGAGTGTGCGGGTGTCGGGTAAGATTTTGCGCCTGGACCGCCGGCATTCTTTTGTTTTGCGTTGGGGTTGTCTAAGCAAGTTTGTTTGGCCATCATTATTCCTGTAAAACGTCATTATTCTGTATACAACCGTAATAACAAAACGGCAATGTAGGAAGAAATCCAATATTTTTATCAATGTATACAAAAGAAAAACTTATTAAATTACTGTTAATCAATATGACTATTAGTGATTATTGACTATTACCGAGTTTCAGAATGTTTAGCTTAGGTTAAGTTTAGGTAGGTGTAGGTAAGTCAGTAGGTACTTATGTGTACCTACTGACACGTGCGATATCTCATCTCATCAGTCTGTGACCGAAATCAGTCCTTAAAAGACTGATTTCAACTCCAGATTTCAACTTTGTAGTCCCACGTAGAATAAATCCTATATCCTAGAATATGCTTTTTCATTAAAAAAGCCAAAAAAAACCTTGTCAGTTTCATGTACTCTCACTTGTGGTGTTAATGAATTCAAACTAACCCTGCATGTGAGTACCACTAGGCATGTTTTGTAATGTGTGGTTTTTATTCACGCACTCAGTAGATTTTTCTATTTAAATAATGGCCTTGGACACGTTTTGGTTTTTTTTTTTAATTTGGTTAATACAGTCACATTATTTGTTTGCCTGGACAGCCCTGAGCGACTTACTTAACTGAACATTAGCCCTGGCTAGATATTAAATTCGAGGTAAACGCGTTGTATACATTGAATATATTGGACGTTAAGTTATGCGGGTCTAGAAATGGAAATCTGTTTACTAGTAAGTAAGTCCGGGGCGTCCTCGGTCCAGACATCCATTAGGAAATTGGTAAGAAAATTGGTAGCGGACAGGGAAATCAAACTAAGTCACCGCACGCTTCAGCGGAACCGTATAATTTCTTCGTCGCATTTTCCACAACACTAATCAATAGGGACCCATAAAGGGGACATAAAAAAACGTAAAACAGGATTGGAAAATATCTAATTAGTTAAAATACAAACCTTCTGATGGTGATGAAAATCTTAAATGGAACCAGAACATTGAAACTCTGTCAGTGAAGTCAGTGTTACGCATTTTTTTGCGTTCAAGGTACACCTACCAAATCAAGAAATTTTGGAGGTATACCATAGAAAAAAAACAATGTTTATTCAATATTTATTTATTATTAAAATCAATACAATATGAAAGATGTTTACTGAGAAATGTGAGCCTGCTTAACTGAGAACAGGCGATCAAAATTTGGAGCAAATATGTGTAGTTATAAATAGGATAGAAAACGAATTTACCGCGTGAAATTTGTAGGACCCGACGTTTCGGTGACGTTGCAGCCGCCGTTGTCTAGGGTAGACAACGGCGAGTCTACCCTAGACAACGGCGGCTGCAACGTCACCGAAACGTCGGGTCCTACAAATTTCACGCGGTAAATTCGTTTTCTATCCTATTTATAATGTCAAACAACCGCGATAGTCTTCGATTTTAAATATGTGTAGGTTGCATTATCTTCACAAAACTTGAAAGTGTGTGCCGCGGCACACACTTTGCGGAACACTGCTCAAGTTATCGTCAGCAATCTGTGCCACGAGAAAGATTCGATTTCGATTTTGATTAGTCGTCAAACGCTGTAATCGATTTTGGTTATAACCCTTTTCCACGATTTTGATTATTTTTTATTTTTATTTCCACGAAGAATTATCCTGTGTGAGTTATGTGACTTAACCACGTAAGAAATCTTGTTGTGACTTACTATTGATAATAAATAACTGTGCTAAGTACATTTAATTTTAAGCTGTATTCCTAAAGTCGCATTTTGTTTGTAATAACGTTATTCGGGGGGACCCTTTCAATTATTAATATCTTAGTTAATTGATTAATGTAATTTTTAATGTGGATTATTATTAAGCACTGGTTGGTTGGTTATTGAAATTCAAATAAGTAATATTCTATTTACAACTACTTTAATTTATTGCAGTAGTTGTAATAATATTATTTAGCGTATCATAGCAGGGTTAGCATAATATATTTGTACAACCTGAGATTAAATTAATGATTATGGTTTACATCCGATGAGAGTAAAAAAACAGTATTTTGGGGTATAATCCCAAATCCTGACACTACTTCAGAACGCCATTTTAGTCACTATTACTGTTTTCTATTTTTTCAGAATGTCAGAATGTCGTGTGTGTTAAAATCTCACCGAGCATTTCAGAATACCAATATCCCATCCCATAGCAAACTCCCTCCTTAGGCTGTCTTCCTTTGTTGTTTTATGGCCGGGCGCCGCCCTCGTTCCGACGAAGATAAAAACGAAAGAGTCCTGTACAATTTATTTCGCGGGAGCTTTATGGTCAGTTTGGTCGACACGCGACATTTTTGGTCCTTCGTTTATGACCTCATTGCGCTAAATCACTTTCTAAACAATCAATAAAAGGGACGCCTTGCTGTGCTGTGATTATTTTCATCGCCTTTTATATAGGTATACGGTATACGCATGTATCCTGACAATGGTCTCCCTCCCAACCAAACGAGATTTTTCGTTTTTAAACACAGCGTTATCTGAATTCAATGCGGTTGTACAACGCTAGGGAATCACGCTACAGTTGTATTCTGTAACTAATAGATGGGATACTCCTTGAATACAAATAAAATCATTTTTAAATTACGGTTAGGATCGACAACAATAATAATTTGATCAGACAGGGGTGTCCATTCCAGTGTCGGAGAGTCGAAATGTCGCAAAAAAAAGCGATGCGGTGATCAAATTCGATTACGTAACCAGGACCCCCCCCCCCCCCCCACGGCATTAAGCACAAGCCTCTGCTCCACCCTCCCCGCCCCTTCACCCTTCCCCTCGGTGATTACGTAATATGTGGACGGCCCCTAAGTAAAATTTCCATCAAACTCATTTTTAAGGGGAAATGGTGTCTTAAAGCCACAACTTCAAAACGACGAAGAGAACACACCTAAAGACACTTAACCAAATCGGTCTTATAGTTTCGTAGGTGAGTGCTAACACGTGACCGCGCGGACAAAGGATACTGGGGCCTCAAAACGTGGAAATCCACTAAAATCTGTAAAAGGATTTTTTGCTCGATCTCTAACTCTCCGATTACTCTATATACGAGTATGTCGTTAAAAACTAAACGCTAAATCGAAAAATACTTTTGTACAAATTCTTGGATAACTTCTCTAGGCTTATTAGACATTTTCTCTAAACGTTATCTCCAATGATTTCTTGTTGATACATCATATTTGAATGTTCAAATTTCCTTTTATAATATTCTAGTTAAAGCCTTCTGGTATCACATATTTCTTTTAGTTACAGACTAGCATATATATTGACGCAATATAAAAATCCCCGTTTTACAACATTTAAGACCTACGTTGGCTCGCAGCGTTTGTAGTATTCGTGGGAAAAAATGTAATGTGTAGGGTGCTGCTCCGTGTGTAGGGTAGACCAGGGACAATAGAAACAAGGCGACAATTGAAACAATGCACAGAACACCATGACAACGCCCCATGTCTCACGGTTATCTCCACCAACTAGTTTTTGACGAGAAAAGGTATCTTGTGGTTATCCAACCCGCCTATTCCCTTGATCTCAATCCTCGTGACTTTTTTTGTTGTATCATTTCCAAGGACGTCGATTTGATACTGTTGATAATATCCAAAGGAGCGTGATTGGAAAGCTGAAGACGATTCCAGTTGAAGCCTTCCAGCATTGCTACGAAGACTAAAACCAACATATAGCTGCTCATATATGTACTCGTATAGCTGCTCAAGCGAATAACACTGATGGGGATAACATTCTTTGAATGGGATAACATTGATGTACAAAAATAAATTAAAATGTGTAAATACCTAAATTCACTCGGAGTGAACAGATGTGAAAACCAAACCATAGGATAGGGTGGGATGGAAGAAGATTCTTGACGATGCCAAGACATTTAATGGGTTGGAGCGCTAATGGTGATGATGATGATCACAATCACGTGTACAGGAAGCTTTAAGGGTTTCTGAGCTACTCTTTAGAGGCGCAGTTTTTTTTATTATTTCCCTTATCTTATTGACTGTCGTCAGTTCGCGGGCGGACAGATGCGCGAAAATGTCCTCACTGGGTAAAACTCGATTGAACAGATTTCTTTTGTTGGAAAAGTGGTCTCCGGCGAGTCGACCGACCCTTAGCCACCCCCCCCCCCCTCCCCCTCCCCATCCTCCCCTCCCAGTTAAGGTAGCCTTCGAAATTTTGGCAATCTTTTCCTATTTGGCGTGCTTCACTAGGACGAGCCGTGCCAATTGGGACAAGGCCATTGCAATGAACGCCGTGCTGATTTTATTTATCCTCCCGAGTCGCCGCCTTAAGGCCTAGTGACATGCAAATAGCACTTCCCGTTTAGCATTCTTACAAATGATTATGCTATAAATTATACATGTAGGGATAGGTAGCCAAAGACCCGAGGTACAATGTAAACAAACATTTATTCCACGATAAGTTCTACGTAGCGAGAATTCCATGGACAAAATTCGGAAAAACGCTCAATAAAGCTTTTCCCTCGAGGATCATTTCGAGGATAATAATCACTATAGAGATTAGGCATGGGCGACTCGAGCGAAAGAATCGACACAAATTCGACTTTTGAAGTCTTTCGACTCACGAGTCGAACGAATGCTCGCTCGAACGAGTCTACTTTTGCGTTGTTCGCTCATGATGTGGTTTTTTCGGTTGGCCCGTAGTTGAACGATTCAATAGTCGGACTCTTTCGTTCGAGTTTTCTATTGACGGATCCATGGGTATTCCATATCCGTATTTTTCAGCCCAGTAAAATCAAGATATTATAATTACACTTTCACGTCCAGAAATTATAAACACAAATTCTAATTGCAACGTTGATATGTTTGCCAAAAAAGTCAAAAGAATATATGTGAAACGCGTAAAACCAAACTATGTACCTATTACAGCTGACACATTTATTGGCATAATTTATTTTTCATACTGATCATAATGTCAGTCAAACAGCTGTCGACTATCTTTCGTCCTTGGATCG
Source organism: Micropterix aruncella (assembly GCA_944548615.1). Lineage (NCBI taxonomy): Eukaryota > Metazoa > Arthropoda > Insecta > Lepidoptera > Micropterigidae > Micropterix > Micropterix aruncella. The sequence goes on along the minus strand of OX155955.1, from coordinate 27,123,023 downwards.
TTAGCTGCCATGCCAGCCTACAATCGACTCTGTCGTCTGAACGAATCGTTCGACACTTGAAATTATTACAACGAAAAGTCGTCGACTCGATTATAAGCAAGTCGCCATTCGCTGATAGAGATATAAAATAATAAAATCTCCGCATATTCAACATACTATAAAAGGTATAAATACAAATGTAATAACAATATAATGTGATACGAATAGTTAGATAAAGGTCTAATTAAATTATCATGTGACTAAAGGTTTATTTTTTTTAATAATCTACTATATCTTATGATAAATACTCAAAGAGATAGCGATTTTTAAAATAACATATCCCTGTGGCATTTTATAATACATAAGTTAACAAATCAGATTATTTTTTGCTACCGATTTTTTTCGCTTTTTTTATTCCGATTTTCATTCATATTTTTGAAAACAGAATTTCGCCCTTGGGTTTTCTGCTGCGTAGAATATATTGCGATAAAGGTATTTATTTTAATCGTAGGTACTTTGTCTTCGGCTACCTATTTATATACACTGCCTTAAAGTTGGGAAATGACATATGAGAACAAATAAAAAAGACAATAAATATATTATTTTTTTATTCCGTGTTTTTTAATCAAAAGATTTTAAATTAGGTACTGGACATTATTTTACGTGGACAACTGAGTTAAAAATAATCGACATCTTTTTTTTGGTTCGAAGTCCAAAACAGAATTATTTCGATTTTTCTTGATCACGGATCGTACGAATCTTGATCACGTATTTTACGATCACGAATCTTACGAATCATTTCCTAAATTAAAAGCAGTCTTAACAGAATCACGGTGTACCTATATAGCCGAATCGTTTGTATGAATGTTATCACCCTATGCGTCGCTTGTCTGGTACCGAACCTTATGGGGTACCCATTGCTTACAACATAATAACGTAATTTGAATCCTCATTACTTCGTTACGATGGGGAGTATAAACAGTCGTGACTCACTTCATACAAATCATACACTTCATAGTATTACTTTACGATGAAAATGTTTTACATCGTACTTTGGGTCTTTGACTACCTTTTCATATACACCTTGCCTCCGCAAAGACGGTCTTCAATTTTAAAAATGATTTATGAGGACAAATAGAGAAAACAGTAGTTTTTTATCCTTTTTTTTATTAGGAGATTTTAAATTACTGGAAATTATTTTACCTGAACAGCTGAGTTGATCTGAGTTGATCAACTGATTAGAAGTCCAAAACAGCATTATTTAGATTTTTCTTGATTACATAGGTACTTAACCCTGCGAATCATATCCTAAATTTAATTTACTAATTTAACTCATTTCTGAGAGAGTAACTGTTACAAATCACAATGTAAATAATTTATACTTAATACACCTTTTCATCCTATCTATTCGAAAAGGACGAGTTGGTTCGCCTTTAGGTGCGCCCAAAAGTGGTGTTTTCTATAAGAAACTTTATAAGTGCGCCGCAATTATCTTTGCGGCTCACTTTTTGAATAAGTGCGCCGCAATTTATCTTTGGAACTTGGAACATCTTAGTCTTCAGCGCCGAAGAAATCGAACGCAAATATTGTTTGAATAAAGACTGGCTGGCACGACGGCTAGTCGCGCCGCCGGCTGAAGAAAAAAAAAACAAATGAAATTAAAAACGCGCGAACGTCAATTGTTTTTGTCGTTGTTATTTTCTTATAGAGGGTGATGAAAAGTAGAATGTATTACTCGGGCGCAAAATATTTTTGGCTTAGGCGCTTTTTTGAATCCCTCGCTACGTTCAGGATTCTACTAAAGAATCCCTCGCTACGCTCAAGTTTCTACTCTAGAATCCCTCACTTCGCTCTGGATTCAAAAAAGCGCCCTCGCCGTAAAAATATTATTTTGCTCCCTTGTGATACAATCTACTATTACGTATTTAAACATATTAACTATTATTAATCAAATTATTTTTTAATTTTAATTTGATTTAACATATTTTATGTAATCGAAGACTATCGCGGTTGTTTGACATTATAAAAAGGTTTTAAAACGAATTGTGGTGTTCGATTTTGAGAGCTTGGCCTTGCGTACGAAGGCGGCCACATCCTGTCGCGATAAGTCGGCCTCTTATGATATAGGCAGGTATCTTGTTACGAGAGATGGCTTCTTTTACGCCGCCGATGATACTTTATACAGGAAAACGGTTGGGCATCGGTACATAATTTAATTCCCTGCTAAGAATTTCTTTTGTCGGCTGGTCATTGTCAATTTTCGAAAAATAACGGTACTTACGGCGTATACCGGTGTCGCGTAGTCTACCCTAGACAACAGCGGTTGCAACATCGCCGAAACGTCAGGTGCTACAAAATTTACGCGTTAAATTCGTTTTTTTAACCTTTTCATACCGTTTTCTAGTTTGATTTCGACAACTTTAGTTTAACTTGATTAACCGTACTCTTCTTCTTCTTCTCGAAGTGCCTCTCCATTACTGGAGGTTGGCCGTTAGCTCTGAATACTTTTGTCGGTCTTGCGCCATCCGGAAAAGCTGTTCCGTACTGGTGATCCCGGTCCAGTTTTCCACCCGGGGATTCTTAGCACCCCTGACCCATTAAGGGCCGCCGGGCACTCGGGGCCATGGTTATTTTTGACTTTTCCATTGCTAACTACTTGCCTTCTGCACCTTACTCACCTATTTGCAATTTGATATAAATATTGTCTATGTTTGTTTTTACTTTCCCGGTCAGCCAATCGACAAGGAGGGAAAGTATTATGAACGCGCTAAAAAAACGAGACGAGGACGGAAATATCCATTTTGAGCCCTGAGACGGTTAAGACCATTGAAGCCTATCTGCGTGTTTGTATGTGTGTGTCTGTATTCTGTATGTATTCCTCCTCGATAGCGCCCGAACGCTTAATCCAATTGAGCTGAAATTCGGTATGCAATCATCGTTTGGTCATGGCAAGAGTTGAAAATATTGTGGTTGAAATCGGTGCACTAGTCATATATCATCCTTGAAATATTGGACTTAAAGACTGAAAATTTGGTACACAGATGCCTTGTTGGCCCGAAATCACATTAAGAAATTTTGGTTGTAATATCTCATATACAAGCTGCACTAATAATATTTAAATTCCGCCATACTTCATAATCAAATATTAACGCCGAGCCGCCCGAGGCAATTGCAACGGGAGCCAACCGGGTTCGTTCGCCTGCCGAGAGAAGGCACTCATCAATTTTATCTATGAAATTAATATTCAGATGTAATTAGTCCTTGGCTACTTGCCGGGAAGTCTTGGGGTGACACAACCGATTTTTATTTTTTGTTACATCATTTATATTATTCGCATTATTTTCAGATTGCGAATGAAGATTTTAGAGCCCTATTATTAATTTGGTCAGAAAAATAACTTATGAATATATTTACTAGTTATTAATTACATACAAGATCGTTATTACCTGTATTACCTACCTATTTCCAATTTGGGCTATATGTCATTATTATATTATTTAGCGTTTTATTTGTTTTTTATGTGGCAAAATAAGTTTACAATGTAATAATCCTTCGAATTTTAAATGTAGTAAATAAAAAAATATTTAAATAATATTTATATTTGTTTTTCGATAAAACATATTATTTAATCAGCTTTTCAATAATGAAACCGGTGCATGCTGTAGTTATCCCTGAAACAATTCTATATCCCATCCCTCTTCTTTCCTATCCTAGTAGATAGTTCGATAGTAATTTATGTCAGTTCAATTGTGATAAACTATAAGAAAATAATGTAAGGCAATACTGTAGGAAACACTTAATCAGCCAGCAAAACATTGTATGATTTTTAGTTATAATTAATGGAGCGCTGTATGTTTCCCGAAGATCAAATAAATAAATAAATAACAAACTATGCTTAGTTGGGTGGCATTTCAACATTTTAACTGACAAATCGAGGAAACTTAAATACAAACTTCTAAATGTACTATTATTAATGTACTTTAAATGTACTTTAACTATTTATTGCGATATCATTTTTCCATTAATTTCGATTCATTATTATTATTATTTATATTTTTTTGTATTTATTACGACATTATATTATTATTATTCATTTTAATTATTACACCATTTATTGAATGTCATTTTTCCAGCACAGTACAGCTACAGTTACATCACACTACACTACAGTTACATCACACTACACTCAAATTACATTGTTTATTATTATTAGTTAATTTTTAATATTATTTGATACCTAGCATATTTTTTAAATACAGTAGTCTAAAGTATGCACAAGCCACTGTCCACTTGGTACGCTAGCCTTAGTACGGGCCTAGGCCTAGTTAGGCGGCGTTGATTTCAAAAACTTGTGGTCTGCGGTGCTTTCTATTTTGCTATTATTTACATTTAAGCCTCTAATGTTAAACTTACAATGTACTGCCGTGAAAATGTGCTTTTCTTTAATAAATAAATAAAATTAAATAATTAAATTTATTACTTTAATAATTAATTAGTTAATTATTTAAATCAAAAGGTATATTGATTTTGTCTCTCCTGATTTTTCTTGTTAGGTCGACCGCGATCGTCGCTTTGGCCACCCCTGAACTATAACTGGTTTATGAGGCCCCTGGCGTCACCAGCTCCTATAATAAAGAAGAGATTATCCCCGTTCGCTCAGGGCTTGATTGAGCGGTGGAAGCGGGGATTGGAAGCAGCTGCTGGTGACGCGTGTCTCCGCCAAAGTGGTCGTAATCCCGGGGCGAAGTTTTCGCATCGCTAATCAAAAATCCTCGGCTTCGGTCCGGCGGGATGCGCTCCTCTCGCCCTGCTCTCGCCGTCTCGCCCGACTTCCGCCCAAGTGGAAAAAGTTTTTATTTACCTGCTCATTCTCGCCTCCTACTCTTTCCCTACCTCCGAATCGTCCTGGTATGTAGGACGGAGCATGCAAGAAGAGTGAAGATAGGCTTATATATTTAAAACAATCGGAATGGGTTGTGTCTAATCGTCCATACGGGCCCTAAAGTAGACATTATGGTTTAATAGTTTAAAGAATTAAAAAACACGACTGCCGTTACAAAAGTGAACTGTATTTCAACAAATTGTTATTAAAAACAATTTGTTCGTGCTAAAAAGCACGTTTTTTAGTCAATAAAGTTCTTTGTTGAAACAAAATTCAACTTACGGAAGCTCCGCTACGTCTTTGTTGACGCGTGTTTTTCTATAAACATCCAGTGCTTCAAGACGATTGCGCATTATGTGAGTCAGTCGAATGCATTGTCCAAGCCTCGTCGAGCGGGGCTTTACGTGACCGGGGCCTTCAGAGTGTGACGTCGCAGGGCTGCGCTCTCTGCGGCAGGTTATCGTTTATTTATCCTATAGATACACATATATTTTCGGAATGTGCTCAGTCAGACCTCTCATTTGATACAAAACACGATTTATTTATTTTAATTTATTGATATTTGGACATTTAGACAATTATTTATATGACATTTGAACAGTTTGGGTTCACTATGACACTTAGGATGACGTAACGATTTTAACAATACCACACATTTCTAAATCGGTTCAAACGTTTAGAAGAAATGGTGACATAAAGAAACGGAAAACATAAATACATGAATCCTGAACACATTACTCTTTTATTTTTAGCAGTCGTGTAAAAAAAAGTCTCCATCCGTCGGTTCGCAGCTGATGTACATTTAACCAGTCATACGTTAGTTATAGTCTTTTGGTTGCCTTGGCAAACAAAGCGTCCTAAGAGCCACCCTCAAAAAGAAGAACAGCGAATGATGAAACAGCACGTTATCTCGTGCCTGTAAAGGTTATCAATATATATGAGAAATAATATAGACCCAATTCATTGGCAAACGCTATAGTCATTGGCAAACCAGTCATTTGTGTTTTGGTTTGGCAATTTCGAAACCGGTCCAATTCTTTGTCCCGTATTCCGATCCAATATCAGTTTTTCGTGATGTATCTGTCAAATGCTTTGGCCAAATCAAGCAATACGCCAAGGCATTTTTTATTAGCACGCACGTTTTGTGAAATAAGTTTAATTAATCTCGATATGGCATCGTGTGCACATGGTTGACCTAAAGCCGTACTGACCAGTCGATAGTAGTTCGTTTGTCTCCAGACATTTAGTCATTTGCTGTTCACGTGTCTTTCCATATGTCTTTTTACTGGGTGTGTTAACTTTAACTTTTATGGTCATTAGTCTGCAGTTTGTCATATCAGTCGTGTTTCCCGAATTTAATAATGGCAGCACGCTGGCTTCCTTAAAGTGGTTTGGAAATGTTCCCTGGTCAATACTGCTATTGAAAATGTGTGAAATACAAGGTTTAAGACTCTTGAATTTTTAAATATGTTTAACCAGTTAACTGCGGAATTTATTTGTAAAAGTCTCTTACGAGGTGCGTAATTAAAACGAAGCGATGACCAATATACACGTTGAACGCAGTACAAATAGTGCCATAAAAATACAAATAAATTAAAGTAAAACGATAAGGATTACATTTCTATTGAATAAAAAACTATCAATACATTATTAAAAACCTAAAAATTGCCAAAAATGATAAAATTTATACGCAGAAAAATTTTAATAGGAAGTTTAGTAATTCCGCTGCAGCCGCCACCGCTACAGCAGCAGCATCAACAGCAGCAATAGTAGTACTATTTTATAAAAACTTAAATTTTGAGTTTTTACATAGAATTGTAATTTTTAATTTTACACGACGTGTATACACGTCGACCGCACGGAAATATTTAGATTGACGTGCTTACACGTCGATCGCACTAACTGGTTAATAGGTATTATTTATCACGTGTCTTAAACGTATTGTCATGAAAGTGCAAGATTATCGTCGTTGGTATAGCATATAGTATTCAATGCTTCTGTTTTTAGGTTAATAGTTAGTTTCTCATAGAGTATGTTTTTTCTCTCAATTTTGTGCCAGAGTGTCATGTCGTCCACCTTCCAATCCTAGCAATGTAGAGTAATCGTCGGTTAACCTCGAATATACAACTGCTGCCGTCGGTTTGTATGGTGAGCGTAAGTAAGTAAATATGGTATACGCATGATTAAACGTGTTCCGACATGATTGTACAATTTAAATCCTATATTTTTACTACTCGTTTCGCAGTTATAAGTTGTAATATCGAAAGATCTACCAACTAGATCGTACATCGTACAAAATCAGTTAGGTACGATTTCACTTCTTTAAATTTTTTTGGAGGATGTTGAAATAGGTAGAGGTACCTACCCCTCAACTTTTAAGACTGTAATACAATTTTTTCGAAGCGATTCCGGCAACGTTGGCGTGTAACGTTGTGCCGTGCGCCCTCCCGTTTACAATGCTGCATAAACGTCAAATCGCACCATGATATATCAATCATATCAGAACATGTTTTCTAAATGCAAAACGCCTTTTATAAGATCACACTGGGTGATATTCTTACCTGTTTATTTAATTAATTAGTAGTGCGTCAATCATTTGTTGTGAATACGACAGTGAAATAGGAATAACTTTTTAGTTCACAAGTTCCTATTGAAAATGGTCAAAATTTCTTTTATGGGACAATGTATACATTGTCATATCTACAAATGAAAATTCCACAGAAATTTTACAGTTGCTGTAATAAAACAAACCTCTATAATACCTATTTAAAACAAGTCTTTACCAAGAACGTTCCACAATCACTAAATTAATTTAGAATCCAGCATGCATTAAAGTTCTTATTGATACCACATATTTTGTGATTACTACCACGGCTCGTCTACCCCTTTTCTTTATTGGGGGTGGTAAGTATGAGTTTTTAGCCCCTTTTTATCGGCACTGCAGCGGCGTGTCTACTCGTAAATTACCCAGTAACCGGAAGCGAATCGCCAAGAAATCTCTAGATTGGCGCTAGGAAAGACCGCCACACTTGCAGTACGCTACGACAACTGAATTTGAGCAGACACTGAGAATGTATATACATATGATATAGGCACATATAATACCTTCATATATGATATAACGGAGGTTACCGAATTTAATTGATAATCGGACCCACAATCGGAGGGGATTGGGTTCAGAAGAACCTGGATTCGGGGGAATACCTCGTCCGAAGCTGGGTGGTTTATGCATCGATACTAGATATGCCCGAAGATACAAATAAGTTTGCTCCATATACCCTTTGCTCGTAAATCATTGTGACAGAGAGAGCAATAAATTAAACAGTATGGGAGAGAATAGCGCGCCAATGTTCTTCGCGGCAGCTCTTACACCGGGGACGGTCGGCTGTCTGCCAGCGGACTGAGACCAAACTACTACTGACCGGCTTTCAGTAGTGGTTTTGAAGGGGTCATTTTCGAGCGCGAAACGCCCATCTAGGGGATCATATATCGATGGGTTTATGTACCAGGCTGGGTCAGTCACGCTTACGCAATCCGGCGAATAACTAGGGGGGTCTGGAGAGTTCATATGACAGCAGATGTAGTTATCGATCTGACGTCGTCATTGCATCTATCCATGAATCAATTTGGTGCCACCCGATCCCGAACGACCACGGCGGACAAAGGGCGCCTCAGTCCGCGGTATATTCAAACTGAATATACCACGTCAGGTAAAGGCTATGCAAGCGACTTCGAATCCTTGGCCAGACCGGAGGACGGAGAAATCCGGTCAGATCTGGTAGTGAGGGCTTGAGGTCCATCCGCTGGTTTTACTTCCCAGTGCCTCGCGGTAAGGCGTTATGGACTCTCACGGACCTCCTAAGTCTCTGCGTTCACTCCATGGGAGAAAAAATGGCATAACGTCATTATAACTTCCTGGGTGGCGGATTCGCCCGTAGTAGTTGACAACTCAAAGTCCTCTTACATACCTTGAGATATTTCCCTATACAGAAGTAATGAGTATTATTTGTGATGGCAAAGCGATGGATTTAAATCCGAAATAGGTACTTTAATTTAGGTAAATTTTCTACTCGAACAAAATCTATTATATGACACTGTCATAAAATTAGCTATTATAATCGTAGCATAATTTCCTAGTGGTCGTTTTCCTATTTGAATAACACATCCAGAATCCAGAGTACACAAAGATTATTCATTGCTCTCTAACGAAGAATTGACCGATTAAGCTGTACAAAGAAAGCGAGGAATGCTTTCTACCGATCAAATGTGCGGTGCCTTTGTCCACGAAAGATTCGCTAGAATCAATCGGCAATTCCATTGCCTTTTAATACCGACAAATTCCATTACCGATTGTTGTATCCTCTCCGTTTCACCCAGCTTCCAAAACGAAATGTTTAATAAACCGATAATAACCAACTTTACATTTTATAGAAATTGTAAAATAATTGAAATGTGTCTTATAGTTATAGTACTTAGGACCTCTAAGATGTAAAGTACTAAAAGGAGTGCCGCATGATTTTCTGAACAGATTCAAGAACCACTGATCTATAACTTCCTGTGGAGTTCGTATTTCGACTTGTCACATTGAAATCCGACGGCCGGTGGCCTAGTGGTTAGATCGCCTTATCTTACATTGTTAGGCTCCGCGTTCGATTCCCGGCTGGGTCAGCCTTTTTCTTTGGGTTAAAATTAAGGAAATTGCTTTTTCAATCCTGTCGATCGAATGCAGTAACAAGACACATACACACTCTCATGTTACACGCACACATACATACAAACACTTAATAGTAGATATAGGTTGTAAAAGATTGTCCTTATGATACGAGTAATAAACCCACCCATTGTGAAATTTTACTATAAAGAGTAGAAACAAACAAACAAACAAATCCACTAAACAGTTTCCTCACATTAAATATATTATTATGTTAACCTATGAATCAAAGGGAAATAAAATCTTGGATATCTAAAATGTATTTCGACTTGTCACATTGAAATCCGACAGTGGCTAGATCGCCTAACTTTACAGTATTAGGCTCCGGGTTCGATTCCTGGTTGGGTCGTCATTTTTCTTTGGGTTAAAATTAAGGAAATTTGCATTTTTAATTCAGTCAATCGAATGCAGTAACAAGACACACACATACACATGTTACACGCACACATAGATATAAACACTTTATAGTTGGGTCCCACCTTGTAAAATTTCACAATAAAGAGTAGAAACAAACAAACAAATCCACTAAACAGTTTCCTCACATTAAATATATCAAATCTCTATATCAAAAGGAAATAAAATCTTGGATATATCAAATGTCTCTTGTTCGCGAGTGTACTGTATTTTATATATAGAGTATTATAAAGGATCTAACATTATTTGGTTTTATCGGCGCTACTCCAAACCATAGTTTCACCGACTTTTCAAATGTGCATAACGCCGAAATCAAGGATATTTACCAAATTTCTGAATTTAAGCTTTCTCGTGCAGTCTTTTCGGACACCTAATATATTTTGTTTTCATGACATTATATCTATATATGTATATTGTGCATATTTAGGATTTGGTGTTAATAAAACGTAACCTTTAATAATATAAAATTTTAACATATTCAGCAAAAACCTATGTATTTACAATAAAGTTTTTTATACATGAACTTTTATATTTAAAAATAATAATATTCTTTCTAGTCATTCCCATGCAACCTAACATTGTGTGTAAATGTGGGTCATTTGACACATCGACACTTGTACAAGATTTTTTGCCAAAAAAAACAGCAATTATGATCCCGTATGACTTTTTCCGGTTCCCCGAATTTAAATTTCTGTTTCGTAGTTTCGTATTTCGAGTTCATTGAAGCTCATTTCTGTTTGGTATTTTGAGTTAATTGAAGCCGTAAAATACAATTTTCGCAAAGGCATATCAGAAAGCACCTATAAGAAACGTTCGGCTAGAATCTAGATTATGTTATTAAAGAAAAACTCTTAGAAGCCAAAGATTAATAGATTTTTTGAGAATGTTTACTTGTTAATTTGATTATTGTTTTTTATCATTTGTTTATACATTTTTATCATTATTATTTGATGTCCATTATTTTGATTTTGATTACTTTGATTTTTGATTTGCTGTTTTTTTATTTATTGTTTTTGATTATTTTATTTTTATTTCATTGAATAGTAAATGTACTGTGCCAATAATAGGCGTGTCCTAAAAATAGATTAGTAGATATCCTGAGGATACTAATTTGCAGCATTTGTAGTTTTATTACATAGTTTTTGTCTATTTTCAGTTTCAATTTTTAATTTTGTGTTTTTTTTGTTTAATTTTCGTATTAATAGATGTAAATAAGTACATTTATATAAGTCTGAAAGTGACAAAAACATTTGGACGATTAAGCCAATATTTTTTATTTCTTTGAGAAATTCCCGGTATATATTTGGCACAGAAGTATGTGAATAACCAACTATATAAGGTTGTGATTCTAGGTAAGGTTGTGATTCTTGATGCCGCACTCCGATTTCAAAGGAAGTTGAAGTTTAGGAAGAGCCGCAATATATGCCGGGCTGCAGACTCACATAGCTCTAGTTTTCATCTTCTCGCCTGAAAAGCGTCAATAAATTCACCGCACTCTCTCAAATCAAATTTAAACTGAAAGTAAAGAAAGAGCGGGGCAACGTAACGAAATTATCGTCAATCGAAGTGCTCTCCGCCGATATTGGCTTGAAGGAGTATTTCTACGGCTCGTTGAAAGGCATCCCCGGTTTCAATAACAATATCGGCAGGGAAACTCTCTAAATAAAGCTCCCGTAATATTCCCCAATCCCTTCCTAAGGAGGAAATTCGATAAATTATGCCGGAAGCTAATGGCCGCCCGGTGTCTCCAATTTTCTTTTATCGCTATAGCGGTTGGCGCGAAAAGTATCGTCACGTCACCCGAAAATTACGCAATTTTGCAAACGATTTTTTACATCAATCTTTTGATAACTCCCCTGTCACTTCACTCCTTCTATGCTCCATTCCAGTGGTTTACAAACTAAAACGTTACTCAATTTAAAATTATGGATTTCTTAAATTATTATAAGCTTAAGGCGATCAAATATAAATCGACTGATGTTCCAAATATCCCCGATATCTGTTTCTACCATTTTATCGCAGAAAAGTAACGTCACGTCAGCCAAGAAATACGCAATTTTGAAAACGATGTTTTTCGACATCAGTCTTTTACTAACTCCTGTCACTGAACTATGCGCCATTCCAGTGGTTTGCAAACTAAAAGGTTATTCAATGTAAATTTCTACATTTTCTTAATTATTATGAGCTTAAAGCGGTTAAATATAAACCGGCTCATGTTTCAAATATTTCCGATATCTGTTTCTACTATTTTATCGCAGAAAAGTGTCGTCACGTCAGCCAAAAAATATGCAATTTTGCAAACGATTTTTTACGACATCAATCTTTTGATAACTCTCCTGTCACTGCACTATGCGCCATTCCAGTGGTTTGCAAACTAAAAGGGTATTCAACTTAAATTTATACATTTTCTAAATTATTATGAGCTTAAGGCGATCAAATATAAATCGATTGATGTTTCAAATATCCCCGATATCTGTTTCTACCATTTTATCGCAGAAAAGTATCGTCACGTCAGCTAAAAAAATACGAAATTTTGAAAGCGATGTTTTTCGACATCAGTCTTTTACTAACTCCTGTCACTGCACTATGCGCCATTCCAGTGGTTTGCAAACTAAAAGGTTATTCAATGTAAATTTATACATTTTCTTAATTATTATGAGCTTAAAGCGGTCAAATATAAACCGGCTCATGTTTCAAATATTTCCGATATCTGTTTCTACTATTTTATCGCAGAAAAGTGTCGTCACGTCAGCCAAAAAATATGCAATTTTGCAAACGATTTTTTACGACATCAATCTTTTGATAACTCTCCTGTCACTGCACTATGCGCCATTCCAGCACTATGCGGTTTGCAAACTAAAAGGATATTCAACATAAATTTATAAATTTTCTAAATTATTTGAGGCTTGAGGCGATCAAATATAAACCGACTGATGTTTCAAAAAATCCCCGATATCTGTTTCTACCATTTTATCGCATAAAAGTATCGTCACATCAACCAAAAATTACGCAATTTTACAAAGATGGTTACGACATTCATCTTTCGATAACTCCTCTGTTACTCTACTCCTTCCTATGCTCCATTCCAGTGGTTTGCAAACTGAAAGGGTATTGAAGAAAAAAACACATTATCTAACTTATCATGGACTCAAGTCAGTCAAATATAAACGGACTGATGTTTCAATTACCCCCAATATCTGTTTCTACTATTTTCTCGCATAAAGGTAACAAAAACATCAAGAGAACGATTAAAATATCTCTTTTCTTTTTTTTTATTATTACGAACAATAAAATGTACAGCAGAAGGGCTATGAAAAATCGTACAGTAGAAAGAAGTTAAACGTACAGCCATTAGATCATCGCATACCTACGTAGTAACTTAGCAAAAACGCCTGTACATAGGGATGCTGATATTTTATTAAGCATACGGCTTTTCCGCGAGCTGACTGGTATTACGATAGGTTATATGAAGGAAAAAAACATCCACACTTGTATAATACAATACTTATATACACACTGGGCCCGAATGTGTTTCTTTGTGAACTAAAACTAAAATTAGTTCAAGCGAACGAGATAGAGCAATAGTTAGAGCGGAATATGAAACGAACGATCGTCGATAAAAACTACCTGTCGAACTTATACTCGTCCTACTAAATTTGAATACATTTCGTGCGGTGTTAGATTTATCTTTATCTTTTGTGGGTAGTTTTAATGCGAAAAAGTGTCAACCGTTCATTTCACATTCCGCTCTAGCATATTGCCCTGTCTCGTTCATCCGGGCTCATTTCCGATTTTAGTAAAAAAGAAACGCAATCGATTCAATCATACACTCACACATTTACTTTTAGTTAAAAATAAATTATGATTATTGACAAGATTGACTACATAATATGATAATGACGAATTTAGGAAGAAATTATAAAGAGAAATTATGATATTAACCCAATATCAGTAATTACCTTCTAGCAAATTTATAAATATACATGGCATTAAACATACGTTTGTTTCTTCGAAATGTTTCTGTTATCCCTGGTCTATTCGGGGAAAGCGGAGCGATGAGCGATGCTCGGAAGTGTTCTAATGCGAGTGATTTTTTACGTTTGACCTGGTATATTCTGCCAGTATTGATGTGCCGACCGTATTGTCTAACACAACGGTTCCCAAACTGGTTTCCGCGCAATCTCCAAAAGTGTTCCGCGGGATCTCCAAAAAATTCCCTCAATATTGTTCAATTGTCTTGAAATATTTACTTACACTTGCATGCAGACAATAATAGCTAATTTCGATATAACAGACCCCGATTGGGTAACAAATCATTTTCAATAAGCTTGAAAGCCTCCCGGACAAGGGTAGGTACCTTCTAACGTAAAACTCTGTTGGAGTCTCTGTCTCTAAAAAAAAGGGAGTCTTTGTCATGATTTATCGCTGGTCCAACGTCATGATTTTATTTTGGTTTCAGGTTGGGCAGTGAGCGAGTTCGTCCGGCACTGGGAAGGTGCGCAGTACGATCGTCGTCCTCTCCAGAGGTTACAGCAACAGAGACGAGCCAGGCGATCGCCCCATCATCGCGATGCCTCACATCCACACCTCAACATCAGCTTCAAGGCGCACAACCGGTACGTCACCCAAATCAATAGAAGCTATCTCTAAGTGTTTTGTCTCTGTGTGACATTTCAATTCAATTTTATTTTATTGTGATTGCAAATAGATGATAACGCCATAGTTAATTCTAGAGTTGTCAAAAATATAGGTATTCTCGTCGTCGTCTTGGCAAGCACAAATCACTGAAACTAGTAAACGTATCTTCTATAGTAGCAGCGCACTCTCTCATTTCTCCTTTAAAAATATATAGTTGAATAGATTGTGCAATTGTGGATTTTTTACTACTCGTTTCTCCCAAAATGGTTTTCTTCGGTAACAGTACTTGTAATAGGATTCCAATGTCTCCATGGCGGCATACCGGCCATACTAGCCAGCGGGCGAGGCGCGCGCCCGCGTCTCATTATTGTGGGTTTGTTCTCGAATCGCCTCGTACATTGGACGTGATTCATCGGATGACTTGCGATATGCGAGGACGGATCGAGGTGAAGAGGCGTTGAGGTCTACGCTCTCAACTTTATGTTACCCATATTGATTGGGAACCGTGCGCAATTTGTGTAAAATGGAATATCTTCATGTTTCCTTAAGATACCCGTCAGGAAAGCTTCGAATTGGTGACGCTAAGTTAGAAGACGTAATTTTAAATGAACTCCCAATTTCTCGTATCAGTTCTCTGGAAAAGTCGGTTTGAAAAAAAAAAGCAGTCTGAATTGCAAGTAAAAACATAGGCTGCAGTACATCCTTAAAAAATACTACATCCTTAATAATAGAGTTCTCGCCTGTTTTTTTTTTCTTCTAAATAATCTTGGTGACTTCAACTACGGGCGTGGAAATATCTATAGTGGTTTACGAGTTTAATAACATTTTTTTTAAATGATCGGTAGAAAATGTACAAAATCTAAATCGAACCTGAAAATCGCGATTATTACAGCCGTTACCTAGAATAGCGACGCATTGTTTGTCGCTTTTTCAAAGCAAAATTTGGTAAAATATGTGATAACGTGTATCAACCATTTTTTATATGAACCCCGTTGATTCCCATTAAGGTGTGTCTTGACCAAGTTGTGGCTACAATGGAAGCAAAAAACTTCAGCTTTGTTGGGGTTAGGGAAATAGAGTATGAACGATAGAAAAGTTGAATAAAAAGAGGTGGGATAGAGAGAGTGTTGAACAATGTGGAAGAACATGATCTCCAAGTAGATACATTTTCTCTGTGCAAATATCAGATATTGTAAAATATATGGTTAATTCACAACACAACATGCAATGCAACAAAAGAGAATAGGGATTTCGGGCCCACTTTTCCTATAGCTATAAATCATATACCAATGGAAAGATGTCTTTATATAGAACATGTATTACTATTTGGAACAAGAGACTGTATGCTGTATTCAACACAGCCCCATGAGGATAAATCCAATAATGCATCTTCTACATCACCGCCTACTACAACAACTACCAATAAGTCACCGGTCATCTCTACAATAGCTCCAGAAAAACCTCAAACATCACCACAAGCCATAACTACCAATTTCATAAGTGACAGTGTGGAAAAACGAACTAAATCCGAAAAAAATAGCTCTGCAATATTGAGTACAAATTTAACAATGACAGCCATTGCTGTGTTGGCGATTAATTAATTTATTTTATTTTATCTGCATCCAAACTTTTCTCTGGTCGTAACGGTCTCCGTTCCATCGGGTTCAGAAGAGGGAGGAAGAGAGAGTGCACCCGTGGTCGCGCGCCCACCTGTGCACTATAATATAGCCTGCGCACTTGACTGCTACCGAACAATGGACTCTGAGAAGACTAAAGAAGTCACTAGAATCTACAACGCAGTCGCTATGGCCGAACACGGCTAGAAGGATATATTACTAGAACGACTGATTCAATTATGAGTCGTTTCTGAGTTTATTAGATATGGCTCATTACCCGATATACTAGGGTACCTAACGCATCCAGGCATTGTATTTTTAATAACTGTTTAAACGAAAACGTCGCAGAATACTCGAAACGATATAGTACATACACTTTGTGAGTACAAAATATATATTTATAAGAATGCTCGAGTTTGTCAATAGTATATGGGAGGCAACCCTGGGTGCAGCAGCCACGTCATGGTGACACTTAGAACAGGCTATCATAACTGAATGAGTATACAAAATTTGGGGTCTGTGCTGTTGACCGTTGAGGAGTGTAAAATCATGTCATGCTTACCATAAAAAATAAATGAATTGTCATCGGAGTTGAACCAACATGTAAATTTTCAATTTCAAATGATAACATTTGAGGAGTTCCCTCAATTCCTCATGGATCCCATCATCAGAACAGAATTTTGATAAAAGTGAGACCAATTTGTAAGTATATTCTTTCGAATAAAAGAAGAATTTTCCAAATCGGTTCATAAATGGCAGAGTTCTGAGATAACAAACATTTTAAAAAAAGATACAACCGAATTGATAACATCCTCCTTTTTTGAAGTCGGTTGAAAAGTAAAATAACATGCCTTATGCGATTGATTACGTTACAAATAAAAATAGTCAATATGTTATTAACATACACCAAGTATGTAATTTAATAGAAATAATCAATAAATTATATATTATCATAGAAGTATAAAATCGTTTAACCACGTTAGAAATAAAAATAGTCAATATATTATTAATATACACCAAGTAATTTGATAGAAATAATCAATAAATTATATATTAGCGTAGAAATAGAAAATCGATTAATTACCACGTTAGAAATAGAAATAGTCACGATGCGTAGAAATTATGTCACGCGATGCTTGGAGATTATTAACATCGCACTCGTAACATCGATCGTAACTCTTTCTACTTAAACTGCGGTATTTTTCCTTCCCAGCATATGTTTTTGATATTAAGGGGTAGCTTATCACTCCGACGTAGCTTAGATCCCTTTTATTATGAATTTAGTAAAACCAATTCGCTATTTAAAGTACTTGATCAATATTGGATTGAGCATAGTTTATGCTGGTGCCATCCTCAATTAATGTCACTTTAGAGTGTGCTAAGGCGGTTGGGGGCATTTATATATAACATAAAAGAGGTTGGTCCCAGAATTCTACCTCGTGAAACTCCGCATTTCACTTTCTACTCATCGGACATTGCTTTCTTTAATATTCCGCTTTTGTAGTTACTAAGTTGCACTACTTGTGGCACGGCTCGGTGGCATAAAGATTAGCTTACGTGATTCTACATTGTAAGATTCCGGGCTCGATTCCCGGCTGGATCACCATTTTCCGTTGGGACAAAATCTATAGAATTGCATTTTTAATTCTGTCAATCGAATGCAATAACAAGACACACATACATATAACATTTCATAGTAAGGTTGGCTGTAAGAGATTGTCGTATGACAATAAAATCGCCCATTCTGAAATTTCACAATGGGCGAACAAACAAACATGTTTCCTATTTGATATGTAACTGTAGAAACACTGAAGACTGTCGTATTTGTCGAGTTTACTAAGCAACATTTTGCGATTCACCGTGTCGAACGCTTTTGAGAGATCGCAGAAGACAGTGCCTGTACAATGTTTCATGTCAACATTACTGTACATTGTTGATATTATGCGTTGCATCATTGTCCCTCTATTTCTCCTAATATGTCCCTGCATTGTATGTTGTGCTGCGAATATCTGAACGCGGCTTTATAGATCCTAGCTTTCTCCACGCAATAAGAATGAATTACGTATGAACGCGACGCGGCATCCGCGAATGCGGTAAAAGGGCGGTATTCACATTTGTATGACTTAATCTGCGGTAAAAATATTTAGTTATAATTATAATTTACTTTTCTTTCTTTCTGACAACCGTGCCACTCCAATATGACTCGGGAAGTGAGCTCGCCTTGACACAGAAGTGCCTAGCAGGGCGGGCTCTACTGCACTTTACTTAGAACATTAGAAAAATATACGTCTAAATAATGTATGCGCTATCCTGGGCTCTGACAGATGTATACCAAAATTTAGACGGTATAAATAACGGCAAAATGTAACATGCAACGGTAATTCCTAAATGGTACATTATTTTTCTTTTCTTTTGTGGTCCTGCACTGAATGTCTATGTAACCATTAAATGAAAAAAAATAACAAAAAACATTTGGAATAGTTGCAAAACCCTCAAGAGGTGGTATTTACTGCCTTTCTTAACGTGGCGGATAACCTCAGTTTCCGTTGTTGTCTACTGTAATAATAATTGGTAAGGTTGTACTTGAGTATGAAATCGACGACTATCGTGGTTGTTTGGCGATAAAAATAAGATAAAACGAATTTATCGCGTAAAGTTTGTAGCGCCCGATGTTTCGGCGATGTTGCAACCATCATTGTCCAGGGTAACTCCACACGGTAAATTCGATTTTTATCTTATTTAGTATGAATGTAAGTAGTCCGTCAGGGTCCTCATTTCCATGCTGAAGAACCAATCTCCACCTTGAAACAGAATTGTGTCCTTGCTGTTCTTTATTTTATTTATATTTAGGTAGGTACCAGTTCTTAGAGTTTGGCAACACCTTTTGCCACACAGCGGGAGGATTTATATAAATCTCTTTGAACCCACCTCTTACGTAAATAAAGGCAACACAAGAGAAACGCCGAGAACATCCACTAATTCCTCAACTCCCCCAAAAGCGAATACTTTCGATTCATTATTTTCCGTGGTATTTTACAAATTATTTGCTGGAATCTTCGTTTGTAGTCTCTGTTTGTTTCTCTTGTGATTCCCCTCTTCAAAAGTGGCACTCGAAGCATTCTACCTGCGTCTTTGAAGCTATCGAGCCGGCGAAAAAGTAGCTTCTTTCTTTTAATTTCAGAAGAAATAGCAAAGTACTGCTGTCTTTGAAGCGGGAAGAATTTTCTAGATGATTGCTGCTGTTCTGTAGAGTAAAACAGGCGAATTGCTTTTTTCGAAAGTCGTTTCTATGCAAACCAACTCATAAACATACAAACATGAATCCTTATATACTTCAAAGCTTCTTATTTCTTTTAAAATAATTAAAAATGGCTTTTGCTGCGTGGAGTTGGTGGCACCTAACGTTTCGCAGTTGTTGCAAACGCCATTGCAGGGACATGTAATAAGTATTTTATAATGTTAAACGACTGCAATAATATTCCATTTTATATCTTATTTGTTGGAAATCTTATTTCGTTACATAATACCTATCCTAATAAAATAAAACTTTGTAATAAAAAAAACATATGCTATTCAAATATTGCAATTCAAACAAACAATTTATTCACGAAGAAATTTTTGTTATATACATACGAGTAGATCAACAATAATTATTACTTTCGATGTTGCTAGCTATGGGAGGTTATTCTAAACACAAATTATTAATAAAGAACTGTCTATGATCTTTTTTCCGTCGAAACGATCTACTACCAAGGAAATGTTATGCATGATGTGCCAGAAACGGTTGAAAGTGATCCTATTTTAATGTCGCCTAACTAGGCAATAGCCTGTTCTAAGGCGGACATTTAAACTGTTTTAAATATATGTTGAACCAATATAAAAAACTAAGCACTGTAGAATATAGAAAATGTAGTAATGTAGAATAAAGAAATTCTTACAAGCTGGAAAATTAAATACAAAATTGATAATATAAAAGTAACATTGATAATATAAAATTGTTAACCTTAATCATAAAAAAATATGCACAATTAGCTAGTATTTAGATAATCATAATTGCTCAAGAATAGATTAAGATAGTCAAACCTAATTATAAAAATTAACATTAGTAAAATAATCAAATAAATTGGAAATTAAAATACAGGAGATTTTATTTTATTATTTTAATTTTTCCTGAAAAAAATGTATTTTTGGATAATGGAAGTTTCTTGTTCTATTGAGCAATAATAATTATTGCTTTCGATCTTGCTAGTTGTCGGAGCCGTTATTCTATTAAGAAACTATTAAGGGACATGCCTACTAGAGTGATCGCCTAAAAAAGGTGATTTTTGTTTTTTCTTAAAGAAAAGTATTACATCGAATGTTTTAAAATTTTGATGATATTATGCATAAATGATGTATACTTAGTATTTTTTTTGAATTATTTTTATTTTTATTTTCAGCAAGCTATTTGCCATCTCCGAAAAAAAAGTTCTCTAATTACTGCAGTGATTGCTACCTTCACAGCGCCTGAAATAAAAAAAACCTCATAACACTAGAAGGTATTGCCTATACAATGAAGGATTGTGAAAATAAAAATTAACAAAATGGCAGAGTAAAAAATCTTATGATTTTTGAGCGAAATTTTAAACTTCCTCTGCCTTTTTTTTTATTTCTTTTTTTTTCACAATCCACGATCATTGTATAGGCAATACCTTCTAGTTTAATGATCTTTTTTATTTTTTGGATTTCAGGCTCTGTGAAGGCCGCAATCACTGCAGCAATGGGGGGATTTTATTTTGAGACTTCGTAGATGGCGAATAACTTGCTGAAAATATAAAACTACACTAGGTGTGCCCCTTAATAAAGAACTGTTTATGATCTTTCTACCATGGCAATGGTCTACTACCATGAAAGTGATACAGGGTATTTGCGACTGGCCGACACTCCTTTCAAGAGGCAATTGTATACATGAAACTAAACAAACAAAATTATATGGGTTTTTCATCTGAATTAACTGTTCCTGGAAATTAAGAGATTTATTTTTATATGAGATTATTCTACATGAATAATTGAGTTGAAAGTCATCTACGAGTACAACGTTTACAAACTGAAACGACTTACGTACAAGGACATTATATATTTCTATCACCAAACATTTATAATATATTGAATTCTGACATACAGGATTAAAGGAAATGGTAAAATGGTGGATTCATAATAAAACGAGAGAGGAATGTGAAGAGTTGACGAAAATAGTATCATAATAATTATCACGAAACTTCAAGATTACAAACTTTACCAGGCCTATAGGAGAATATCTTATTACACTTCTTTTCTCTTTTAAAATGTTGATTTTGATTTTTTATTCCT
The DNA here is from genome assembly GCA_944548615.1 of Micropterix aruncella. Lineage (NCBI taxonomy): Eukaryota > Metazoa > Arthropoda > Insecta > Lepidoptera > Micropterigidae > Micropterix > Micropterix aruncella. The sequence continues at coordinate 27,101,434 of OX155955.1, read as the reverse complement.
ATCAATTTTAACTATTAATAAAGTAGTATCACACAGCACAGACAATATTTGTCAAATGAGGTAGTAAAATTCGAATAAACATTGTTACTAACCTATTATTATAGTTATATTTTTACGGCTACTTCTTTTGTCGCTTCCTGTGATGAATGCTCGGTTTTGTTGAATTTGTTAACGATACTGCATTTTTTAAATTCTAAATATATATATATATATATATATATATATATATATATATATATATATATATATATATATATATATATATATATATATATATATATATATATATATAATATATATATATATATATATATATATATATATATATATATATATATATATATATATATATATATATATATATATATATATATATATATATAATTGGTTTTTTGTAAAATTTCTTTTTTTAAGAATTCGTTTAAAGGATGACACTTTGATGAAAAAATAAAAATAACAAAAGCCACTTACATAGCTGGAAGGTTTTCCCGGACTGGATTGGGAAATGCTTATTGTTTAAACGAGATGTATTTTTGGATGAGTACCACTTTCGACGGTACACTGTAGGTTTAATGGAATCCCTTTATCGCTAGCGAACGATCACCCTTATCAGAAATTTAATTTATTTTAATTTAATTAATTTCTCGACCAGAAATTACGATTTATATCTTATTTCATGGCAACGAGCAAATGAAGTATTTTATTTTTATTTTCATTTAATGGCTGGCTGATAGCGAGCCCAGCAATGTTATATCGTCCTTTTAAAGAGTGGATATATTCGAATTTCAAATCGAATTTTCGGTATGTCATTCCGCATTTAAGAGACGATTCATTGTGATTTTTTTCATTGTTTTTGCTTTAATTTGTCTTTAATAAAGACATTTTATTTTGGTTTGCAAAAGGATACGCTTTGTTTTTGAGATGTGGATGAAGGGTGATCGTTCGCTAGCGATAAAGGGATCCCATTAAACCTACAGTGTACCGTCGAAAGTGGTACTCATCCAAAAATACATCTCGTTTAAACAATAAGCATTTCCCAATCCAGTCCGGGAAAACCTTCCAGCTATGTAAGTGGCTTTTGTTATTTTTATTTTTTCATCAAAGTGTCATCCTTTAAACGAATTCTTAAAAAAAGAAATTTTACAAAAAACCAATCAAATATTAACAATATTATACAATTTTATCTTATGTTTTTAACTCTTGTAAATATCATATAGCCTTAAGTATAAACTTCTCGACCAGAAATTACGATTTATATCTTATTTCATGGCAACGAGCAAATGAAGTATTTTATTTTTATTTTCATTTAATGGCTGGCTGATAGCGAGCCCAGCAATGTTATATCGTCCTTTTAAAGAGTGGATATATTCGAATTTCAAATCGAATTTTCGGTATGTCATTCCGCATTTAAGAGACGATTCATTGTGATTTTTTTCATTGTTTTTGCTTTAATTTGTCTTTAATAAAGACATTTTATTTTGGTTTGCAAAAGGATACGCTTTGTTTTTGAGATGTGGATGAAGGGTGATCGTTCGCTAGCGATAAAGGGATCCCATTAAACCTACAGTGTACCGTCGAAAGTGGTACTCATCCAAAAATACATCTCGTTTAAACAATAAGCATTTCCCAATCCAGTACGGGAAAACCTTCCAGCTATGTAAGTGGCTTTTGTTATTTTTATTTTTATATATATATATATATATATATATATATATATATATATATATATATATATATATATATATATATATATATATATATATATATATATATATATATATATATATATATATATATATATATATATATATATATATATATATATATATATATATATATATATATATATATATATATATATATATATATATATATATATATATATATATATATATATATATATATATATATATATATATATATATATATATATATATATATATATATATATATATGTATATATATATATATATATATATATATATATATATATATATATATATATATATATATATACATATATATATATATATATATATATATATATATATATATATATATATATATATACAGGGTTATTGGTTATTAGAAGTATTCCTTTAAACAGTTCATAGAAGAGGTCAATTGCAGTCGATTTAACCATATAATGCCTGATGCAAAAATGAAACATTCCTGAGATATTTAAAATTTTAGTTTTTTTTTAAAACAACCGACATCTTTCGTTAAAAAATTAATTTTAAAAAAACTACGCATTATTTTAATATTCCTTTATTGCTTTTGGGTTGGTGACATCCCAAAAAATAAATATTAGCTATGGAATGTACATTATTAAAGTTAATTTTGTCACTATGCTCGAAAACATTTGAAAACTAATAAAAAAATGCGACATATTTACACAAAAATGCATGTTTAAAACTAAAAGTCACAACACTATTTTTTATGCAAATTAGCTTAAAAACATCTGCATCTTATTAGCTTTCGAATGAAGTATTACAACCCCAAATCCACAAAGGAATGACAAAAATATGATCAAAATAATAGTAGGAAGAGGTGCGGGACGACGAAGGGAAGGAGAGGTGCGGGACGACTTGTGAACTGATTTCTGTGATTGATTGCTCTCCTGGCGATTCGAATTGTGATCTGTTATAAGGACTGGTTATGGCTCAAAGAGAAAGAAGACGTTCCTTCACAAATGAAGCATATGCAGATATCCTGTATCACTACGGATTAGCCAGAGGCAACTCTGCAGTTGCCCGTCGTGAATACGCGGCTCAATTTCGAAATCGCCGAATACCCGATGTCGTGTTTTCGATAGTGTTTATCGTCGGCTTCGGGAGACTGGCACCGTCCGTAGACGACAAGGTAATTAGGTGTTTTTTACATTAGAGTTACAAAAAAATACTCGGTTATTAGTTTCTTGTTAGTTACCATTATCTTTTTTCAGTTCCCCAATCGATGGATTGGCAGGGGCGGCCCGATACCCTGGTCAACGCGGATTCCTGACTTAACACCCATGGACTTGTCTGGGTTCACATGAAGTCGGTGGTCTACCGTGATGGGTTTCCTGTCCCCACCGTGAATGAGCTAAGAAAACGCATAATAAATGCAGCTCAACAAACAAGAAACACTTTGACTACTAAGGTAGTCAAAAGTGAGCTGCGTAAAATAATGCGTGTATGTTTGCGAAATAGAGGTGGTCATTTTGAAAATGAACTGTAGTAAATAAATGAAAAAAAAAATATTTTTCTCCCACCACAACTTAAAATCGTAAGATTTCTCTAACTTTATGCTAAAACTGTAACTTTATGCTAAAAATAGTAAGATTTATCCAACTTTAAGCCAAAAATAATTTATTGTGTAACATATTCTATTCATAGTAATTGTTAAACTTAAGGGTTTTAATAGAAATTAGGTTTCGAAATTGTTTAAATAATGATTTTACAATTAAAACTTAAAATTTGTTTGTAGAAGATGTGCTTCCAATATTTAACCTTTAAACATTTGGTTGTACCTACACCTATTGTTTTGGTCATATTTTTGTCATTCCATTGTCGATTTGGGGTTGTAACACTTCATTCGAAAGCTAATAAGATGCAGATGTTTTTAAGCTAATATGCATAAAAAATAGTGTTGTGACTTTTAGTTTTAAACATGCATTTTTGTGAAAATATGTCGCATTTTTTTATTAGTTTTCAAAGGTTTTCGAGCATAGTGACAAAATTAACTTTAATAATGTACATTCCATAGCTAATATTTATTTTTTGGGATGTCACCAACCCAAAAGCAATAAAGGAATATTAAAATAATGCGTAGTTTTTTTTTTATATTTTTTTTTAACGAAAGATGTCAGTTGTTTAAAAAAAAACTAAAATTTTAAATATCTCAGGAATGCTTCATTTTTGCATTAGGCATTATATGGTTAAATCGACTGCAATTGACCTCTTCTATGAACTGTTTAAAGGAATACTTCTAATAACCAATAACCCTGTATATATATATAGCAGCTTGTATTGGGACATTTCCCAATACAAGCTGGGATTTCCTTCGCTACTTTTTAAGTAGCTTTTACTAATTTTATTTTAAATAAAAACATCATCCTATAAACGGATTTCTTTACAAACCTTATCAAATATAACAATATTATACTGTTTTCTACAATATTTCTTTACAATTTTTTAATATTATTCAATTTTATATAGGTTTACCCTATTTTGATAACATTATACAATCTTTATTATAAACTCCTTTGCCAGAAATTAAGATTGAAGTTTCTTCTTTCATTTCATTGAGCATATGGAGGTTTTTTATTTTTATTTCGATTTAATGGCTCGTTGATAACAAACTCAGCCAATTGTATCATATTTTAAATGTTGGTAGCATTCGAAATTTGAATTATTTCGTAATGTCACTTTCATTTAGAAAACGGCTTTGCCGAAGTGATCAATAGTTTAATTTTTTATTTTTTCGCTTAATTCGTCTCAATTGAAAGCATTTTGTGTTGCATAAGGATAAGCCCTATTTATGAGATATATGGATGAATAGTGATCGTTAGTCGACTGCAAAAGGACCTTTAAACTTACATTGCACCGTCGAAAGTCGTGCACATCCGTAAGTCTCATTCAAACATAAGCATTTCCCAATACAAGCTGGGATTTCCTTCGCTACTTTTTAAGTAGCTTTTACTAATTTTATTTTAAATAAAAACATCATCCTATAAACGGATTTCTTTACAAACCTTATCAAATATAACAATATTATACTGTTTTCTACAATATTTCTTTACAATTTTTTAATATTATTCAATTTTATATAGGTTTACCCTATTTTGATAACATTATACAATCTTTATTATAAACTCCTTTGCCAGAAATTAAGATTGAAGTTTCTTCTTTCATTTCATTGAGCATATGGAGGTTTTTTATTTTTATTTCGATTTAATGGCTCGTTGATAACAAACTCAGCCAATTGTATCATATTTTAAATGTTGGTAGCATTCGAAATTTGAATTATTTCGTAATGTCACTTTCATTTAGAAAACGGCTTTGCCGAAGTGATCAATAGTTTAATTTTTTATTTTTTCGCTTAATTCGTCTCAATTGAAAGCATTTTGTGTTGCATAAGGATAAGCCCTATTTATGAGATATATGGATGAATAGTGATCGTTAGTCGACTGCAAAAGGACCTTTAAACTTACATTGCACCGTCGAAAGTCGTGCACATCCGTAAGTCTCATTCAAACATAAGCATTTCCCAATACAAGCTGGGATTTCCTTCGCTACTTTTTAAGTAGCTTTTACTAATTTTATTTTAAATAAAAACATCATCCTATAAACGGATTTCTTTACAAACCTTATCAAATATAACAATATTATACTGTTTTCTACAATATTTCTTTACAATTTTTTAATATTATACAATTTTATATAGGTTTACCCTATTTTGATAACATTATACAATCTTTATTATAAACTCCTTTGCCAGAAATTAAGATTGAAGTTTCTTCTTTCATTTCATTGAGCATATGGAGGTTTTTTTATTTTTATTTCGATTTAATGGCTCGTTGATAGCAAACTCAGCCAATTGTATCATATTTTAAATGTTGGTAACATTCGAAATTTGAATTATTTCGTAATGTCACTTTCATTTAGAAAACGGCTTTGCCGAAGTGATCAATAGTTTAATTTTTTATTTTTTCGCTTAATTCGTCTCAATTGAAGGCATTTTGTGTTGCATAAGGATAAGCCCTATTTATGAGATATATGGATGAATAGTGATCGTTAGTCGGCTGCAAAAGGACCTTTAAACTTACATTGCACCGTCGAAAGTCGTGCACATCCGTAAGTATATCTCATTCAAACATAAGCATTTCCCAATACAAGCTGGGATTTCCTTCGCTACTTTTTAAGTAGCTTTTACTAATTTTATTTTAAATAAAAACATCATCCTATAAACGGATTTCTTTACAAACCTTATCATATATAACAATATTATACTGTTTTCTACAATATTTCTTTACAATTTTTTAATATTATACAATTTTATATAGGTTTACCCTATTTTGATAACATTATACAATCTTTATTATAAACTCCTTTGCCAGAAATTAAGATTGAAGTTTCTTCTTTCATTTCATTGAGCATATGGAGGTTTTTTTATTTTTATTTCGATTTAATGGCTCGTTGATAACAAACTCAGCCAATTGTATCATATTTTAAATGTTGGTAGCATTCGAAATTTGAATTATTTCGTAATGTCACTTTCATTTAGAAAACGGCTTTGCCGAAGTGATCAATAGTTTAATTTTTTATTTTTTCGCTTAATTCGTCTCAATTGAAGGCATTTTGTGTTGCATAAGGATAAGCCCTATTTATGAGATAGGTATATGGATGAATAGTGATCGTTAGTCGGCTGCAAAAGGACCTTTAAACTTACATTGCACCGTCGAAAGTCGTGCACATCCGTAAGTATATCTCATTCAAACATAAGCATTTCCCAATACAAGCTGGGATTTCCTTCGCTACTTTTTAAGTAGATTTTACTAATTTTATTTTAAATAAAAACATCAACCTATAAACGGATTTCTTTACAAACCTTATCAAATATAACAATATTATACTGTTTTCTACAATATTTCTTTACAATTTTTTAATATTATACAATTTTATATAGGTTTACCCTATTTTGATAACATTATACAATCTTTATTATAAACTCCTTTGCCAGAAATTAAGATTGAAGTTTCTTCTTTCATTTCATTGAGCATATGGAGGTTTTTTATTTTTATTTCGATTTAATGGCTCGTTGATAACAAACTCAGCCAATTGTATCATATTTTAAATGTTGGTAGCATTCGAAATTTGAATTATTTCGTAATGTCACTTTCATTTAGAAAACGGCTTTGCCGAAGTGATCAATAGTTTAATTTTTTTATTTTTTCGCTTAATTCGTCTCAATTGAAGGCATTTTGTGTTGCATAAGGATAAGCCCTATTTATGAGATATATGGATGAATAGTGATCGTTAGTCGACTGCAAAAGGACCTTTAAACTTACATTGCACCGTCGAAAGTCGTGCACATCCGTAAGTATATCTCATTCAAACATAAGCATTTCCCAATACAAGCTGGGATTTCCTTAGCTACTTTTTAAGTAGCTTTTACTAATTTTATTTTAAATAAAAACATCACCTATAAACGGATTTCTTTACAAACCTTATCAAATATAACAATATTATACTGTTTTCTACAATATTTCTTTACAATTTTTTAATATTATACAATTTTATATAGGTTTACCCTATTTTGATAACATTATACAATCTTTATTATAAACTCCTTGCCAGAAATTAAGATTGAAGTTTCTTCTTTCATTTCATTGAGCATATGGAGGTTTTTTTATTTTTATTTCGATTTAATGGCTCGTTGATAACAAACTCAGCCAATTGTATCATATTTTAAATGTTGGTAGCATTCGAAATTTGAATTATTTCGTAATGTCACTTTCATTTAGAAAACGGCTTTGCCGAAGTGATCAATAGTTTAATTTTTTATTTTTTCGCTTAATTCGTCTCAATTGAAAGCATTTTGTGTTGCATAAGGATAAGCCCTATTTATGAGATATATTGATGAATAGTGATCGTTAGTCGACTGCAAAAGGACCTTTAAACTTACAGCGCACCGTCGAAAGTCGTGCACATCCGTAAGTATATCTCATTCAAACATAAGCATTTCCCAATACAAGCTGGGATTTCCTTCGCTACTTTTTAAGTAGCTTTTACTAATTTTATTTTAAATAAAAACATCATCCTATAAACGGATTTCTTTACAAACCTTATCAAATATAACAATATTATACTGTTTTCTACAATATTTCTTTACAATTTTTTAATATTATACAATTTTATATAGGTTTACCCTATTTTGATAACATTATACAATCTTTATTATAAACTCCTTTGCCAGAAATTAAGATTGAAGTTTCTTCTTTCATTTCATTGAGCATATGGAGGTTTTTTTATTTTTATTTCGATTTAATGGCTCGTTGATAGCAAACTCAGCCAATTGTATCATATTTTAAATGTTGGTAACATTCGAAATTTGAATTATTTCGTAATGTCACTTTCATTTAGAAAACGGCTTTGCCGAAGTGATCAATAGTTTAATTTTTTATTTTTTCGCTTAATTCGTCTCAATTGAAGGCATTTTGTGTTGCATAAGGATAAGCCCTATTTATGAGATATATGGATGAATAGTGATCGTTAGTCGGCTGCAAAAGGACCTTTAAACTTACATTGCACCGTCGAAAGTCGTGCACATCCGTAAGTATATCTCATTCAAACATAAGCATTTCCCAATACAAGCTGGGATTTCCTTCGCTACTTTTTAAGTAGATTTTACTAATTTTATTTTAAATAAAAACATCATCCTATAAACGGATTTCTTTACAAACCTTATCATATATAACAATATTATACTGTTTTCTACAATATTTCTTTACAATTTTTTAATATTATACAATTTTATATAGGTTTACCCTATTTTGATAACATTATACAATCTTTATTATAAACTCCTTTGCCAGAAATTAAGATTGAAGTTTCTTCTTTCATTTCATTGAGCATATGGAGGTTTTTTTATTTTTATTTCGATTTAATGGCTCGTTGATAACAAACTCAGCCAATTGTATCATATTTTAAATGTTGGTAGCATTCGAAATTTGAATTATTTCGTAATGTCACTTTCATTTAGAAAACGGCTTTGCCGAAGTGATCAATAGTTTAATTTTTTATTTTTTCGCTTAATTCGTCTCAATTGAAGGCATTTTGTGTTGCATAAGGATAAGCCCTATTTATGAGATAGGTATATGGATGAATAGTGATCGTTAGTCGGCTGCAAAAGGACCTTTAAACTTACATTGCACCGTCGAAAGTCGTGCACATCCGTAAGTATATCTCATTCAAACATAAGCATTTCCCAATACAAGCTGGGATTTCCTTCGCTACTTTTTAAGTAGCTTTTACTAATTTTATTTTAAATAAAAACATCAACCTATAAACGGATTTCTTTACAAACCTTATCAAATATAACAATATTATACTGTTTTCTACAATATTTCTTTACAATTTGTTAATATTATACAATTTTATATAGGTTTACCCTATTTTGATAACATTATACAATCTTTATTATAAACTCCTTTGCCAGAAATTAAGATTGAAGTTTCTTCTTTCATTTCATTGAGCATATGGAGGTTTTTTATTTTTATTTCGATTTAATGGCTCGTTGATAAAAAACTCAGCCAATTGTATCATATTTTAAATGTTGGTAGCATTCGAAATTTGAATTATTTCGTAATGTCACTTTCATTTAGAAAACGGCTTTGCCGAAGTGATCAATAGTTTATTTTTTTTATTTTTTCGCTTAATTCGTCTCAATTGAAGGCATTTTGTGTTGCATAAGGATAAGCCCTATTTATGAGATATATGGATGAATAGTGATCGTTAGTCGACTGCAAAAGGACCTTTAAACTTACATTGCACCGTCGAAAGTCGTGCACATCCGTAAGTATATCTCATTCAAACATAAGCATTTCCCAATACAAGCTGGGATTTCCTTAGCTACTTTTTAAGTAGCTTTTACTAATTTTATTTTAAATAAAAACATCACCTATAAACGGATTTCTTTACAAACCTTATCAAATATAACAATATTATACTGTTTTCTACAATATTTCTTTACAATTTTTTAATATTATACAATTTTATATAGGTTTACCCTATTTTGATAACATTATACAATCTTTATTATAAACTCCTTTGCCAGAAATTAAGATTGAAGTTTCTTCTTTCATTTCATTGAGCATATGGAGGTTTTTTTATTTTTATTTCGATTTAATGGCTCGTTGATAACAAACTCAGCCAATTGTATCATATTTTAAATGTTGGTAGCATTCGAAATTTGAATTATTTCGTAATGTCACTTTCATTTAGAAAACGGCTTTGCCGAAGTGATCAATAGTTTAATTTTTTATTTTTTCGCTTAATTCGTCTCAATTGAAGGCATTTTGTGTTGCATAAGGATAAGCCCTATTTATGAGATATATGGATGAATAGTGATCGTTAGTCGGCTGCAAAAGGACCTTTAAACTTACATTGCACCGTCGAAAGTCGTGCACATCCGTAAGTATATCTCATTCAAACATAAGCATTTCCCAATACAAGCTGGGATTTCCTTCGCTACTTTTTAAGTAGCTTTTACTAATTTTATTTTAAATAAAAACATCAACCTATAAACGGATTTCTTTACAAACCTTATCAAATATAACAATATTATACTGTTTTCTACAATATTTCTTTACAATTTTTTAATATTATACAATTTTATATAGGTTTACCCTATTTTGATAACATTATACAATCTTTATTATAAACTCCTTTGCCAGAAATTAAGATTGAAGTTTCTTCTTTCATTTCATTGAGCATATGGAGGTTTTTTTATTTTTATTTCGATTTAATGGCTCGTTGATAACAAACTCAGCCAATTGTATCATATTTTAAATGTTGGTAGCATTCGAAATTTGAATTATTTCGCAATGTCACTTTCATTTAGAAAACGGCTTTGCCAAAGTGATCAATAGTTTAATTTTTTTATTTTTTCGCTTAATTCGTCTCAATTGAAGGCATTTTGTGTTGCATAAGGATAAGCCCTATTTATGAGATATATGGATGAATAGTGATCGTTAGTCGACTGCAAAAGGACCTTTAAACTTACATTGCACCGTCGAAAGTCGTGCACATCCGTAAGTATATCTCATTCAAACATAAGCATTTCCCAATACAAGCTGGGATTTCCTTCGCTACTTTTTAAGTAGCTTTTACTAATTTTATTTTAAATAAAAACATCACCTATAAACGGATTTCTTTACAAACCTTATCAAATATAACAATATTATACTGTTTTCTACAATATTTCTTTACAATTTTTTAATATTATACAATTTTATATAGGTTCACCCTATTTTGATAACATTATACAATCTTTATTATAAACTCCTTTGCCAGAAATTAAGATTGAAGTTTCTTCTTTCATTTCATTGAGCATATGGAGGTTTTTTTATTTTTATTTCGATTTAATGGCTCGTTGATAACAAACTCAGCCAATTGTATCATATTTTAAATGTTGGTAGCATTCGAAATTTGAATTAGTTCGTAATGTCACTTTCATTTAGAAAACGGCTTTGCCGAAGTGATCAATAGTTTAATTTTTTATTTTTTCGCTTAATTCGTCTCAATTGAAGTCATTTTGTGTTGCATAAGGATAAGCCCTATTTATGAGATATATGGATGAATAGTGATCGTTAGTCGACTGCAAAAGGACCTTTAAACTTACATTGCACCGTCGAAAGTCGTGCACATCCGTAAGTATATCTCATTCAAACATAAGCATTTCCCAATACAAGCTGGGATTTCCTTCGCTACTTTTTAAGTAGCTTTTACTAATTTTATTTTAAATAAAAACATCATCCTATAAACGGATTTCTTTACAAACCTTATTATATATATATATATATATATATATATATATATATATATATATATATATATATATATATATATATATATATATATATATATATATATATATATATATATATATATATATATATACTAAACTAGTCAACGCTGTAAATAAGGACTTAACATAACCATACCTACCTGAAAATAACCATAATCGAACTCCCAAAATATGCTGTGTGTAGCTATTATCCTTCTGTTGATGTTCACTTATATTTTTCATTGTTATCCAGTGCCTGCCGGTTGCCATTGCAATGTATATTGTCTTCAAGCAGTACACTTGCTGTCTCCCTCCACCTTTGTGAGTTAGTGCGCTGAATAGTGGGCTTCTGTATGTTCGCAACATATTAATCTATTATTATAGTATTATTCATAGTATCATAATATCATATGCGAAACTGATATTTGAGAGATTGTCCTTGATCTCTCCTGTAATATTGTAGTTTTGTATATCCGACCTTTCAGCTTAAGGCCGTCGATATGATTTCATAAGCTATCATTGCGTAAATCCATATTTCTTATATCCATATCCATATTTCATACATCATACATATATCGTATATCCATATTTCATACATATTCTTTTATCTTTACAGGGAATTTCATCTCCGGTTAAAACCTGAACCAAATTCCATATTTGCTGATGGAGTGGAATTCCACGGCACGAGAGGACAGCTCGATTTTGATACGGGAAAGGTCTATACCGGTACTCTTGAAGGTTGGTACAACTGTATCCTTATAGTATGCTTAATATAAGAAAATATTTGTATAGCCGCCTTCAGGAAAAACTTTCCGTCCAGCTAATCTACTTTGAGTTATAAGATGCATAATGTTGTATCTTTCGGGATGATGCATGACATCACAGTCAAGACACATTCATTGTTTACTTTGGTTTTCAGGCATTATTATTTATTCTGGATATGCCACTTTGCTTATATATCCAGATGAGATCTCATAAAGCTAGTCATAAACAATATTAACAAGTTTTTAGGTACAAATCGAGTCTGTTTTTAAATTAATTGACAGAGCTTGCACCAATCACTCTAAATTGTAGATTATTGCACATGTTCTTAAGACGATTAGATTTAAATATTGCACGGTTGAGTTTTTTGCTGTGACCTCGAAGATTTGTCTCGACATTGAATGTGTAAATATTCTTTAGCCTAGGCACATCGTTATAATTTGTAAGAATTTTATGTCTCAATCAGAATCCCTCTTTGTCTTCTTTGTTTGAGAGTAGTCAGTCCAAGTAATTCCAAACGATTTTCATAATTCCTATTATTCAGGCCCACGGGCATTTTGGTTACCCTTTGCTGCACCTTTTCAAGGGCAACTACATCTTTGCATAAGTATTGGTTCCAGAGCTGATAGGCATACTCAAGAATAGGTCTCACATAAGACTTGTAGATCTTTATAAACACCTCTATTGACAGATTTTTGAAAGCCTTCCTTCCATTGCGGAAGATCGGATTTGAAGATGCGATGCCCAAACCATTCGTATTGTTCTGTCGGCCCGACGAAGTTTAGTCTACCGAGCTGGGTTTCTGCCCTGAGTAGACGTATTCCTTCACAACTTCGAGGATCGCTTTCACAATAGTCATGTGAAAGCTATCATCAGATGCATTAGTCAGGAAGCGTCTTTGAGGGCGTTCAGAATTTTCTGGAGCTCCTCCAGCTATGATGACTATATAATCTGCAAACTTTATATGCGAGTTGTGCTCCCAAATAATGTTGATGCCTTATCCTTTCCACTTTAACATTTTAAAGACATTCTCTAAGGCAGTGTTTTTCAACCTTTTTTAGATTGTGACCCCTTTTTTGTAACTTAGACTGTAACTCAGTTCTGTCTACCCCCTTAGTTTATTCCACAGCTGCAAATGTAAGCATACAATAAATAAAGTTTCTGTAAAAACAATGGCGAAAGCCACATTATTTTTAACTGTCTTTTACTTTCGAAGCTGTACCCAACTGTTTCCATCTTAGATCAACATATGTTTTTGTAACAGCAACATATGTTTTTGTAACATATAATAAATATATTTCTTTTCCGAAGCTGTAAATGTTTGCATATTATGTAAATAAAGATTTTGTAATATTTTAAATTTTTATTTTTAGATAGACTGCGACTCCCCGGGGGTCTCTTCGCAACCCCCAGGGGGACGCGACCCACTGGTTAAAAATCACTGCTCTAGGGTGAACAGTTTTGGGAAAATGACATCCCTCTGTCTCACTCCTTTCTCCAATCTGACCGCTTTGGTTTTGTAGTTGTGTACCTGTAAGGTCATCAGATGGTTATATTATTCATTCGGAGATAATGATAATATTTGTTTTAGATGATGAGTCAGCATTTGTCTACGGAATCCTAACTGAAGACGGCTTATTCGACGGCACAATATCAACGCCACTCGAGGAGTATTACGTGGAACCATTAATGCGCTACGGCAAAGTGCACCCCAAAATACATTCCATTATATATAAAGAGTCGGACGTGATAAATCCGACGAGAAACAGTTCCCTGCCGTGCACGTCCCATTTGTTGCATTTAGCTCGGCAGGCGGGCCATGATGATTTATTCGATTATCATTATAAAAAACAAATGCAGGGTATAAATCGCGTAGATAGTGACTTAGAAAATAAATCTCGGAGGAAAAGATGGCTGCCGCAGGATGAGGTGTACGGTGCGACCGATGACCGGGACACGCCGCTGAGCGATGAGCCTCCTAAAAACAATCCTGACCTACCTCTCGATCTCGACATTCCATACACGAGTCACACGGAGAGTCCGTACATAATAAGGCAGAACAACACTCGCAAACCCAAATCGGGAATCGAGAACTTGATATTCAAAAACCGCGGCGTTCTTATAAATACGTACAACGGAGATACTACCGATAGTCCAAATAGTTCGAGACCAAAACCGAAAACTCACGTAGAGATAATACGAACGAAATCCGGCGTGAACATCGGGAAGGATAATGTGAATAAGAAACCGGTGGGGTTTACGTATATTACGACGGTGGGAAACGCAAGCGACATCGACTTACGACACGTCAACAAACGAGCCACAATCGACCCTAAGAAAACGACATGCATGCTGTATCTGCAAGCTGATCATATGTTCTACCAGAAATATGGATCGGAAGAAGCGAGCATTGAAGTGATGACGAGGCACGTTCAGAAAGTGAATGCAATCTATCGGGATACAGGTGAGTGTGCAGAATCATATACAGTACAATAAGCAGGGTGAGTGTTTTCTTTCGGCCCGCAGAATGCAAACCAGGGGAATCGGTGTTTCACAAGAAAGCTACACATATGTATATATAATACATTAGTATTTTTTTAAATATCTAATACTATCTTCATGTCATTCTCTTTATACAGACTTTGTTTTTAGTTAGTGATATCCTTTAAGTTGTGTCATCTAGCGGTAGGTAAAATATCACAAATATTGTTTATTTGCGATATTTTACCTATTGCTAGATGGCGCAGCACGCTGAACGCTTATCAAGTTTGTTAACCGACTTCAAAAAATGGAGATTATCAATTCGGTTGTAACTTTTTTTTTTTTTTTTTTTTACCTTGGAACTCTGTTATTTGTGAACCGATTTGGAAATATACTTTTTTCTTTGGAAGGATATACTCACAGATTAGTCTCATTTTTATCACAATCATATTCGAATGATAGGATCCATGATGAATTAAGGGAACTGCTCAAATATTATCATATGAAGTTGAAAATTTATATGTAGGGTCAATTCCGATGACAATGCATTTTTTAAAATGGTAAGCATGCCCTGATTTTGTACTCAGAATTGGCTCCCGACGAGAGGACTCATCAGCGGTCAACAGCACAGACACGAAATGTTGTATACTCATTCAGTTATGATAGCCTGTTCTAAGTTTCACCGAGACATGGCTGCTGCACCCAGGGTGGGCGCCTGATGAGGAAACTCCTCAACGGTCAACAGCACAGACACGAAATTTTGTATAAGCCTTCAATTACGACAGTTTGTTCTAAGTATCCCCACGACAGGACTGCGGCACCCAAAAGTTGGCTTCCAACGAGGTAACCCCTCAATGGTCAACAGCACAAACACAAAAATTTCTATACGCATTCAATTATGATAGCCCACTTTAACCCCTAGAGCCCCGATTGGCCGATATCGGCCAAAACATGATTCATCGTGACGGACCCGTTTTAATTTTATTTAAATTTAATTTGTTTGATTTTATTATGTTTTATTATGTTAATATGTTTTATTTTTATTATGGATACAGTGGCTTGGCAGTAATTAATATTTTGGTGAGACAGTGTCAAAATTCAATTTTTTTACTAATTTTTACTAAAATTTTTTGGGACATCAACTTGTCAATCGGCTGAGGGGCCGAGGCCTGAAGGGTTAAGTACCACCATAACATGGCTGCTGCCCTTATAAACAATTTTGCAGTTTTTTTTGTTAAAATGTTGTCTATTTGTCAGTTGAGTTTTTCAAATTTTTCCAAAAATGATTATCAAATTTGCTTATTTGCTCGTACTGAATCACCCACTTAAAGGATGTCACTAATAAAAAACTCACTCTATACAACATTATATTTCTAGATGCATATCACTAGATAAATATAACATTATCATGACAAAAAAACTCATGGTTGTAGTGTATGTAGAAAACAATATACCTACATCATACATTGTAAACACTTAACAATTGGTTAATCTATGCTGATATGGTGTGTGTTTATTTATTTGGAGTTTATGTTTTATTGTAAGCCGAAATATCATTTTGTATGGTGATATACTGGGTCTTAGTTAGGTAGGAATATCAAAGTAATTACTAACAAACATAAAAGTGTATGTATTGTTTTGTTTATTAATATATAGCCTACCTATATAACTAATATAAATAGTGACAACCCTGCCTTTCCAGCGAGAGTAGGTAACTAAATCCAGTAGAGTGCAGAGATGGCTATTGTTTTTACTATGACTATACATACAGTCTCTATACAAGGGTGTAATGATTATAATGATGTATCAAATGAGGATTTTCAGTGCCCTAATGGTGGCTATTTTGTTTATTAATATAGCCCTTATTGTGTTTATTAACCTAGCCAGCCAAGTCCAAATATGCCTCCTTGCTCATGTTGCAAAAAAAAAAAAAGTTTACTTTCTTCGCACATTTACCATTAAACAAAATGTCTCAGGAAAAAAATCTGGGGTTTTCTCAGGAAAAAAATCGGGAAGTATTTTTCTCAGTGGTTTTATATGTATTTTTGGATGCTGAATTCGATTTTCAACTTTGCGACCTCGCCAGAGGTGAGATAACTCCAGGAATCGCGAAAAACTGCAAAAATATTGCATTTCATTTTGTTTTTCGCTTATAATTCACGAATAGAGCATTTTTTGATAACGACTATTTAAAACAAAATTAAAGTAGTTAAAATTTCCTGCAATTCTTATGTATTGACTTAATTCCACCAATGTACCAAACCGCCGCTAAAGCGCGATCAAAAATGGTTTTTTTCACTTAGAGAAAACCGCAGAAAATGGCATTTTGAAAGTGCGATAGAGACGCGCTATAGACTTTGTGGCATAAAATTACCATTTTTGAGCGCTACTCTTATTTTGTACTGAATAGTCGTTATCAAAAAATGCTTTATTCGTGAATTATAAGCAAAAAACTAAATCACAAACTAACCTCACCTCTAGCGAGGTCGCAAAGTTGAAAATTGAATTCAGCGTCTAAAAATACATATAAAACTGTTGAGAAAAATACTTCGGGATTTTTTTCCTGGAAACGACACGCTTAGATCTCATATGCATGGACTATAATAATTTTAAACCGTTGTTGCGGCGTCAGACATGCTAGGTATAAATTGTAATCGAGCACTCTCCATGACTGTCATAATGGACTGAATCAATTACAGCTCAACCAAATTGACGAGAGAAAAAATGCTTCTCGATGACATAGGTCGTTTAAGGACAAAGAATGAACTTCTACAAACTATCTCCTAAAGAATAATTCCTGCATAAATTACTACTAATACCTGCATAAATTACTATTATTCTACGTAATATGGTATAATATTATACAAAACCTTTCTCAATAATCGAGAAAGCTACAGATTGGATTCTGGAGGTTGATTCGGTCTCTAAGCAGTATAAATTCCCTGAAAGTCTCGGATGCACAGCCCTCCGTCCAGATATAACTCTTTACTCTCTATCTCGGAAGGTGGCTCTTATTGTAGAATTAACTGTTCCATGGGAATCAAATATCCCAAAAGACCACGGGTACAAATTAAATAAATACCATGATCTTGCAAATGCCGTAACCCGGAACGGCTTCACTGTTCACCTTCACGCGGTGGAAGTTGGCGCTCGTGGCCTGCCAGCTAAATCTCTATTTCACCTCTTTAAAGATCTTGGCCTTTCCAGAAAAATAATCAACTCTTTCTTAGAAAAATTATCTAAAACTGCGATTTGCGCATCTCAAATTCTATGGCTTCGAAGGGGGAGTGAATGGGTGGCAAGGTGAACGCTCACATGTGGCAAGACAGCTGTCCTAAACCTACCACAGCCGGTTCGTAAGTCCGGAATCCACTGCTCACCCCCCAGAAGTGTAAAAAATAGTATTATGATGGGCCCGACTCCGGTCGTCGGTGAATTCCATGGCAGCTCCGTTTGTATTTATATATATAAATGTAATGTAATATAATCTATTTTAATACAAAGAAGGAATACTAAATATACCTATATATTAGATTGTAATATTTATATATGTATATAATTATATTGTCACTATGTAAAAATATATGTGTATGTGTATGTACATATACAAAAGGTTTTTCGATACATTAACATTTTATTAACAGTAATTATTTAACTTTCAAATACCGAGGAGGTAGACATTAATAATAAATAAATTAAAATCAGCCTGGAACATAAAACGCACCCACTGTACAATTCCAAGAGATAAATGAGCTTGTAATTGATAAATTTTTACTTATGACTTTTTTCTTCAGATTTCAATCAAGATGGTAAACCGGACAATATTACATTTATGATCAAGCGAATAAAAGTACACACAATGGATGCGCTGCAAGATCCAAACTATCGATTTCCCGGAAACTACGGCGTTGAAAAATTTCTCGAACTGTTCTCTGGTTAGTATTTCAGACTTATGTAGTCGGAGAAGAGTTAGCTATGGAAAAGATGTCATAATATCGCATCTCGCCAATGCTTAAAATGCTATAGCGGCAGATGCTCAGCTGTTTACAGCTGGTCTCCCGGATCCACATCAGGATGAGTTTATACCAAGTTTGCAAATCAAATAAAGCGTGCTTTTTATAAGAATTCTGCTTTAATTTAATCATTACTTACGTTACGGGTTATACCATGTGTGCATAATATGTTGATGATCGCATATCGAATATTTTACATATTTTTACTTAACCCTTGGAGTAAATGGGTATTTTCATGGATGCATCTGTCTCTTTTGCAGGATTTTCGGCGACATCGACTTAAAGTACCATAACTACGAAACTACTACACCAATCATAAAAAGAACAACTGCACAATGATTGCATTGAAATTTCGAATATAGAATATTGAAATATCATTTTGTAAAACAATTAGATAATTATGAATAAATATGAGAACGTCAAAGAAGTGAAAAAAACGCGGAACCAGATTTGGTCGACTCGTACTCAACGGATAATTGTTTCGCGACCAGATTTGGTTGACTCATATTCAACGGGTTAATATAGCAGCTACGAATGCAAACAAGTGCACCACAGCAGATAAAATAAAGAAAAATAGAGGTTAAAATTGGGTTTCATGTAATTTAAGAGAGAATCAGAGAGGGTAAAGGACAAATGTGTATTTAATCAGCTATTTGGTATTGCTGAAACAAGGGATCACAATTAGCACTCCATCCGTCTTCTGAATGTTTCCCGAAACATAAATAATTTTTGGACATACGTGACGATAACTACTACCTTGCTTCGCCGATCCAGAAAGCACAATGTCAAAACAAGCCAATTTTTCCCTATTCTCAGTGAACCTAAACGAGATCAACGCCTTATATACTCATGCGATATTTTCCCATACATAAGTATCGAGTATTATCAATTAAATGAGAACTGACCGATAAATGAAGGACCATCCAGTCCACTAACTACTCGTTATTTCATGATAATGGTGCCGAATTCAAATACGAAACACATTGATTTATGTACTTTTTAGCACAGAAAATAGAAATGTTCACATTTCTGCAATTAATACAGTATACCAAGTTAGAATAGGAAGCGCACTCTCGAGTGGCACTTGGAGCTGTCAACTACAACGGGCGAACCAGTCATTCTATCTCTCGTGAGGTGGATATAAAAAAAAGTGTCGAGTAGCAAGGTGTTGCGGGGAAAGTGAGCAGAAGAGAGAACGTTTAAATATCAGCTTCGGCAGAGTGGCGGCGCACTTGCCCGCTTGCTTCGTATTATGATTTGTGATAGCCCTTAGGACTCGTGATGTCGCGTACTTTGATTTAAATGTTGTTCTAAGAGAGGCTACTGTCTGTATACTGTGCAATTATTATTCCCCCGCAATGTTAATAGGATGTTCCTCATGCATTTTATTTTTTTTTAGAGGAGGATTACGACGCATTCTGTCTCGCTTACATGTTTACATATCGAGATTTTGAAATGGGTACTTTAGGATTGGCGTGGACCGGAGATCTAAAAAATGCTGGAGGCGTTTGCGAAAAGAATGGGGTAAGATGCATTATAATATTGCAGTCAACTTTCACTTGCTGCTATCCTACTCTCGTGCTATCATTGACATTTTTATTTCAGCATTATCGAGGCAGTTTAAAATCACTAAATACAGGAATCGTCACCCTCTTGAATTACGGGAAACATGTGCCTCCTGCAGTTTCTCATGTTACACTGGCTCACGAAATTGGACACAATTTTGGTTCACCTGTAAGTATTATACAATTTTGTTACCTTCGTTTTTCATTACAGTGAAACCTCTATTGTTTTTGAAGGGTCTTATAAAAAAAATGTCAGAAAGGCATGGAATATTACACAGTAATCTATGTAAGTATTTAATGTTCATCTTAAAAAACATAAGGGCAAAAAAATATGAAAATTGAATAAGTAGAGCGAAATTCTTACATATTAAAAAAATACATATACCTGCACCAAAGTTAAAAATGATTAAATAACGAACGATCGTGAGATTTTGCTGTACATTATAATCTTGTTCTGGTCCCATGTCCGCTACTGAATATTGGCTATCATAATAATATTCGCTCTTACTAATGTATTGGTTCACCGGTCGAAACAAGAATGAAGTAGACTTTTGAAGACATCCTTATCATGTCGACTCTGTCATATATAGCCTGTTGTTTCTTCCACAAATTACCTTTTTCATCTAAAAGAATTCTCTCTGTAACTGTAGAACACATCTACAGTTTAGTACGGGTACTTTAATGACTATCATGTACTTGGTCTTTCTGCAGTTCAGCTTCAACCCACGTTCAAATATAACTATCAATGAAAAGCTGGAGTTCTTCCACGCTGCTTGCAATTAGTACAGTATCATCTGCATGTCTTATGTTGGTTTATGTTCGTGCCATTTACCTTAACCCCATTTTCGAATTTATGTTGTGCTCCATAAAATATGAAGTCGGAGTAAAACATGAAGATATTATAATCACTTTTGTTTATTTTATGAATTCTAGCACGATCCGGAAGTGTGCACCCCTGGCGGCGAAGACGGCAACTTCATTATGTTCGCACGCGCTACAAGCGGTGATAAGAAAAACAACAACAAATTTTCACCGTGCTCGCTGAAAAGTATCGATCCCGTATTGAATAGCAAAGCTAGATCATCAAAAGGCTGTTTCACAGGTAGTACTGAAATTTTGGCTATTGTCTTGTCTTGTGGTTGGCTGGAAGCAGCTGGCAGTTCTAGATTGGGACTATTTATATAGAGAATTACTAATCAGCCAGCATTCTCTGATAAAAGGGAGGACTAACATCAATTGCTCTCACTCGTTGTTCTATAATGAGACTTCAGGCCCTTTGAAACGAGTTTACCTATATCACATTGTTCAAAAAGTGGTTCCAAAAAAAGTGTATCCAAATTTGGTCTGCGAAAATATATTTATAATAGAACACCGATTATCCGAACGACCGGTTACCTGAACAGTCATTTAGTGTCGTTTTTCACTACTTATATTGTGAATCGGACTTGTTGAATTTCATACCTTCTTGGGACATAGTGAAAAGTAACTCCCCAAGAATATCAGCGTTTAAAATATGTGTCATGTTTATGTCGATTACTCTTTTTATTAACAAAACTATGTGAAAATTATCGTTTGATTTCCAAAATTAAAACGAAATAAGAGAATAACGACAAACAAAATTTTGCCATGTACAACTTTTGGTGAAAAGTCCCAAATACAAGTCTATAAATATAAATATTTGGCATCCGCTTGCCACAAGAAACACCGCTGCTTGCCACTAATTGTTATGCTTGCCACGTGTTGGTCACTGCTGATCTGAGAGAATAAATAACTTCTAAACCTTTATTAAATTTATATACCTAGTAGTTAAAACCTTAATCAAACAAAAATGAAGCTTATCATTTAGAAAAATATAGTCAGAATAATTGCAATTATTTGGAATATAATAACGCATATCTGTATGCATATCACGACAGCAAGAGTATGGCTCATGCTATTGGCCTTCAATGCCAGAATGATTGGACAACAATTGGGGACTTTTGCATTCCGCCTCCAATGCACTGGAAGGTAATGCTCTATGACTGGACGCCAGAGATGCTGAAATTTTATTTGAATGCCTTTCAGCATACACTTCCAGACCCCAGTAACCTCGCTCGTTGGAGCTTTGCCGAGGATAGTTCTTGTCCCCTCTGTAGCAATACCCCTTGCACAGCTAGACACATTCTAGCTGGCTGCAAGGTGGCCTTAGATCAAGGACGGTACACTTACCGCCATGACAAAGTTCTCGCTGTTATTCGCGAGGTAATTAGTCTCTCAGTGGCTCGTGCCAACAAGGGTTTGACAGTATCCTCCAAACCCCCAATACAGTTTGTGCGGGATGGCTCTAAAGGCAAAAAACATTTAACTACAAAACCTTTCTCAATAATCGAGAAAGCTACAGATTGGATTCTGGAGGTTGATTCGGTCTCTAAGCAGTATAAATTCCCTGAAAGTCTCGGATGCACAGCCCTCCGTCCAGATATAACTCTTTACTCTCTATCTCGGAAGGTGGCTCTTATCGTAGAATTAACTGTTCCATGGGAATCAAATATCCCAAAAGACCACGAGTACAAATTAAATAAATACCATGATCTTGCAAATGCCGTAACCCGGAACGGCTTCACTGTTCACCTTCACGCGGTGGAAGTTGGCGCTCGTGGCCTGCCAGCTAAATCTCTATTTCACCTCTTTAAAGATCTTGGCCTTTCCAGAAAAATAATCAACTCTTTCTTAGAAAAATTATCTAAAACTGTGATTTGCGCATCTCAAATTCTATGGCTTCGAAGGGGGAGTGAATGGGTGGCAAGGTGAACACTCACATGTGGCAAGACAGCTGTCCTAAACCTACCACAGCCGGTTCGTAAGTCCGGAATCCACTGCTCACCCCCCAGAAGTGTAAAAAAAATAGTATTATGATGGGCCCGACTCCGGTCGGTGAATTCCATGGCAGCTCCGTTTGTATTTATTATATGCATTAAAATACCTAAATTAGATGCTTTCTAAAAAGGTATCATAGTATAACAAGTCTAACATTATTTTGAAAATAAGATTAGACTCTTAACATTATTTAGAAAATAAGATAGATAACTATTCACTACCCTAAAGCATAACTATTGACTCTACAAACAACTACAAAAGAAGTAAATGATATATAATTTAGTCATCTTCATTTCATGCTGTAACATCATTGTTTACTTTGGATGTATAGTTTTTGAGTGACATAGAGAACAATTATTTTGGAAAAATTTTGGAAATTTCAAGAGGATATTTGGATCACAAAATTCAAATTTTTAGGTCACTGAAACCTGCTAAATGTACTAGTTTTTCTCCCCTTATTTTTTGGTTCCCTTACATTGAAATACCCAATGACTGAACCGTAATATGTGTATGGATGTTTTCAGAGCCTCAACCGGCTATTTGTGGTAACGGGGTTGTCGAGGCTGGCGAACAATGTGACTGTGGCTGGGAAGATGAATGCCGAGATGAGTGCTGCCATCCTCAGAGACAGAAACCAGCTCCTCATCAGACGCCATGCACCCTCACCCCCGCCAGTGCTTGTAGTCCTTCTCAGGTATGCAGCATCTTCTTTCGATAGTAATACAATATTAAAAATAAAACAAAAACAGATATTATTACCGTGCGGGATTGTGAGACCCAACGTTTCGACCCGTTGAATAAATAACAGAAATTGATAATTGATAAAAAAGTGAAAAAACGGTATTAGTTGGTAGCGATGTATTTAATGTCACTTAGAGTATTGGCACAATCTTTCAACCAGTTTTCGTTAAGTTAGCCGAGTCGACCTCAGGTGTGCTCTGCAAATTTCTTTAAAAAGGTCATTGCAAACAGGTTGCTGAAGATGTGCTTGAACGAGGCAATCAGGACCATACATTCCTGAAATGCATCATAACAGACGAACAAACAAGGGTGTGTGAGTTTGACATGCAAACCAGCTACAACCCTCCTAATTGTGATTCGATAGCCAGCCGATTCTGAACAAACTAAGTCAAATCTGAAATCATTTTTATATTTTCAAATTTATGATATTTTAAATCGAATTCAAATATATTAAATCACATTCAACTGATAATAAATTAAATAACTTATTAGGTAACGGATTCAGAATATAAAGATTTGAATGGAAAATTATTGGAAAACAAAATTATTAGCGCATGGGTCCAATTTTGTGTGGCGCGCAAAAGGTTACAGGATTTTTTAGAAGCAGGTAAATATAATGTACATAAATTGCTCCCACTTGATTCTATACAATCTCTGAACAGTAAGAGAAGCTAGACTTTGTGTGCTTGGATACGATGGCAAGTAGGTACTTGTGTACGATACGAATGTGCATCAAAGTAGTGAAGTTCTTCGAATCCCACTATATTCAACCAGTTTAATGCCGAGATATTCAATAATGTCGAGGAGGTGTAGCCAAACAAAATTTAGCACAGGCGTTTTGAAGCCTTCGCAGTTTCCGCACAGTTTTCTTATACATAGACACTGACGCCATAGTCCAATATCGAGATGATCAATGAGTCAACTGCTGGGATACTGCTTCTGATGCTATATTACCTACAGGATACAGAAAGTGTCATCGATGTCGCGAAGCAAGAGAGTGGGTTTGATTTTGGAGGTCTTGATGAATAGTTTCTCAAAATATTTCATTGCTCACCCCAATTTCCTCTTCGGCAAGTTTCATATTTTTCACAATACTTAAGAAACGCAATATTATTTTAGGGACCCTGCTGCTCCTCTCAGTGTACGTTGCGCTTTGGATCCCAATGCCGCTCCGACAACGGATGTCGCGCAGCCGCATACTGCGATGGCCGCCGCGCTTCCTGCCCTCCATCAATCCACAAACCGAACAGGACGCGGTGTCACGCAGAATTCGTTTGTTATATAGGAGTAAGTGTTGCATTCATTTATTACAGTGAAAACTCTGTCGTTTTTGAGAGGACTTAAACAAACAAAAAACTTAAAATGCGGGAAAACAGTTAAATGGGAAAGGCGGTGGGATCTTTAAAAACCTGTAATTCCAGTACTCAAGTGTTTAATGTTCACCTTTAAAAAAAATCACAAGGGCTTATAAAAAATCTAAATTGAAGAAGTAAATAAAATTACTACTGTGAAATCTTTCAAATATTACACGACACTGAAGTTAAATATGATTAGGTAACAAAATCAAAGAAAAAACAATGGTTTATTTAAAAAAAGTTTTTTATAGTTTGCTTTTCAGCTAGTGTCTGATCATAAACAGTATTTTTTCTGTGGTAGAACGTTACATTCTTCTCAACCTCATTGAGCAGCCTCCTTCAAAACTGTTGCTCATAAATTTTCTATGGGAGAAATTGCAGAAGTGGCGAAAGAGACTTAAGGTACTTAAAAGGGTTTTTGTTCACTATTGTCAACGAAAATAAGGCACCTGCTGCAATGTTTTCTATTCGTTAGGGTATTATAATAAATTGAAAAAGGGAGGAGTTTTATTATTCTTCTAATTCTTTGAAGTTAGGTTCACAGTGTCTCTATATTTACTACAATCTCTACATTGAGTTATAAAGTTATGAAGTGTATGCACTTTAGTAAAAAGAATTTAGAATGATCAAAATTGTTAAAAATGTGTAGTTCTAACTAGTTAATTGCTATTTTTTATTGGTGTCAATGTATGATAATGAGTTCTGGTCTTTTTATCCATAATTGGATTTTGTAAATAATTAAATAAAGATTTCACTGTATGCTAAAAGCGGATTTTTCAAATTTCAGGAATGCACTGGCTCAATTTGTTTGGCTTATGGTCTCGAGTCTTGTCAATGTCGGGCGAGCCCTGGCGACCCGCCCACCAAAGCATGCGAGTTGTGTTGCAAGATGCCAGGAGATAGTCCGTGCCAATCCAGCTACCAATGGAACACTCCACCCTACGACGTTCCCGATATGTATGCCAAACCGGGCACTCCATGCAATGATTATAATGGGTATATGTTTCATTTATTTTTCTCGAAATTGGCTAAAGTCTTGCTAGAAATGGGAGTGTCCGAATGCCTGGTTTTTTTATCCATAACCTCTACTAAGTAAATAACATGTGTGCATTGAATTTGGAGTTAACCGTGTGTATTAAATTTAATTTTTATAATTTAAAAATAAAGTATACCGACGTTGTCGCTCGTTTGAAATTAGAATGTTTAACGGCGAATTTTACGGCGACGCGCGTTTGCAAATCGATTTTTAAATTGAATGAGATGACGTCCTTGGCTAATTGCCGGGAAAGTCTTGGGGTGACAAAATTAACACAACGATCTTTAGTATCAGTTATGTATTCTTCTATTTTATAATAATTATTGTAGGACACAAAGAGACATATCAAATGTTAGAAATTACATCTAATGTTAGAAATTATAGTTTTATAAAACTTAGGTGCACAAATTATTAATATGTTTTTAAATAGTATGTTTAATTTTTAATAGGTGACGTTTAACATTTATAACTTTCACACGGTGTGCATTGAATTTAGAGTTAACTGCTTAACCGCGCAAGACTCTCCGGGGAGTTTATTCTATTACTAATTTATGACTGACAATGTTCTATTACTAAGTTATAGACAAACAAAAACCACCCCTTGCAGAAACCCCACCGACTTATGTGGTCGTTTTATAAATAGGTCGCAAGGCCTCATAAATATAAGGCCTTGCGGCTGAAAGGTTACAAAAGGCAACCTGGAAGGTGGAAGCTCCCTAAATGCCACAACGGTTATTTTTTTAAATTAGAGTTATTAAGTACCCCTTATGTATTTGAGGTTTTTATACTGAATTGGTGAAAATTTTGTAACAAAGATATAAATAGACATATGGATAGAATTAACCTTCTGACTTCTCTTATACTACAAAACTACCCACTACCTACTCGGGCACGCGCTCGATCGGCGCTCGTATGTTTTTTCTCATTTTTACAATACACTTTCGGCGGCCATGTGAGAGACAGGTCTTAAAGGCTGTAAATATATAAAAAATAACTTGGACATTTGTTTGACAACTTAGAAGTTGATTTTATTAAGTGAAGTGCATACCATGTTAACCAGAAATATGCATAAAATAATTATACCCAATATTAGAACAGAAATCAACCTACTAACAACATACAATTGTCAAAATAACTGCAATTTACGATTTTATTAAGAAATGGTTACTCAATAAATGCTACTATAATGAAAACGACTTTTTAAGTGAAAACAGCAATGTCTTAAACTGCAAACAACCTGAACAGTTGTAGAATCTACTTATAGCTAAGCAGTAAAAGTATTCGATTCTACTCCGTTCATTCTGTCTCAGCTCAAAGTAAAAGTCCGGCTCTGAGGTTGATCCCCAACAATGACGGTCAGACCAAGAGAGAGTATGTTGTATCGAAATTCCCCGTGGCACTCATGACGTCCATTGACAGAAGCCATTGGGGCAGTTCATAGGGATATTTTCTAAAGTTACATTTTACCCTGCAGATACTGCGACGTATTCCAGCGTTGCAGAGAAGTGGATCCATCAGGCCCGTTGGCAACTCTTCGGAATCTTCTTCTATCGGAAGAGAGCATCGCTAGTTTCAAAAAGTGGATCCTTGATCACTGGTATGCTGTCCTGCTCATTGTGACTGTTGTGGTACTTTTGCTGGTGAGTTTTCACATATTTCCCAAGAAAAAATCTTTTGTTTGTTCCTTGAAATTAGAAATCAGTAACCCTATTACAAACACTCTCGCCAGTCAATTCGGTGTTATGAAACTGTCGTTTTTTTGTTATCGCCTGTTGAAAAATAGGCAACTTCTAACTCTCGCGGCGAGCTCTTAACCTTCAAAATTCTCAAACAGAGCAAAATTAAAATAATATTTCCACCACTACCGGGGGTGGATGATGCCACACCTGTATGGTTATCAGTTTTTTGCAATATAAAGTGAAGAAATAAAAAGTTTGAGTAAGGTAACATATACGTTTAATTAATCCCTCACAATAATAAAGTTAACAGTAATTTTTTAATTATTGCGAGGTATTTTTAAAGATTTTTAAGATTTTGAATGTTTTGGAAAGGTTTCGAATTATATAGAATAGTGTTATTCAATTTTTGACAGAATGTAGAGCCGAACACATCTTTGATAGTCAGTTTTCTGTAGTCTATGATTTGAGTAGCTAAACTAAATCAGACAGACGGTCGTTAATTTTGTTATATTTCGATAGCGAGAGTGTTCATATTGTTGTAGAAAATGATTTTCGCTTTTCACTCGCCAAAAGCGATTGCATCTCGAGAGCGTTCCTAATAGGGCTGCTGATCGCTAAAGCCACTGATTTTATTTTAATAATTTTATTATTTAATTATTAGATGAGAAATGTGAGGAGTTCTCAACGAATAAGCGAGAAGCCCCAAGGTATAAATAATAACGTACCTTGTAAGTTTTTTATAAGATGGAGTCGCAATAGAGCTAAAAGTGTTTTGGTCAAATTATTATTTTCCTCAGTAAAATCTCACTAGGCTGGCTATTTTAATGTATGTTCATAGATCCTTAGTCAAGTCATTCAAATCAGATTTAAATATTAAATATATTTCATGTATTTAGGTAATATATTTCATTTTATTAAGTTGGGCAAGGTAAACCAGCCCAATTCCATTTTTTCAATATTCAGAAGTAAGTTATGTTTCTGAATTTATTGATGATGCTAATAGACCAGATTTTTATTTATTTGTTGTACCAAACATCTAAACCTGCAAAATAAAATACCTATTTATTATCATAATATTTATTATAATTATTAGGTAGTATAAAATGACTATTTGTCAGAAAGTGACTTTTAGACAACCACTTTATTTGGACTTCCTGTTATAACTTTTACTTCCTGTCAGTGTTTCTTAAGCAGCAGGGCGTTACCTAGTTGTTGATTTAATGTTATCTATCCTTGAAACAATCCGTTGGCCACTCGATCTCATGCCGTATTGGCGGGCAAAGGGAGAAGAAACAGAATTGAATTTATTTGAATATAGAAGACGTTTAAAGGATTTTCAATTATGTTGATGTAAGTCATATGTAAAAAATGTTTTCTTTTGACTTATATCGGAATATATGACAAATGTATGTGTAGTTTAAAAAATACTCCCGAATTGGGCGGGTTTACCTTAAGTACATAGGAAAAGAAGTTTATTGTATTTTGTACCCAGCATTGTTGATTTTTCATGTGGTTCCTATCTTAGTAGAATAATTATTAAGAGTAGGTGCATACAGATGTGGCAGTGATGTCATAGCTGTCATACTCTATTATGTGTGTGCTCTTTCAGTATTAAAAACCTGAAGCCTTGTATAGACTTGCGAGCGCGGCTCGCAGTGAGTGGCTCAGCTTGTATGTCGATACCGGTTTGCCCGAATCGAGCAGCTTGTTCCGCGCCGCTCAACCCCGAGCCGCGCGCTATCGGTTTTTTGGCAGTGCTCAAAGGGCACTTAGTCTGAGCCGCTTGGATTGTTGAGACGGTTGTGCGCGCAGTTTGTGAGCGAAATGGACAATCGCGAACAAAACGTTTCTTCTTATATCTTTGTAAAAGGAGTATCACATACTTTGGGACCCTAAAAACCCCACTCATTATAATAAATTAAACAGAGAGGACACTTGGCGTGAAATTGCAACAGTCTTTTGAGACTCGCGGGGCTGGCTCGCAGCGGCTTGTACACTCCCTGTGAGCCGCTCACTGTTGCACTTCCATGGAGCCGCTCATTTCGAGCCGCGTCGGGCTCGCAAGTCGATACGAGGCTTAAAATTGTCATCGATATCAACACTTCCAAATATTTGCAAATACATTTCAATTTTTGTGATCAGGTGGTGAGCACGCGCCTGCTAGGCAAGAAATGGGACCCGAAGCTGAAAGGAGTGACCATAATACACAGCTCTACGACAGAGACTGTGAGATTACCCGAACACTGTCCGGAAGGAGTGATAGTGCACACTGCAATCAGGTAACGTTACGGCTACATTGTCAATTTTTCAAAAAAGAAAAATAATGACAAAATTTGACTTATGTTATATCTTTACAGGTCGAAAGTACCATTGAAGAAGAAAGTCGCATTGAAATCACGAGTGCATCGCAGCAAGAAAAATAACACCACCGAACAATCGAATAAAGTTACTGGCAGAAATAAGAAAAGGGTAATTATGATTTTAAATCACCGCTGCATTCTTTGTTATCGAGTTATGATAATTGAGTTTAATTAAGGGTTGGTTATAGGTGGCCTGACACCCGCACTTAGCCCTCTATGTGGAGCCTTTGTTTGTGACCCCTTATATATTCTTGCCTACAGGTCCTGTAGGGAAGTAGAACATTTCTCAGTCTAACAAAGAAAGACAATGTTTTCATTGAAGCGTTTATGTTTTTCATATTATGTTTTTCATATTATGTTTTTCATACTTTTTTCATATTAAAATGTCAAAACACAAACACAAAATGTCAACAAAAAACTTGTAGCCTGTATGTTGATCTTCTTTCGTTTTAGATTTAAAAGATTTTGAAATGTATCTTGAAAAAAATATGTCCTATTAGTTTTTATTGCCACAGTATTTTTCAGCAAATATTTATGAAACTACTATGAACACAGGTTAATTCCTAGTGAGGTGGTAAGCCATATACCTATGTCAAAGAGATGAATCTCCTTTCTGAGCTAGGTTTAGAATATGTACACTTATTGAAAAATGTTTTTGTGCAAGGATAAAAATAAATTGCTTGTATCTTGTATTTTTATTTATGGATAAAATAAATAAATAAAAATATAAAGATGAAAGTCTGCTCTACTCGTATATTACCGTGTCAAGATATTTTAATCAATTAATAACACTTTATTGTTTATTTGTTTTAATAAATAAAGACGTTTATCCATGCACACTCGAGGCTATTTTTAAAAATGCTCGCCCTAGAACCAAGCCAAGGCTTGGTTGAGTAACACAGGTCAATCTGACACGTTTTTAGGTTTGCCTTTATGTTGGGTTTGTCTCTTAGTTTCGTAATTATTGGTACGCCGAAATTATTAAAAAAAAAACATAAAATTTATTGAATTGTGGCCATAAAAAAAGATGCAAGTGAGATATAAAAAATAAAACAAACAAATCTTTATATTCGTAATAGTTTGGTAAATATTCACTGAAAAATAAAGTGGCAAAGGGTAACAATACTTTTTAATTCAAATGCTTTTGAAAACCTTTTTTGAGTATTAGTTTGTGTTTTATTTATACCATTACAGCAATTTAATTTGATCTTTTATGTGAAATGGTTATGTTGAGTAATCGGATAGAGTAAATCTAAAAGAGGTGGAGGCATCTGGTTGACATGTTTTAAGTAGTTGTAGGTAAAGTGTCTTGCTATGCAATAAAGTATTTTTAAAATACTGTTGTAGTCCTACTTTAGAAATTACAACAAAAATGAAAAATAAAGTTGTTATTTTTCACTTTCATTGTTTTTTATAGCCACAGCTCAATCAATTGATTAAAATTGTTTGACGCAGTTATGAAAAGCAGGCTTTCACCTTTATATTAATAGTAGCTTGGTAAATATTCACTGAAAAATAACGTAGCAGTTATGGAGAAACTAACAAGCCGTTTTTTTCCAAGATATTTTTCAAAATCTTATAAATTCAAAACGGTTTTACGTCAATAGATTTTGATGTAGTTTATGCTGATAGTTTGTCGGTGCTAGGAATGAAAGACTGTATACGTTCAGGTCTGGTGCGGTTCTCTCAGAGCCCTTTCTTACAAGTCTGTTTGATTATTTATTGCTCTGAATTCCACTCTGTCCTCTCACACATATCAGACTTTGTTCATTTGTGAAATGGGTTATAGTACTATATGGCATTACTTTTGATTTCTTTTAGTTTCGAGGATAGCCTTTGATTTTTTAATGCCTTCAGTGCTAATCGGCTATCTGAGTATATGTCATCCTGCTTAACTTGTATCTGCCGTGTTTACTTTTTGACCTGCTGCCATTGTTTGGTTATCCAGCTAAAATAAAGCTTTTTTTGTCTATAGGAGCCACCTCCAGTTACCACAGAAGCGACCCACAAGCCGAAAGAATCGGCAACTTCGAAACCCGTGCCCAGCTCCAAAGCCCGGAAAGCGTTCATCATAAAACAAAAAGCCGTATTCAGTAAAAGTAAAGGAAAACAGAAAAAAGAGGTGATTGATTATAGCGCAGCGCAAAAGAAAAGCTCCCCGCTGACGGCGTCCAACGCGGACGCTCTGGGCAAAGTGCAAAAGTGGCTGATGAGTTCGCCGCAGCCGGCGTTCATACCAAAGTCAAAATCGACGCCCGTCGGTCTCACGGACCGAGAGCCAAAGTTCACCGCCAAGTCGAGTCCGACGAAAAGCGGCAATGCGACCAGGAACTCAAAAAGCTCAAACAGCCTGTCGAACAACAATGAAAAGGAGAAAGCAAAGCTTCAAGTCGTCTATAAACCGCCTTTTAAATTCAGCGTAAAGCTCTTCAGAAACGATAAGAGCAAAGTTATCCTCGAAAAGAATCCACAAGTAAAGAAGAGAGTTATTGCTAAAAATAATGCGGTGGATGTTGTGCGGGCGTCGGCGAAAACCGAAGAAACGCCGACTGGCAATCCGGTTATATTGAAAAGTACAAGTGATGATAAAATTGTGACTTTATTCCCAGTTGGTCCGCAATTCGGACATAAGAAGAGCAATTCGACGAGTGAGAGTCGACAGAATTTGCTTTCGAAAGACTTTACTTTTAGCAAGAACGACGTTCATTTATACGAAAATATGTTGATGAATAGCGAGGAGAGCGGAGAAGCACCGAATAAAACGTGCAGTATGCCGAGGCAAAACACGAATCAAGATCATAAATTAATTTATAGACAGAGTAGTTATACGCATTTGCCGCGCGCGCAAGCGAAGATGGGCAGTTCTGGTAATTTAAATAGCTCAAGTCGTCACTCGACGCACGGAAGCGCTAATAATTTACATCACCGTTCCATGCAACGCAGCTCGTCAAATCTCAACCGCATGCACTCTAGCGGGAGTTTTAAAAGCGATTTCGCGAAAGATCTATCCATCCGATATAACAGAGGAGCGAGTAATGCGAATAAGCGGTTATCGCTGGATTACACCGCCAACGCGAGTAAGGGCAGCTCGAAGCGAAACAGCTTTGCGGAACGTCAGAAATCAATTTTGGATCCGATCCACAACGTTCAGCCAATACGGAGGCCGAGTTTGAGCCGAGGGAATTTGAAAAGACAGCTCAGCGCCAACGATATGTACGATAAGTGTCAGAATCAAAATGCGGTCGACAAACCGCAATCGGCCGATTGCAACATTGGCGCTTTTCAGTGGTCCGCCAAACCGAAGAGACTCAGTGAGTGCGACGTGCCTAAGAAATTAAACAGCGGTAATTTTCACTCTAGTGATTTTTACCCGCCAGTGCCAAATAATCCGAGTGACTTTGCCCCTTATCGTTTTGGGCCCGGTGTAAACCGTGCCAGCTCTTCCAGTAAACAACAACGAATATCTCCAGTGAACAGTCAGGAAAAACGGCCAAAGACGTTCGGCGAAGCAAAAGACAAAGTGCCCGACGACGCCCTCAGTAATGTGAAACAATGTGAAAGTGAATCGATGCAAAACGGACAGAAAGAAAATACTCCATAGCTCGTAGAAAATATAGAATCTCCACAGTTTTTATTTTACTCCGCGCGTACAGTGTCAATTTAGGTCAAAATCCCATTCTCAAGTGTGATTCTAATTTTATTATTTAAGTTACTGTAATGTGATTTGATACATTCCGATGTACTATTATGCTATAGTCATTTGTCTATATGAATTAAGTTTATATAGTTGTTAGGTTTAATATTTAGTAGATTGTGATATTTCAACAAATCGATTTCTTTCTGAATTCTCTCCTGTTCATTTGTGCAGAATTTGCTCAGCGTTCGACTGCTTACTTAAGAATAATGAAATTTTCTATTTAAGAAAAGTATATATATATTTTGCTACGTGACTCTATTGTCACTACTTATAAGAATAACTAAAAAGCACATTCGATTTCTTTTTACTGTCATAAGATCATCGAAAAGTATTATATTGATTTAGCCCGGTAGCCAAAAAATCTTTGGAATTTAGTGAAGCATTATGATTTTTTCAAAATAGACAACAAAATATACCGAGTTCAAAGTTTACTGGCTACTGGACTAGTGTCATATTTCCTAAATTAAATATTATCTTAATTTGACTCGCTAACTCAAAATGTCCATGTTAACATAGGTACAAAATCTGATATATTTTTGTGAATCTCTTTCTAAAACATTCCATTTATTATTTTCTAGAAATAGACGATTAGTCATTGTTTTGTGAGCCGTATATCTCAATGTTTCTAAATATTACTTAGTTGAATACGATCAAAATACGCTTTTGTACGTACTTAAAACGTTTAATTTTAACATTCTAATTCAAATATTTTGTATACCTACCTGCGTTTTTCTAATTGCTGACAATTATTATTTTTAAGATCAATAAAATAACTTTTGCCAACATGAGTTTGTCTTATTCTTTGTTTGTTAGATACATTAGAGACATAGACATACAGATGAGTACAGATGTCTTCATCATACATTAACATTATTAAATATTGCCCTCTTCAATAAGTTTTTGAATGTTGTTTTTGATTCAGCGCATACCAATCGCCGCATACCGCAGCTGCTTACATGGTTTACGATTGAATTCTGCTTTTAATTATTGTTGCAATGACTCTTTTTCTGAAAGGGTACGGAACTGTATTAGCTGGACTAGACCCACACAGTTTAATTGATTTTTGTAAAGGAAGACTAAATTGTGGTAATTCTTTCAATTTGCCAGTGTGGTAATGTTATGGAAATTAGCATTGTCTGTATGGTTATCGAATGTGATGTAGGATCTATAATTCAATTACTTCAGGAATTTATTCTGATTATTATTATTATTATATTCTGGACAGACAGCTTTGCCGATACGTCCAGATCAGATCTTGTAAAGCTAACAATATTTTTAAAAAATGTAATATAAACAATATTAACAAGTTTTTAGATACAAATCGAGTCTGTTTTTAAATTGATTGACAGAACTTGCACTAACCACTTCAAATGGTAGTTTATTCCACATGTCCACCACTCTATTTTGCAGAACGTTCGGATTAGATTTAAATTTTGTACGATTGAGTTTTTTGTTGTGACCGCGAAGATTTGTGTTGACGTTGAATTTGTAAATATTCTCCAGCCATAATAGTGTTAGAATTGTATATCTCAATTAGGTCCCCTCTTTGTCTTGTTTGTTTGAGAATAGTAATTCCAAGTAATTCTAAGGGATCTTCATAATTCCTCATTTTGGTTGCCCTTCGCTGCACCTTTTCCAGGACATCTACATCTTTGCATAAGAAGGGGTTCCAGAGCTGATAGCCATACTCAAGAATAGGTCTAACATATGCCTTGTAGATCTCGATAGAAACCTCTATTGACAGAAAGTCTTCCTTATTAGATAGAGAGTAGAGTTGGCTCTTTTAGCAATTGCAATTATATGTTTTTCCCATTTGAGATCATGAGTAATTGTTATTCCAAGATCTTTTTGCTGCTTGACTGTTTCTAATTGGGCGTTTGCCAAAAAATATTGCTTGTTGGGGTTGCTTTTCCCGATATGAAGCACTACACATTTCTCAGAGTTTAAGGTAAGCTACCAATCTTCCGGCCACGCTTTGATTTTGTCAAGATCCTGCTGAAGCTGTCCACTGCATAGACTAGGATATAAGAAAATAGGCTCTAATCTGTTACCATGGATGCCCATGATTAATAATAATAATAAAACGGCTTATTGCCTGCAGGAAATATTTTAGAGCTAACCGATTAGGTGTTTCTCACTTGTTAGGAATATTCAAGGTGCAGGCGGACATAAGCGTTTTAACAGTATATACATTAGAAACTAATTTTTAAAAGTCTTTAAAATGAAACCCAGCATTCCAAACGCCTTTGCCGCAATAGTGTCGATATAATTGATAAACTGCAATTTATTATCTAATAAAACACCTTAGAGATCTTTCTTTATTAACAGATTTCGAATGAATAATGTATTAGAGTTATTGTTGGTGTGCAATTATATACTTTTTTAAGAAGACTTATCTTGCGGTACACCAGACATTACCGATACTTTATTACTTGAAACCTGCTGCCACTACAATTTAGCTTTGATAATAGTTTCCGATAAAAGTTATTTGTGTATTTTTTTTTGTTTCTTTTTTCTGCATTATTTCCAATAATAATTTCCTGACAGTATATGGTTAGGTTTAATGTGTCTGAGTCATATACGGTTAGGTCTAATGTGTCACTGGGCCCGCTGACCTACCTCACAAGGGTCACTCCTTTGAGCGGAGCGACACGAGTGCAGGAAAGGCCATGTAGCACACTGCGTGTAGCACAGTCGTGTAACACCTTCATGTTCAATACCAAACGAAGAATGAGACTAGTTTTCGTAAAAAAACACATTTTTATTGACATTTAAAGAAATCCTATGAATGGCTCTTCTCCATAACGTCCTGTAACGTTGAATTTCCATTGGTCATCTCCTGCTTTATTTTTGTAACAACTTTCTTGTTGAATAAGAGATCGATGATTGCTTTAAATCTTCAACAAAGAAAATTAAAGTAGTATTATAATTTTGTTATGAATAGGAAAGATGATGGGATTTGTTAATTACGTTAATATGAAAACAAAAACAAAGTGAATTCATTTTTTATTGGTTACAATAAATGCATATTATTTCATTAAAATTAAAAAAAACACACACACAATAAATAAAGCGAAACGGTAATCTTTTCAAAATCGGTAGGTAATCAATTTCATAGGTGGAATAATATTTTATCGCAGTCTCCAAAAATTTAAATAACAGAGGAACGGTACGGAATATTAATTAGCCTGAGTGAATCCAAGGGGTAATCCATAAAGTACATCACGCATGAAAGTAGGAGGGGGGGGGGGAGGGAGGGGGCGATAGAACTAATCATGCAAGTGTGACAAGAGAGGGGTCAAAAATGAACAAAAAGGGTGTGTCATATTTTATGGACAGCCCAAATTGCATTTCTTTCTAACTTTAAATAAGTGCTTGGACAAGTATTTCTGCATTTGCTTTTATAGGGTTTTCCAATAAGGGTGGGTCGATGTTGACAGTCTGAGGCGGCCATGTTGTTTTGGCGGCGTCTGTCAAACCTGTTGTTTATTATTCAGTCACTGATGCCAAATCACCATGGCACCATGACACAATTGAGCAGCACGTTAACACTTTATTATCGAAATGAGTGTTCATTAGTGCATGGTTTCCTCTCACGGAGGTGACGCGAACATGCCACCAAGATCGTGCGATTTGACCCCGCTAGACTTTTTCTTGTGGGGTTTTCTGAAGTCGCAGGTCTATGCCAATAAGCCGCAATCGACCGATGACTTCAAATTCAACATAACCCAGGCCATCGCTCAAATTCCCTTGATCTATACGGCAGTTATTGAAAATTAGACCTCTCGGATCCGTGCCACCTTGCGAAGCAGCGGTGGACATTTGAACGATGTCATATTCCATGCATAATGGCATACATGGGCCTTTCAAAAAGAATTTCGTTTATACCTCACACACAGCTTGTTTAATTGCACAGTCTGTCAAAATCGACCCACCCTTATTTGAAAATCCTATAAAGATCTCACTTATTTTATAGATTACAAAGAAACGCATTAGGAACCACATTTACAGTGACCTTATAATAAAAATAATAAATAATATCTTACTATTTACCTGGTATTTGTTATGTATATTACAGCCATAAATATAAAATAATTTAAAATAATACAATATTTGTCGCCAAATAATACCCTGTGACGTACCAATTCCTCGTTCGCAATAAAACTAAACGCTTCACATAACATTTTACAATTAATTAAAAATAATAAAATGCTATTGACCATAGTCAAATTAAAATAATCTTTTAAACTGCCGTTTGAACATACGATTAATTATAAATTAACTAAAATAGCACTTGACAATAGGAGTTTACAAAATCAGTCAATTTGTACAATCTCTAGTATTTAAAGCCTACGCAAATACAACAGATATAAAACTTACAATTTTGACATTCCTACGAAAACTATATAATATTCGATAAGGCCTATTTTAAAGCTTTTTTGTTCTTCTCTGTGCTTGTCAGCGTGTACAATATTCATTTGATGAAGTGCTAAATATTAATATAAATATAGGACTAGATAGTCTGGGGTGACTTTTATTACTGTCTGATGAACTGAATATTGAAAGGATGGCTGATAAGTATGTGTATTTTGCCGTAACAAAAAAGAGTGCATCTGATAAATAGTCATAATAGACAAAAATAGTCTTAAACTTGCGATAACTGCAAAGGCTTATTTCATTGAAAAAAAAATTGATTTTATAAAGGTGGTTTTATTTAGAT
This sequence comes from Micropterix aruncella, assembly GCA_944548615.1. Taxonomy (NCBI): domain Eukaryota; kingdom Metazoa; phylum Arthropoda; class Insecta; order Lepidoptera; family Micropterigidae; genus Micropterix; species Micropterix aruncella. The sequence continues at coordinate 27,062,619 of OX155955.1, read as the reverse complement.
ATGTGCAGTGAAACATCTTATCAAGATCTTATCCAGACCTTATAATTTTTACTTTGTTATTACGCTCAAAATGGGGTCAAATATGGTCTCTTTCCCATGCAACGACTATATATTGGTCATAAAGAATTATGACTGATCATGCGCCACCGGTGGTACATTCCACAGCATGCGGATACCGACAGTGCGCCACCAGTGGTAACCCCCCATGTGACCATGTAAAACTGTTTTGTTTATATTTTTTTTCAATTTATCATAAATATTGGACAATTCATTAAAAATTGGCCAATTATGGCCTTTCAGCTTAGCATTTTATATGACTCAGCGCTACTGATAAAACATTTCTGAACATTGAGTAGAAATAAGTAAGCACTTACATTTTTTCAAAGTAGTATTTAGAGCTACGATGCAAAATATTCAACATGAAGCAGGTTCGCCGATTATTTGCCATTTACGTCTTTTCATTTATAAAGACGTGTAATATCTCTTTTGAAAATACAGTACAGCATCGATTATCCGGACTCCTGTCGTCCAGATCATCGATTATGAGGACCCGATTCAAGCAATAGTATTTTTAAATTGTGGCCCTATTCTTATATATTAACTTATAAATACATATTTTAATGTATTTCCGACAAATCACTATTTATTTATTGTTAATTAATTATCTAAAATATGCATCCGCTTACGTACAAAATACTGATGAATTATCCAGATTAGTGATTTTACGGATACATCATTCCCCTATTGATCTGGCTAATCGATACACCGTTGAAGACAAAATTTAGTAATTAAGTCGTTTCATCTTAGCAATGTAAAATATGTCACTTTATCTTTGTAAAAATCCTATGATATCATTTTTATTTATGTCCTTTTTTTAGTGTGTGTAAAAATATTCTGTCATGTAAAAATGTTCAGATGCACCTTATTTTGCCCATTTTAAGTATATATTTAAGGGACCGGCATAGGTAGTTCTTCAAACAAAGCGTCGATGCAAATTATTCTCGAATAAAAAATTACAGGTCATAAAACTTACCATATCATTAGACTACAGTATTGTACCAAGGTGCTGATTGAGTAGATATAAAAAAAAATGTTATAAATAAAAAAATATTACGAAAGTTATTATGATTTTACAATTTGAAGAAAAATCTATAATTTTTTTTCAAATCGTAAAAGAATGATAAATTTCTATATTATCAAGGTGGGTATCCATTAGGTTCGCTCATCAACTCTGGTCCGCGCATCCAACTGCTCCATTAGTGGATACGTTTGGGTTTCTGGAGCGTGCAACGTTGCACGCTCTGCGGCGAGCGCTCCAAGCAGTGGCGGTAAATGTTCGAACACAGTGGAGCGCAGTGTGTTCGTGGACGTGAGCAAAGTGAGGCGTTGGTGGATACGTCTCGCACATCACATTCGACGTTGAGTAAACGCGAATCTATCGTTATGAAGTGGGCCGAAGAGAAACGTCTAGCTCTAATCAGGGGGTACCGAAATTATACAGTGCTGTGGGATCGGAAGGGTGATAAATTTAAAAATAAATTCCGGCGACGACATGTTCGCTCAATGTTCGAATGAAAACTGTGGAGCTCTCGTTGTTCTCGAGTTAATGCGCTAACTGTCTCCATTTGAGCAGTTGCAGATGCACGGAGCAGAGTTGGTGCGCGAACCTAAAGGATTCCTACTCTTACACCACAGTATCGTACAGTGCCGATTGAGTAGATTTATAAAAAATGTTTAGTACGAAATTTGATATGATTTTAGGATTTAAAGAAAAATCTATTATTTTTATTTAAATCGTAAAAGCACAATAACTTTAGTAATAAATATTCTTCAAAAAATGTATTAAATTTGAACCCCGTATGAACCCATAATTTAATACTATGCTAAGAGTTCATGATAGCGATTTTTTTTCGAGAGTAATTTGTATTGGCATTTTGATTGAAGACCTACCCCTTTAGCGTATTCAACCTGAAATACGGTTATAAAAAACTACCCTCTTTCTCTGCACACTCTAAGAGTTAATGAAAAATAATGCAAATCTGTCAGTTAGGGCCAGTTGTTTGATCCTTGATAATATTCCCAATTTACAATAGTAATTAATACTAGAGTATTTCAAAATACTACGGTAAATAGGCTAGCTCGGTTTTTTGAACGTCAAAACTACCTTAGTAAAATATTACGAAAGTAATTTAAGGTGCCAACATGATAAACGACATATTTCACAAAATCGCCTTTTCCCGACAGAATTCTAGCCCTATTTTATTTTCGATGCTGGCAATAATGCGCCAAATGTTATCTCGTTTCATCGCGCGTCGTTAACTGCCGCTGTTCGGCCGACTTTGTGAGCGCGTGGGAAAAGCATTTAATTGCTATAACTATTAGATTCTTTACGAAAATTTGCAGTCAGCTCCCAAGACTAGGAAAGCCAGAACCGTAAATTACATCAAATAAACGCTACAATTGGCGCACTACATGCAAATTATCTAATCTAATGAACAAATATTCAACAGTGACCGAGCATCACATTTTGGCAAAGATGAGTTGGCGAGCTATCGGAATCTGGTGGAGAAATACCGCGATGTAATTCTTAATTGTGTGAGCATCGCACAGAATGACGCTGATTGGAAGAAGCTAATAGAAGAGTGCTACCTCTGACAAATCCTTTAGGACTGTCATGCAGATCCCAAATCCATTTCTAAATAACTATTTATAACCGTTATTATCAAACACAAACGCTTTGCCGCCGACGACTGACACTACGCGCACGCTGAATCAGCTGATTCTGAGCCGCCATCTTGCGAAAGTTACTATTACCACTCGATATCGGCTGGTAAATTTCAGGTTACTAGAATAACTTGAATTACTACGGAATGGAGGTAACTCGCGATAAAAAACTGCTTTTTTGCAGAATTACTTCCGATTTCAACTATTACCACAGATCAAACAACTGGCCCTTACATCTTATGACAGCACAATTATCTATAGCTATTTGAGAATAGTGGGACTAAAATCAGGCTGTATTTAATTTTATTTGTTATTTCGACTACGACTTAAAGTGTCCATACAGAGGGTATTTTTTTTATAACATAGAATCGCCATAAGTATGGCAAGTGTTTTGGCAGCTCCGTGTGGTGAGAGACAGTATACAGATTAAGGTGTCCAAATGAATAAGCTCACAGCCTAAATTTCTTAAAAACGACTCATATCTTTTGTCAATATTGACACCTATCAACCACCCCTCATATTTTTAAGTATAGTTGACAAATTATGAACTGGCGTCTTTCAGATTAGGCTCAAACCTCATTACTGGCCGTCAATAATGACCTTTTTGCATACATTTATACCTGCTAATGGTTTCAATACTCCAATCTTGCACAATCTGCACAATCTTGATTTCGTATGATTCAATCTTACTTCCACAGATAAAGTTTCAACAATCACTCACAAAGTACTTTCGTTATCAGTGCGTTATTTTGTAACAATACAATGCATTATTTTGTTTTATTTCAATTGGTTTTTGATGATTCAAACCGATAATACAGATGAAGGCTTCCTTGACATTCGCCACTATTTTCCCTTTTTATCTAGCCATAATTTAATAAAAAAATCAGATATCATCAGCTGATGCCGGCGAAGATTTTATTATTAGTGTTTGTGGTTCATATTTGATGATACTTTTATTCGATTCGGGTCAAGACAATTTGGTCGAACGATATCAGGCCTTTAAGGATAGATGTGAAAAAGGTCCCCCGAGTCCTAATGACAAAGATGCCAGTTTACATTTCGTCTACAATATGTGTATTATTATCGTTAGGTCAAAATAAAAATGCCCATGCTGTGAGTTAAAAAATTAAGTCAGTTGAGGAATGTTACGTACTCGGTGAGGACATTGATATTTTCGACCAACCTGTTATATAATTCTCTGCGCACCGTCGCAGTAAACTCGGTGGCTAAACACCAAATCGTTACCGTGGCAAAGATTACATTGTACAGCCACACAAAGCGAAAGTTGCCGAGCCATTCAATGCGACCGAAATCGCCAAGTAGATCGAAATTTGTAATACCTGAAATAAAAAACATTCCACTATAGAGGCATAGAAATATTGCCAATCAGTTACTTATGCCGCCTTTTAAACGTAGATTACTTATATTGGAGTTCGCCAAAAAGGTGGTCCGAAGATGAAACTTCATATTTATGGATTTTCAACTATGCAACCATTGCTTAACCTTTCGGAAGCGTCATTCCATGCAAAATTTTCCAAGCCCTCAAAAAATTGTTTGTAGAAGGTATGTGCAAGCATAGCAATATATAAAGGTGGCTTATACAATGGCAGGCTTTTACCGGAGTGGAGGGAGAAATAGAGCCAATAATTGAATAAATATGGATATAATACGGATGAAATGAAAAACGCCGATCGGCGGTGATATGGCCACCCAGGGGTTAAGGGACAAGAATCGGTCGCCGCTGTCAATTTAGAACGTTTTTTTTTATTAGTTTTGGTGAGAAAAGTAAATATAAGTTCTACTTCATATTTTACATATTTAGATTTTTGATTAAATAAAGCTGAGTTCATGTAAATTTACATGAAAAACATTAAACTCTATAGGTCTTCATAATTTATTACATTACAGTGAGATATTTCAGATCAATCCTGTTTTTATGATTTATCCATAAATAAAAGCGCAAGCCGCCACAGATGGAAAGTTAAAATAATGCTAGTATAATTCATGGGAGCTTACCTAAAATTTTTACCAGCAAGGGCGCAGCTGTCGAGAGGACGAGCAGAACGGCAGAGACGAGAATGATTCTCGGTAGAGGAGCGCCGGGTAGAGAGAATGGCAAAGAATAGAGTCCTGTCAAGGACGCCGCCTGCAGATACAAGATCAAGACCACTTCCAAACATGCTCCGGCCCATCCGAGCTTCGACAGGGATGCGATTCCAAGAGTGAATTGCTAAAAAATAAATAAACATGTATATATCCGTAATTCCATAGGTCAGATGTAATGTATGAAATGATAGACAAGTTTAGATATAAAATACCTACCTATTAGGGCATTAATACCAAATTTTATTAGGATGTAAATGTAAACCAAACACTGCATTAGATTAGTATTTAAGTTTTGTAAAAACTAAAATAAACAATATAGGAGGATAAAAAGAAACTTACTCTAGTACTAAGTGGCAGAGCTTTGATACCGATGAGCAACTCTAAAGTATTCTGGAGCACCATCAGTACTGCTATTCCCGTCAGGCCCAAAAGCAACAGCATTGCAATAGGATAAAGAACGTTTCGTCTTAATGAAGATGTTTTCCGCTGCCTGTCCACTTCCTGCAGAAGAAAAATAATTGCAATAAAATAAGCTAAAATAATAGTAAGTTATATCAATGGATAATTATATCAATGATGAATGTCAATATGGCCAAAAGCTGACATTGGAGGTTTGTGTTCTTAGTCATTGATATACAAGTTAGAATAGGATAATATAATAGTAAGTCATATCAATGGATAAGGATAAATGATCAATGTCTGGCCAAAAGCTGTCATTGCGATCTTAGTCATCGATATACAAGTTAAAAAAGTCTAAAATAATAGTAAGTTATATCAATGATTATTATATAATGTGGTCAAAAGCTGACACAGGAGGTTTGTGATCTTAGTCATTGATATACAAGTTAGAATAGGCTAAAAAAATCAATGATCAATGTAAATATAGTCCAAAGCTGACATAGTAGTTTTGTGAACTTATTCATTGATATACAAGTTTTCAAGTAAATGTATATTATTCTGTATTTATGACAGAATAATAATACATTCAATAAAAATATAAGTATTACGCCAGCGACTACTGCTTCAAGTTAGAGTGAAGTGAATATACCTTTCGCCTCTTCTCAATGATTTGCAGCCTTTCATTTAGTCCGGTTTGCAAAGCGCCATTGCGCAACCTCAGAAGAGGTTTATTATCCGAGTTTACCGGTATTGTAGTGGAACTCATTGGGTTCTGGCCATCATCAGAGTCCACTATTGAAGTTACATCGCCGACCTCTGGACAAATTGGCTCTGGGGTGATGTAGCTATCGCCTATTTGAAGAAACATGAATAATATATACATTAAAAAAGCTTTTTAGTTATCTGTACTATATAGGGTATTAGATTGCTTAACGCCATACGTTTTTGCAGCTAGGATTATACTACGAAACGTAGATAGCTTTCAATGTTCCAAGCATTGATTTCTCCTCTCTTATATTTAGTAACCCAATAGATGGCGTTTTAAATAAGCCATTTTGGTATCCTACCTCAAAATAAAATAATAATACAATAACGAACGAATTTTATAATTGGACATGGTATAATTGTGTGAGCCGGCGCCAACGGTGGCCAAGCCAGGATTGAAGGCCAGGAAGGTTTTGCTGTGTGTTTGGCGAGATTGACAGGGAATCACCTATTATGAGCTGCTCCCCAATGGCAGAACTCATACTTCGGACCTGTACTGTCAACAATTAGGCCATCTGAATGAAGGAATTACCAAGAAGCGGCCAGCCAAAAGAAGAGGAATTGTATTCCATCAGGACAACGTCAGGCCACGCACACAGATAGTGACCCACCAGAAGCTCCGGGAGCATGGTTGGGAGGTTCTTATGCATATACCTTTAAGTCCGCGCCCGGCATCAAGGAAGTACCACCTATTCCTGTCCATGGGGAACGATTTTGCTGGTGAAAAAATCGCCTAAAAAGAGGCTTGTGAAAATACTGTCCCAGTTTTTTGCCAATAGGAACGATGGTTTCCATGAGAGAGGCATAGTGGAATTACCTTCAAAATGGCAACAAGTTATTGAACAAAACGGCGCTTATTTCACCTAAATCGGATCATTGTATATATTCTAAATAAAGCCTTCAATTTCATGCAATAATAATGGTTTACTTTTTACTACTTCTAATATTTTAATTATTTTTAAAAAGTACCTGAGACAATAGTATTATTAAGTCGTCGCTGCAGCGTTTGCTTTTCCAAAGTGAAAATGTGAAATTCCTCATTTAGATCCCGTAGAAACATGGGTTTCACGAGGGCATTGCTCAATACCCCGAAGAGATGAGTCAGTCCGACAGGAGTACAAACTAAAACAATATTAAAAATAACATAATAAATACCAACAGAGCTGTCATGGAATTCAAGGACTGGAGTAGGACCTATAATAATATCATTATTACACTTCTGGGGGAGGAATGGTGGACCCCGGAGTAACAACTGGCTATGGTAGGTTTAGTACAGCTGTTTTTCCGCATTTGAGGGTCCACCTTACCACCCATCCACCTCCCCTTTGAAGCCACAAGACTTGAGATGTGAAAATTGCGGTATGGGACTTCTTTCCTAGGAATGAATTAATATTTTTCTAGAGACACCAAAATCTTTCAAGATATAAAACAGGGATTTGGCTGGCAGGCAACAAGCGCCATCTTCTACCGCTAGAATGTAAACAATGAAGCCATTCTAGGTGACAGCATATGCAAGACCATGATATTTATTTAGCTTGTATTCATGGTCTTTGGGGATGTTTGGCTTCCATGGAACTGTTATTTCTACAATAATCATACATCTTCAGAGAAAGAAGTAAAAAGCTGTATATGAACGGAAAACTATGCATGCAAGACTTTCAGGATATTGATACTGTTTGGAAATAGAGTCCACCTGGAGAATCAGATTGGAAGCTTTTTTGATTACTGAGAACGGTTTTAAAGTGGAATGATTTTTGCTTTTAAAGCACAATCTGTGCTAGGAGTTTGGACGATACTGTCAAACCTAGTTGGTACAAACCAGAGGCTAATTACTTCGCAAATAACGGCAAGGACTTTATCATGGCGGTAAGTGAACCGACCCTGATCTAAATCCGACTTAGAGCCAGCATGCACATCCCTAGCTGTGCAAGGAGTTTATCATGGTGGTAGATGTACCGACTTATATAAATCCGACTTGCAGCTAGCTAAATTATACCTAGCTCTGCAAGGAGTATTACTACAGAGAGGGGGTGGGGGGATATGAACTATCCTCTGAATAGCTCCAGCAAGCAAGGTTACTGGGGAATGGAACTGTATGCTGAAGGGCATTTAAATACAATTTCAGAATCTCTGAAGTCCAGTCATACAAAATTATCTTCCATTGCATTGGAGGGGGAATGCAAAAGTCACCAACTAGCCAATCATTCTTAAATTGTATGCCAACGGCATGAGCCATACTATTTTTGTCATAATCTCCTCGCAAAAGTGACTTCTTGACTGTCAAGTCCACATTGCTCATGGTTAAACTGCCATGCCCCGGTTCAACTCTGTTTTGGCTGGATCAAGAGCTTTAATACTGCCTGATACTTAATTATAATTGGACATAATCGAGGTTGGCAAAGAGCAAAGAGAGGAGTATTAGAGCAAACTCAAAGCTAAGTTTGGATCTGATTAAAGTGGAGTAGTCAGCTGGTTTGGCTAGGGACTATCACCCAGGATTTCAAACCAGCTTTCACCAGCCCATCCAGATGGGACAAATGAGAGTGTCAAATACAATGGGCGAACCCGTCACCCCAGGGAGTTTTAACGAATCAGATTGTTCTATCTACCATGGGAGTGAACGTGAACGACTTTAGCGAAAAAAGGAGGAAGGACTTTAGCGAAATACAAACGGAGCTGCTATGAAATTCACCGACCGGAGTCGGGCCCATCATAAAACTATTGTTTACACTTCTGGGGGGTGAGCAGTGGATTCCGGACAAACGACCGGCTGTGGTAGGTTTAGGTCAGCTGTCTTGCCACATGTGAGCGTTCACCTTACTCCCCCTTCGAAGCCATAGAATTCAATTCAAGATCAATGACTACCCCCGCTCTATAAGAGACAGTACTGTTTCCAGACTCCCCCGACTGTTAGTCAGAATGCACAATCGACTGGCTTATGCCGCAGAAACCGTCCAGGAGCGCCAGAAGATTGACTCATAGAGGAAACTAGCCCTCAGGCCAGAGTCCTACCCGGGCTCGCACTTCATGCGTGGAGGACGCCGGATGGGTGTTGACCCGTGAATGTGACCGACCCCGAACAAATGGGTCTTCGTGGCCAACTCAACAAGGGCCCATTAGCTTCCTAATGGGCTTTGTTCCCTCACTGCTAGATATGGACGGATAACTCCATCCTCCAGTCTGGTCGCAGATTCGAATTTGCTACTGGATGGGAGTTAAACCGTAAGTTAAGCCGATCTAAGATAACAAACAGGTGACCAGGCCCAAGCTGCAAGGAACCGTTAAGATATCATCCAGATGGGACAACTAGAGCTGTCGACTACAATGGTCGAACTCGTCTTCTCAGGAAGTTTTAACGATATTAAACGTTATCCAGATGGGAAGTTGGGTCTTAGTGAAATTGCAGCAGAGAAAGGTCCATGACAAATGAGAAGTTAAATAGTTGTCCGAGAACCAAGCCTTTCGAGGGCCAGAAATTGGCAAGGCATGTATTTTTTCTAGATAACCATTCTAGGCGAAGCCAAAGCAAAAATGTTTGGATATTAACCTGATTCTATGTTATGAAAAAGCCACCCTCTTTGTTAGGACACTCTTCAGATAAAAGATATACAAAAGGAGCTGATGTATACTAAGGTGAAACAAATGGCATTATGTGAAGATTTGTGTCATTCTAGTCATAATAAATGCAAACTTCATTTGATACAAAAAAAATATATGTTTAGTGCATTTGCCGCTATCTTTTGGCACATTCGTTTTTTGAAAGTGCACGCAACGCACTCTCATTTGGTATAATCTCATTGGTTTTATACCTCCTGGCAAAAACAAATTACTCTTGCAAATGTCAGGAAACAGTTGGTTGCTTAGCAACGATTATTAGATCAATAGTATCAACAGTAACAGAGATATTTTGTGCAAAATGGAAAAAAATGAAGAATTCAACAATTTTATGCATAGAGTTAATGAAATAACGAATTTGGTTCACGGTCTTGCATCGACCGACCAAGAAGTATCGGCAAGATCCGCAGCGCTCGCGGATACCTATCTCAAAAATGAAAAAACTACGATTCGTGATGAGAATGTGGAATTGAGAATAAAGAGTGACCGTACGATCATAAATGAGAAAGCTTGTCACAGGGTTGAGAAGCCGGAGAATGCGGTAGGTCAATATTTTCACAAATTATAGTAAGACCTGTAGTACAGTGGTCTCTCAGTAAGCCGGCAGATACGGCAGTATTATTGGAAATCATTAAAAACGACGCACAAATGGCAGAAGCTATCATTTATTGTATACATATTATGTATGTAATATTATAATGATAATGTTTTATTAGTAGATAAATAAATAAATACAAACGGAGCTGCCATGGAATTCACTGACCGGAGCCGGGCCCATCATAATACTATTTTTTTTTTACACTTCTGGGGGGTGAGCAGTGGATTCCGGACTTACGAACCGGCTGTGGTAGGTTTAGGACAGCTGTCTTGCCACATGTGAGCGTTCACCTTACCACCCATTCACTCCCCCTTAGTAGATAATGTTTTATGTTTACGTTTACACCGTAGATACGTTTTTAACTCACAGCATTGCAAACACACAAAATTACACTGATGAAATACAGCACATCAGCGAGCCAGCACGACACAGAACTGACTGGCGTAAGGCAGTCAAAGTAGACACATACTTCGCACACTTGGAGGTGTCAATTACAACGGGCGAACCCGTCACCTCAGGAAGTTTTAAGGATATTTGATAGTTGTCTCCCGTGAGGTGAGCGTAGAAGACTTAGGGACTAAACAGTCCACTGTCTAGTTACGCCACTCGCCCGTAAGAGACCAACCCCTTACCGCGAGACACCGGGTGTACACCCAGCGGGCTGACACTCGCACCCTTACTTCCAGTTATGGCGAGATTTCTCCTGTCTCCTTACCGGTTAAGGGTTCGAGGTCGCTTGCGCGGTCCTCTCACTTAGGTAGCGGTAATTCAGTGTCTACCGAATCTATAGCGAACTACAGCGTTCTTTGCCAGGCTGTTCACCCGGTATCGGGTAGCCGATTGGTCGTTTCAAGAGCGATTGCCGTAAGGTTAATAACCAACCCCGCTTTATAAAAAACAAAGCCGTTTTCAGACTCCCCCGGTTATCAGTCGGAATGCACAGTCGATTGGCTGACACCGCACAGTACGCAAACTGTCCAGGAGCTCCCGAAAGACGATTTCCAAGACAGGGAGTCCTTCCCAAGCTCGCACTTCTGCGTAGAGCTTGGGAAGGACTCCCTGTCTTCACTTCCGGATGGGTGCTGACCTGTGAGTTCGGCCGACCCTAACACAGGGGTCATAATGTCCCAACTGCACTGAGCCCATTAGCTCACACATACTTCGCACAGCGATCATTGACCCTGCGACAAGCGGTCACTTGTCTCCGATTCACGCTCGAAATTACCGAGCTTGGTAGCCTGTAGAAAAACGCCAGATTACTGGCAGGGCCGGAGAAGTGCCTGATTATAGAGGAAGTACTGTATTTAATTTTAATTTTCTTATAGGACACAATGGATCCGGAAACTTTCATGGCGGGGGTAGGCAGAGACGCAGAACAAAGAGCGCAGGATAGAAAAGTCCGTAGAGAAAAAGCAGACACGTTAAAAATGCAAGCATTAAAAGCATTTAGAAGAGGAGAATATGAACGAGCGCTGACATGCTATAATAAGGCAATAGATTATGTGAAGGACAGTGCATTGTTGTACACAAACAGAGCTCTCACGCTGATAAAACTGAATAAATTTGATAAGGTCATTATTAATAATTATTGTTGAATAGTCTGTTTCACTGAGCAAATAAGAGTCTATTGAGTTAATTTCAGAATGGTTAATAACAAAATTTTTTTAATTCCTTTTTGTTATGCCATCTGTCTCAAGTCAACAATTCAACAATTGTTGTGGCTCTTGGATCAACATTTTCACCTTTGCCATTCCTTTGATTGACTTCACTGGACTTAAATGGCATGTGTCCAATGACACACCCATAGCCATGGGTGCTGGCACTTTATTATGCTAGCAAGTTTTGGGGCGCTCTCCTCTTCAAGCTGCGAAAAGCCCGGTTTTTCATCAGCTTTGAAGCTAGTTGATTTAAGTGATGTACAATTCGCTTTCGGTAGGATACCGTTTTAGTTTAAATTTTCTCCTTCACTGTTGAGATTTTCAGGTCACAGAAATAAAATACCGGGCAGTAATATTGTCTCCTTGTAGTTTAACCCAATCATACTCGTAAACGATCAAATGGCAGGGCACGTCATTCGTTGCCCTACGATACTTCAGCTCTTATGAAGGAACATTTGCTAGGACTCGAGACTAATCAGAAAGAATATTTTCCTCCAATCATTAGTAACCAAGCGTGGTTAAGGAACCTATTTTCAGTCAATACAGAATCCGAGACAGATTTATCAGATTCACATGTCGACTCGTTAATTGAACTGTCATGTTACACAGCACTCAAAAACATACTTGCGAGAATATCATTGATAGATTTTTGGATATCTTGTTATCAAGAGCACCCAGCTTTAGCAGAACAAGCGATTTTTCTCACGACCTGTAATGTGAAGCAAGGTTTTCAACACTCGTGTTTCTGAAAAATATATATAGAAACCGATTGCAAAATTGAACCATACCTAACGATTTTTCTGGCAAAATTCGAGTTCCAAGTTAAAAATAAACAGCTTCATACTTCTCAATAATAGTTATTATTTATTATTATTATTATTATTATTATTTATTCTGGACAGGCAGCTCTGCTGATACGTCCAGATCAGATCTTGTAAAGCTAAACAATATTAACAATATAATAGTAGTCAACTAATATAATTATAATGTAACTATTACACTGGTTTCAATTGCATTTCTTCGGCGGTTTAAAATAAAGTCAAAAAATGCATTAAATTTATTACAAAATTTGTAATAAATTTTTTAAGTCTGTTTGTTTCTACCCTTTATTGCAAAATTTCACAATGGGCGGGTTTATTGTCATATGACAATTTCTTACAACCAACCCTTCTATGACGTGTTATATGTATGTATGCGTGTAACATGTGTGTAAGTGTGTGTCTTGTTATTGCATTTGATCGACAGAATTGAAAATGCAATTCCGTTAATTAGATCCCAACGGAAAATGATGACCCAGCTGGGAATCGAACCCGGGACCATACAACGTAAGATCAGGCGACCTAACCACTATGCCACCGGGCCGCGTTAAGTCACATTGGTATTGCGATTCATCTGTCAGATTTTGGTGCTACCGTGTTTAATGCAGTTTGTATTAAATTTATTTCATTCTCGCAGAAACGCAATGCCGTTTCTCAAAATTTTACAGTTGTCCGAATAAAAACCAGCTTGAACGTGACAATTTTAAAATGCGCGTTTTCGGTGCGACTTAATGGGTGGCGCTTGTGTTTTTACGTACGAATTTGCCGTTTTTGCTATTACTGCTGAAATGTTCCCGTATGTTGGGATATTACAAAGGAGATCGAATGAATAACGACAACGGTACGTACTTAAGTGTATTATACTTTTCGATTTCGAATAAAATTCGTCTTACGTCATAACCTGTAAATTATATGATGTCTTTTAGTACGAGAAGGTGGTTAGAACACCGCCATATCAGATATCATTCGGATCAAAAGAAATGCCAAACAAACCTGCTAGCCAGCCGCGTGTGAAAAATGGATTCAGAGCGCCGATTTTGACGTTTCGAAAAACCTGTGTTGCCAGCTTTTTAGTACATTACCATAGACACAGAACGAAATCGCAGATTTTGTTACGTGTGTTAAATCTAACGAAAACGCGATAGCTATTATTTTAATGGACGCTCTAATCCTCCTTTTTTTTAAAAGCGACTTAATTTTAACTCAAGAGAAACTCAATTGGACCCACTATTATGAAAAGTTAACGCTTCAATTATATTATATACCTCTATGTGGAAATACAAATGTGTTCTATTTTGCCTATTGATATGCAGATTACTAAAAAAAAATAGTTGTCACGAAGGAAAAACAAAAAAAATACTGGGCCAGGGCAAAAATAATTTGGGAACTATAATTCTCAGCATCTTGTTTTGGAACTACTGAAGGATTTCTACATTGGAATTGGCTGCTGTGCTCCACTGTTATACTACATAGGTTGAAATGGGCTTCAGGATGCATCTACATTTTATTTTCTAGCGAGAGTTGGGACTTGCGCACTATTAACCACTGCAGTTTCCTAAGCTGTTAAAATAACAAATTAATGTTTGCACATTCCACAACTGTGCAAATTCATCTAGACTATGCGGAGAAAACTCACAGGATTTTTCTCTTTTTTTAGGTGGTTAGTGATTGCGATTGGGCATTACGATTGAACGAGAATAGCTTTAAAGCCAGATTATACAGAGCTAAAGCACACCGATCCCTAGAAAATATTGCCGAGTATGAAAGATGCTATAAGGAATTAATGGATGCGTTTCCCCAGCATCGCAATTCGATTGAGGACTTTCTTAAAGAAGATTGCGGCAGCAGCAATGAAGATATTAGTAAAAAGCGTATTAGTCTTACCTAATAAAACGATAACGCCGAGACAGGATATGCATGAGTAAAGAAACGGAAGATATGTCCACAGATCTGAAAATGAATTAGAATTGATTAATTCAGCAGTAACACTTGATAATATTTACAATTTTAGTTAATGTAGTAGGATGATACGTTAATTGGCTTCTAAATTTAAACTACCAAAAGTTATGTTTTTACTTGCACTCATAAAACAACTCAATCACTGATTTTTTTTAATAAATATGTTTTCAATAATGGTTATATTAATTATTTGAGAATGTTGAGAAATGAAGGGTCATGGAAGAAGAATGATCAAAGTCAAAGTCAATTTGACATTTTAAGATGAGATACTTTTTTTATAGGGTATAAATTTGAGTGAACCGCGTTTTTTTTTAAAACTCACTATATTTAGTTAGGCTAAATATATTTTGTTCTCACTCTAATAAACCCCGACTAAAAGGTCCTATTTAAATAGCAAAATTTTTAAAATGGAATTACCAAAAAACCAAAAAAATTCACTGTTCATTTTTTTCTATAGCCCTTCAATTATTAAAAAGGGCCAATTACATGGGCAATATCTTTCATTTTCAGAAATGTCAATGTAAATTTGGCACAAAAATGCTTATCTTTGAAAATAAACTGTTTCCTGTTATGCTACTTTGGTTTTTAGGCCTCGATACTATGTTGAAAAAATCAAAATCGGGAAAATTAAAAACAAATATACTACTCTGTCATATCGGATACAATTAGATTGTGATTGTTATGTAGTTTCAGAGCCTTGAAATGTTCACTGGACATGTGATGGTCCGTCTCGTATAATAATTATCTAATAATGTGACTCATGCAAAATGTGTGATTTGCATGTATGTCATGTCTGTATGTATTATTATTTCATTATATGGGGATTTGAAAACATTGACCGTATTATTTGTAAATTCATAAACAATCTTTATTGTGACAAGACAGAATATCATTGAGAAAATTTACTTTATTGTACTAAAAACGCTAACAATGATAAAGAAAAACTTAAATTTAACTTTATTTTAGTACAAATAGGGGTGTATCGCATTACGGTTTTTTACAGCCAACCGTTAAACTTTAACTTTAAGTACCTATCGTTAAATCATTCAGCCTATGCTCAGACATGTTCTTGTGAAGAAATCTTAATTCAGCATAAACAAAAAATAAATTATCCTTCTCCGGAAGAATAATTTACTTCATATGCCGGTGGAATCAAACACAAAATATACATAGCGCAATGTTCACATTGGGCAAATTAAAAGTCTATGAAGGCAATCAGCTTGAAGACTTTTAATAAATCTAGAACACTCTTGCTGGCTCTCGTTTGTTGCAATGTAAATGCAGACAATTCATGTGGCCAATCGTCTTCAAGAACACAAGAATAAATTGATTTAAATATTTTTGCTTTAACTGGATTCTATGGCCAACTGGGCTGCCCCTAAAATTGCAACCACCCTAGGCCTGGGCTTACTCGGCCTATATGGTAATTCTGCCTTTGAGCTAGCTTTACTTATGCATAATGATAAGCCTGTTGTTAATGTGCTGAAGTCCTGTATTACGTACGATGCTACAATATTTAAAAATGCTTACTTAATAATGTTTCAATGCCAGCTCTGTCCTCGTAAATAAACGCCGAGATAATATAGGCCAGACCGAGCGCAACGAACGATAGGAGAATCAACACGGTGAACGTCTCGTACACTCTACTCAAAAGCCCAGATCGACTCCCGATGAAGCCGGAAGACTCCGAGAAGAGATATGCGAATGGCAAGAACACGAAGAGCGATAGGTTCGAAAATAAGAAGATGTGATTCCACAACCCTAAAAGCATATAAAAAATATTTTGTAATTCTAAGATGACTTTAAATCGAGTAAGGCTAGTGCATATATTCAATTACTGATATAACTTTTAGTCAAATTGCGTCGGTTCTGCAATTTTACGACAATTAAACAGTTTAGTGGTGAGGTCTTCTTCATTTTACAACCACAACTATTACCCCCGGCACGCAATGGCGGCCTGGCCGCGGCGGCCAACGACGACCAGGCCGCCAGTGCGCGCCTGGGCTAAATCTGATGCAACACTTCCGTGCGAATGTAGATAGCCGATCAATCCAAAATACTCGTCTGCTAACTTTTGATTTTTCTGTCATCGTACAATTGTGTCGATAGTATGCAATTTCCCATGTAACCCATAGGGCCCGTTCTTACATGACGGGCCGTCTGTTTTGACAGGCCTTCAAAAGAGACAGAAGTGTTAATGACTAAACAATTTACATGAAGCTGTTCACATTTAGACGCATCCGTGAAAAAAACATACCCCGGGATTTTGACGGATGTTTTGTCACTGCGAAGAGCTGTCTAAACGCCCGGACCGGCGTATTGTGAATGAACTTGCGTCAATAAATACCACTTGTCGATAAGCCCCGCCCGCCCCGCGGATGTCTCTCTCTCCCCGCAGGCATCATCATGTCTCAATAGATCATCAAAAGAGGATGTAGACATTCTAAAGTAATTAAAGAACTTTATTTTGTCACCTCAGTTCACCCATTAATGTTTGAAATGTTCCAAGTGAAAATCTTTCCTGTACAATAAGATAGATGTATCCAATATTTTCTTTTTAATCTATTGTGCCTTTTTCTTTTTAAATACCACCACAGCACTATAATTTTGTCCATCTGACACGGAGGTCTTATATCGACAGTTCGGCCGACTTACCTGCTGGATCGGTCTGTATGTGAATAACTATCTCCGTGCGACGGTTACAGTCGTCACAGACAGCCCGTCATAGTGGGAATGAGCTCTTCGTCTTCTGATGGAAACTAAATTCAAATTTATGCAAGGGGAAAAATATTGCCGCCTAGCCAAATCTCTTGAGTAACCTTGTGAATTGATAATCGAAACAATCACCCAGTAATTTCGATGCAATCCTATCCTGTGATAGGGTTGCATCATCAGTACCTGCAGAAAAAATAATACATACCTTGAATGAGGGAGCTGTTCAACCACTTGACATAGTAACTCTTTGGGTACAGAATCAGGATTTCATTGCTGACTATCGATACTGGCAATAGTAAGGCAGAGCCAACCGAAATGGCTAAAGAAAACGTGCACAGCCATAAACTTATCCTATAAACGGTTACTTCATCCTCATCAGCTGAATAAAAGTTTTGGCTTATTCGCTTCCGGTACGTCTCGATCAATGGATATGAAGATAAATACAACACGATGAATAGGAGAAGAAATATCTGCAAAAGAAAAGTGTTGAGAAGTTCAGATAACTTAATTTTGACATAAGAAAATAAAAAAAACTATTTATTTCTGCAGTGGCAGCCCCATGTGCAGCTGTCAAAAGTAGCGATGGGCGACTCTTGCATATAGCCGACTCGACGATTTTTCTTCCAGTCCTTACTGAAGTCCCCTCTAATCAACTATAATAGCTCTTGTAAAACGATTCACCTGAACATCAAAAAGACTTACAGACGACGACTTTTCACAGCATTTACTTTCTGGCCAGATTACACATAAACTGTCTCTTTTTTATTGATTCGGCCTATTATAAAGCTCTCGCACCCGTGCCCCAGTTTGGAATATATGATATCGATTACCATTTGGCATTTCAATAACCCTTTCCAAGATTTTTAAAGGCTAGTTGTCTTTACAAATCGTTTCTCTATTGGCTGTTGACAAATCTATCTAAAAATGGGGCGTCTCACTCCGCCTCCTATATTTTATATTTATAGATAAGTCTACGTTTCATTACATAGAATACTAAGTTATTCAACTTGTTAACTAACCGCATCTCATGTAGTCTTTCTCGTTACTCCTTTATTCATCCCTGCTTCACCTCTTTAAAGATCTTGATCTTTCCAGGAAAATAATTAACTCCTTCCTAAAAAGATATTCTAAGTCTGCAATTTCCGCATCTCAGATTCTACGGCTTGAAAGGGGGAGTGAATGGGTGGTAAGACAATGGGTGGTAAGGAACGCTCACATGTGGCAAGACAGCTATCCTATACCTACCACAGCCGGTCTGGAGTCCACAGATCACCCCCCAGAAGTGTATAATGATGAGCCCGACTCCAGTCCGTGAATTCCATGGCTGAATTCCATGGCAACTCCGTTTGTATTTTATTTATACATTATGACATCATATCGCTACCTTTAATCTAAATGGTTGTATGTGCTTTTTCATCAAATTGTTAAAAAAAATATGATTCAATAAAGAAATAAATAAATACAAACGGAGCTGCCATGGAATTCACCGACCGGAGTCGGGCCCATCATAATACTATTTTTTTTACACTTCTGGGGGGTGATCAGTGGATTCCGGACTTACGAACCGGCTGTGGTATGTTTAGGACAGCTGTCTTGCCACATGTGAGCGTTCACCTTACCACCCATTCACTCCCCCTTCGAAGCCATAGAATTTGAGATGCGCAAATCGCAGTTTTAGATATTTTTTCTAAGAAAGAGTTGATTATTTTTCTGGAAAGGCCAAGATCTTTAAAGAGGTGAAATAGAGATTTAGCTGGCAGGCCACGAGCGCCAACTTCCACCGCGTGAAGGTGAACAGTGAAGCCGTTCCGGGTTACGGCATTTGCAAGATCATGGTATTTATTTAATTTGTACTCGTGGTCTTTTGGGATATTTGATTCCCATGGAACAGTTAATTCTACAATAAGAGCCACCTTCCGAGATAGAGAGTAAAGAGTTATATCTGGACGGAGGGCTGTGCATCCGAGACTTTCAGGGAATTTATACTGCTTAGAGACCGAATCAACCTCCAGAATCCAATCTGTAGCTTTCTCGATTATTGAGAAAGGTTTTGTAGTTAAATGTTTTTTGCCTTTAGAGCCATCCCGCACAAACTGTATTGGGGGTTTGGAGGATACTGTCAAACCCTTGTTGGCACGAGACACTGAGAGACTAATTACCTCGCGAATAACAGCGAGAACTTTGTCATGGCGGTAAGTGTACCGTCCTTGATCTAAGGCCACCTTGCAGCCAGCTAGAATGTGTCTGGCTGTGCAAGGGGTATTGCTACAGAGGGGACAAGAACTATCCTCGGCAAAGCTCCAACGAGCGAGGTTACTGGGGTCTGGAAGTGTATGCTGAAAGGCATTCAAATAAAATTTCAGCATCTCTGGCGTCCAGTCATAGAGCATTACCTTCCAGTGCATTGGAGGCGGAATGCAAAAGTCCCCAATTGTTGTCCAATCATTCTGGCAATGAAGGCCAATAGCATGAGCCATACTCTTGCTGTCGTAATCTCCCCGCAAAAGAGACTTCTTCAAGTCGAATTTTTGGTTATTCTGGAGTTGGCGTAGAGCAGAGAGGGCAGTTTAAGCGCTAGCCCAAAATTTTGTTTGGACCTGAAGAGAGTCGAGGGGTCAGCTGGTTTGGCTAAGGACAGCCAGGATTTTAAACTAGCTGTCACCAGCGCATCTAGACGGGACAGTTGGGTTTTGGTAAAATCGTAAATAAGAAAGGGCCATGACAAATGTGACGTTAGATAATTGTCATAGATCCAGGCCTTACGAGGGCCAGAAATTAGCAAGGCATCTATTTTCGCCAGGCAACTTTTGAAATGCTCTATAACATGATCGCCCGAGACGTCTTTTCCCTGATGGGTGATTTTTCTGCCGAGGAATTTGAAATGATTGTTTGGGTCTATAAGGGAGATATTAGAGCCCTTATAGACCAATTTGGGGTCATAGGATGTAAATTTTGTGCCCATGCGGGCGAGTCCAAGGCAAAAACATTTGGAGGGCTTCACTTTTATACAGCCTGACCAGTCGCAGAAAAGCTCCACTTTCTGTAATAGCAGGGAAAGCTGCTTGGGGCTTCTGGTGATGAAAGTTAGGTCGTCGGCAAAAGCGAGGCACGACGAGGTGTATTGGCCGTCTGTTTTAAAACGGTAGCCCCACTTCCTGTCAAACTGGGTCAGGCTTTTATATAATCGTTTTTAAATGGAAAACGCAGTAAAAGATTGTTCAAAAGGTGGTTCAGCGATCAATCTACGCGCTGCAGTTATTGTCTATGTATAGCCACGAGTAACTACAGGTGAGATTTTAAGTCATCCCGAATAAACCTTATTGTACCTTAGGTCAGTTGGACGGTGTTGACTACAACGGGCGAATCCATCACCCCAGGCTGGTATAACGATATGTGATCGTTCTTTCCGCCGTGGGATGAGCGTAAAAGACTTGGAGACAATATAAATCTACTGTCTAGCTAGGCTAACATGCCAGACAGTTAGCCAACGCACTGTGAATCGAGTAGAACAAGCTAGTGGGACAAAAATCAATTCTTAATTAGTCCAAATCAATTATTGAATGTGATTACCAGATACCTAATTAGGTCCAAATCGATGTTTTTATATGCCAAATCGTTTTCAGTGAATAGTAATTAAGCTACAAACCAAGCTAATGAGATAAACAAAATGTTCACATTTCTTCAGTTGCAATTTTATCACTATTACCAAAGCATTTCCTGCGTGATTAAAAGTAGTGACATAAAAATTGTTCTATGTATTGGAGAACCATGGATAAGTCCTTCTAATTTACCTTTTTGTCAGGTCCTCGGTTATTCTCGATTGTCTATAAAAAAATATTGAATGTGTGCTAGTTTTCGGAGCAATATTTTAAGAAACTTATTAGTTCACGAGACTTTTTCTTTTCCTCTTGTAACCGGGCTGATTTTTTATAGTGTATTATTTAGTTAATATAGTTTGCAGAAATATAGGTTACAAAGAGTGATCGAGAGGGAAACTTTTTTTTATTTTTTTATTACAGACATGTCATAAAATGTTCCAAAACGAGAATTTTCAATGAATGGATCAAACATGATAGGAAACATAAAAATGAGCAGATTTTTGGATGTATAATGCATGAAATGTATAATCCCATTATTTCAGAGTTCGAATTAGGAAATTTTAAAGTAAACGTTTCTTCAATATGCTCAAAAATATTAAAAAATGAATGCGGAGCGCACACAAAGTGAAAAAATTTCTTACTCAAATCAAAGAATATTTAAATGGCGACGACTTTGTATTCGAAATTAAAAACCATCAACCTGAACCTGTAGCGTCTTCTCATGAGTCTCATAATCACGTTTACCCCGAAAGACCAAACAAAGAGTTCGATAACTTGTCGGAGGAAACGAAACGCCACCGAGTAGATGAACTCCTACAGTCACATTCTGCAAATGAGCTCTCCATTCATACAAAATCACTAGGCTATATATACTCTATGAAAGCTGGAAGCAATGTTTTATCATCATACTACTGCATTCAGAAGGCGAATACAAGTTGAGGTGGTAAAACTACTAAAAAAACCTGAACCTCCACAACCTATCATCTCAATTGAGACTAATATCTGTCTTAATGACGAAAATTATGTAGAGCAGGATTCTACTGAGATTCCGATTCATCATGTGATTTGTAATATATAATTAAGTAGTATTTAATGTAATATTGTAAACAGTAGATATTATATTCTTGTATTGATTTAACCTCTACCTCTACCTGTTGTATTTCAGCAGTAATTCATTAATACCTCGAGCGCTGACGTTTGAATTGTAGTTTCTCTTAGAGAACGCGAAGAAGAAGAGTACATCACAACAAAAATATAGCGTTTCAGGAAAACGACGATTACTCCGAAACCACTATACGGATCGTATAAAGAAGACCTGTTTTATGTTCCTGTTGAAATTTGTTATTAGATACCTGCAACGTCGTTTTGTAAAGCAATGAGCATTATTCAGAATTATCTGTCAAAGTTGTGGTACAGAAAAAAACTGCCTTGTCCAACATTTCTATGTTTTTTCTGGAAATAAATCACCCTTACAAGAAATTGTGAATACTTTTATAATAATTATAATATGCTTCATTCAACCTATGACTTCGTTTTACTTATACCCATACAAAAACAAAAAAATATTCGGTGTTGAAAATCAACATGAATATTGAAGTTTTTGGTTTGGGTTGGTTTAATCATAGACTAAAAAATGGCGACTGTATGAAAAATAATGAACCAACTAGTTAACGACAGAGAATCTTCTCCTCTTTTCGCACATACCACAGGCCATATGATTTATGTGAGGTATCAAGGGTAAATAATTGGAAAACATCGGCGCCGATCTTGGCTGGGACAGATGTCCCCTTTGCCGCTCTACGGTAATTTCAATTGTGGGACAATTGTCCCGTTTGCCGCTCAAGGGGTTAAGAATTTATAGTGGACCATGACAATAG
This sequence comes from Micropterix aruncella, assembly GCA_944548615.1. Taxonomy (NCBI): domain Eukaryota; kingdom Metazoa; phylum Arthropoda; class Insecta; order Lepidoptera; family Micropterigidae; genus Micropterix; species Micropterix aruncella. The sequence goes on along the minus strand of OX155955.1, from coordinate 27,039,786 downwards.
GTCAACATCCAACCCCGCTGCTTAGGAGACAGTATATTTCCATAGTCTCCAGACTCTTTCAGCAAATAGTCAGAGTGCGCAACCAATTGGCGTCGCCGAACGGTGCGCAAACCGTCCAGTAGCGCCGGTAGGCAAACCCACTAGGAGAAACCGATCAACTAGCCGTGAGGCCTGAGAAGCGAGAGTCTTACCAGGAGTAGCCTTCCACACGAGGAGCCTTCTAAGTAGGAGTTAAATCGTTAGTTGAGCCGATCTGAGAACAAAATGGATCATGGGCCAAGCTGCACGAAACCATTCGCTACCAAACTGTACCTTACGGCAGTAAAGGCTATATAAGCACTTTGCAAATAATAGAGAAAATGTTGCTATAGCTGGAGGTGTAGCGATCCTAAGGCCGACTTGCAGCCAGCTAAAATATGTCTAGCTATGCACTGGGTAAAAATACAGACAGGACATTAATTATTTTCTGATTAGCTCCAGCGACCGAGGTTACTGGGATCTGGAAAAGTGTGCATGACTACTTCTACTATTTACGTAGAGATTTTGACAAACCGAGGCGAACACATACATATTGCAAATAAGATATATGCACAAGTACTTACAATTTGTTCTCTGACATTGTTATGGAATATCTGCTCTAGAGAATCTGCCTCCTCTTCCATAACTACGCCGTAAATATTTCACCTTTGTATTGGATTAACCACAACAGGTTCCAACGTCTCTTCGACTCTCATTTTATGTCAATTATTGATTCGCATCGTGGCTAAACACAAATATTTGCTACACGAATGTAAACAAATAATTGAAAACTATTTAGTGGCCACATTCTCCAGTTTACGCCGTTTTTACTTTTACCATAAAATGCCGGGATTTAACGGAGGGAAAATTAATTGTAGTATGTCAGAATTAAAATAAAATGCAATACTAAAACGTAGTTTTATGCCAAAACCTGCCAAATCACAAAAAATACCGTTTTCATTTGTTTTTGACAGATAAATGGGTTATGACGTCTAAAACAAAATGGCTTCTCACTGTGGCTATGTTCAGTGAGCTACTACTAAGAAGCCTCATAATATGAGGCTTCTTAGTAGTAGCTCACTGAGAATCCTCAGCCAATCAATTTACATAATATGTAAATTGATTGGCTGAGGATTCTCATAAACAATAATTTATATTGGGAATCGGCCAGCCTCGACCAATCAGGTAGTTTCCCTAAGTATCGCTGTTTCGTAAGCACTACTAAGTGTACCCATACGAACGCAGACGATGCTGTCATAAATAATGGGCTCCCTAGACGATCAAGCATTCTTGACAACCATCGCGCCGCGGGCTGATAGGGCATCGTAAACCGCAAGAAAAATGCAAATATTTTTTTAAAATATTTACCAAAAATGCCTAATTTTGAAGTTTATACCAGAGAGTCACACCATTCATCATTCAATTACGTCTAATTAATGTTAATCCCTGGTATAAACTACAAAATTAGGCATTTTTGGTAAATATTTTTAAAAAATATTTGCATTTTTCCTGCGGTTTACGATCTTCCCCCAACCCGCGACCCGATGCTTGTCAAGCATGCTTGATCGTCTAGAGAGCCCCTAAAGATTTCGTATATACAATAAAGCCGGCGATCCACTTGGTGCATTCTTCAAACTTTTACCACGGGCCACCATTCACCAACCGCGTTCTAAACACCACTATTGGGCAAAATTTAGTCGACTAACGATTGACGATTGAATACCGTCAATGCACTATATTTGGGACACTTTTCAACTTTGAGACTATGTATTTACCTACTTAAGTTTTCCAGATATTAGCTCGTTGTTACTATTAACATCTGAGTCTATGTTCGGACTATCGCTACCAAACTATTGATAGTAAGAATTATTGGAATCCTTTTCAAAAAAAAAATATATATTGTTGTCCCAAATTACCAATGCAATGTGGGATATTTAAGACAAAGTGAAAATAGAGGGTTAGGTATATCAATTTAGCGCTTTTATCGTCGTTTTCGAGACATAGATTTTTTTTTCACAAGCCCTTCACTTGATACGACTTCTAGAATCAGAATTGTCGTAGGTTTTTTAAAACCTAGGAAATATTGTTTTTCCTCTGCGTAAATGAGTGTTTGTGAAATAGAATACGATTGAATATTAGGTAAATTTTGTAATGAAATGAAAACACAGTCACGCAGAAGAAAACAATTTTGATATTCAACAGTTTAGGTGAAAATAGTCAAAAAATCATAGAAAAGTTTAATATTTTTTAATACTTTTAAGGGTGCTTAAAACTTCTACAATGGCATATAAGTTGGCATATACAAAGTACAGTTATCTTACACAGTTTACAAAAACATAAGAATATTGTGTTTTTTCACTTGAAATTGGCTTATAAATTGGGACTGTCTCAAATTGCCACAAATGTCTATGTTAATTGAAATTTGAGACAATAATAAGTATTGAAAATAATTACTTGAAAAATCTTTTATTTCATGAAAACTAAAATTCCAGAACAGTGACATACATACACAATATTGAACACAGAATACTACTAAAATCTTAAGTAATGACATGAATTGATCAATTCAGTACTGACTTTATTTTGAACATATACTTTCCTCGTTTTACTTGAACAGGTTTTATTACTTGTACAATTTTTTGATTTGACACGGACATTACATCGTCCATTGCAGGAAACACGTATATGCCTTTTTCTTCGCTAGAGCACCTAATAAATTTGCATGTTACTACATTATTTTCATCTATTTCCATTACTTTTGCAATCAGACGTTTTCTTGTTTCCTTCTTTTTATTCTCATCATAAACAAGCTCTACAACAACGAAGTCTGACTTCTTAGCAGCAGTTTCTTCTTTTGTCTCATTTTGGACATTCTCATTTTTGTCATCGGCGTCACTTTCTGATTCTGCACGATTTTCCAGCACTTCGTGACACCATTCTTCCAAGTTATCGTCTGTACTATCATGAAGAGAAAAGTTTAATGGGTCATTTTCACACGCTTCATCACTACTCATATCGGTATTATATTCGTCTTCGTTTATGAACATTTCAGTCCTATTATTTCTGGGAATATTTAAGTCTTCAACTGTTACTCCTCTTCCAGGAAATACAGAAATGCGGTTCTTCTTTCTTTGATGTTGTGAGGCTGTCTCTTTTTCTCTGGTTAGTTTGATGAACTCTTTGAAGGTTTCTGCCCAATATTGTCCAGTCTGATTTTCGGATGTAACAGACTTTTCAAGTTTCGAAATTACTTCTGACGGATTAAACGGGTGAATTCCTCCTGCTTTGAATCCTCCTTTTAAGTTTGTTTCTTCGTTTAGTAACTCTACTGTTGTTTTTAGTAGCCTTGGAAATATGTTTTTGGGCAGCGTGCCTCTGTTTTTCATTTTCCATTCACACAGCACCTTCCGCCACTGTCTCTTAAGCGGTCCAAAATAGGACAAGTCCAGTGGCTGTGTTAGGTGGGTGCTGTTCCCCGGAAAACATACAAACGCTATGTTGTTTTCCGTACACTGATTGATGAGTCTAACAGACATGTGGCTACTCAGATTGTCACCAATTACTACCTTTTTTCCTTCGATTGATGTCGCATAAGGAAGCAGAATTTTGTCGAACCAATCCTCAAATATCTTTCCATCGAACCATTCACTCTTTGATCGGTTATATACAGTATCAGCTGGCCCCCCTTCCATCCATGTATCGTAAACGTGTTCAGCTTTGTAAACAACGTAAGGGGGGAGTAAAACTCCAGACGCCGTCCCAGCGAACATAACGGAAACACTCGATTTTGATAAATCAGCTATATTTTCAGCCCGTTTACTGCCCTTCCTGATCAAAACTTTTTTTCGACCAGGATCATTATTTATGTTAGTTTCATGATAATTTATGATGGCTTCAGGTTTTACGTCCTTGAGTGAGACCTTGAGTTCATCGAAGTAAGCCGATATGGTATATTTATCTAGTCCGGCCCTTTGTCTCTTGATATTATCGGCCAGACGCATTGTAATAGAATTTCCGTGTCTCTTTAGAAAGTTCTGCAGCCATGTTCTACCTGGTTTATTGTTCTTAAATCGCTTTTCTACGATTCCAGACCTATCCAGATGAGCCTTTAATATTAGGCACAAGTCCTCTGAAGACAAAGGAAACCCCCAGTCGGCGCAGACTTTTGAAGCTTCGACAAATATTTCCTCCTGTCGTTCATCAAATACTGGGGGTCTCCCTATGGTTATCATGTTTTTTTGGCGCATTTTTCTGTTGAGAGTCGCTCTTGGTATTTTAAATCTCTCCTCTGCAATACGTAGTACCATACCACTTCTAATCGCAGCGACTGCCAGGTTTAGCGTATATTTGGTGTACTCTTGGTATTTTTTTCGTCCGGGATATCTTCGATTCCGATTTAGGTAGTGTATTCATTATTGGTGGCTCTATAAAAAAACAAAGCATATGCATAAAAATATGTCAAAATTTGAGACAGTGACATTTAAATTAAGACATTGGTTAAATTGAGACAATGCTGTTAATTTGAGACAATTGTCTCCATTTACGTACAACTCATGCATTTTGGGGATTTTATTGTCTAGCACTAGCAACCCTGACATCCAGCTGTCAACATGTCGGCCATGTTGGCACAATGAAATAACCTATAAAATTGCCCTACAACTAACTTTGAAATCCGGTTACCTTCAGAAGTACAATCAAAGTTATTCTTGACTTGAAGTGACTTTTTGGAAGTCAAATTTAAAAATAGTTTGTGGGAAGTACTTACATTCTTTCTAGCAGGTTTAAAATTGAACACAGAGAAGATGCCTTCTACTTACCAGAAAACCATAATCTGACAGTGTTGCCAAACATGTAAAGTTGCTAGACCTTTAAAACTGAAACAAGTTTTTTGTCTCAAGTTACGTGCTAGTCCCAAATATAGTGCATTGACGGTACGTTAATCGCGATTGACGACTTACGATTGATTTGGTTAATCGTCAATCGGCGACTAACGATTGATTAGTCGTCAATCGTTAGTCACGATTGACGATTAAATGTTTGCGATTGATATTCTCGACAGCGGTCAACTTCAGTTTTGCGTTTTATTTTCGGTCGGTCGATCGGTCCGGTCCGGTCCGGTCCGGTCCGATCGGGCCGACAGACCGGCGAGAATCAATCGTCGGGTGGCACCTGAAGAGCAAGTTAATCGCGATTGACGATTATTTGAGTTAGTCGCGATTACTTCAATCGTGATTAACGTTAATCGCGTCTAAATCAATCATGATTGATTAGTCGATTGAAATATTCAATCGATTGACCCAACACTGCTACACACGAATGACCAGGGATTTTACAAATGCGTCTAAGAACTCATAATGTAGACTGTAGAGCAGAGAATTTATTCTTATTGAAAATTAACTTTTGAAATTCCGTAAGCATCTTTCGTAACAAGCATCTTCCTACATCACTCCTACTTACATACTTCCGAAACACCATGTTCGATCTAGTGTCACAGGTATTAGACCACACGTGCACTGGCGGACAGGGAGATACTGCTTCTTCTCCTTCTTCTTCTTCTTAATTGTGGCAATTCCACGCAGCTTGGTTGCTGGCGATTGTGCCAATATGGGAAATTCTTCTTCGTTTCCTGTTTTGTCTTGACAACGGGGTTGGAACTATGGTTAGGTAGTAGCCAACCTACGGACAAAGAGAAGGGACAACACTGTTTTAAGTACGTAACATAGGAACCACAATATGGACATTACAGGGATAAACGTAAGAAGGGATGCCTGTTAGGGAATGATTTAGTTAATAATTTAGACGATGAGACATAAATATTGCAGGAAAGGATAGTGGGAATAGATCTTGGAAAGTATCTTTTAGGTTAGGGAGAGTTAGTCTTACTATGTGGTCTGAGGTGCTGGAAGTAAGAGAAGGGAGGGGGATTCAGGATTAGGATTAGGGGCGGCACCCCCCACGCCCGCCGAGACCGAAGCCACCCCCTTGCACCTGGCCATTGTGACAATGTGCCATCCATCAGCTCCTGCTTGCAGCCAAAAATCCACTGTATTCAGTAGCTTTTTCCACTGACCCGAGGCGCCAACGAGAGTCACATTCCCCCCGGCCCGATACCGAAAGCGACCGAGTCCCGGTCAGCCCTAGGAGAGAGCCGACCCCCGTGGAGACTTTTTTGGGGGGCTCTAAATGGCCAAATGGTTGAGGGAGATGAATTTGGCTATAATTCTATAAATTTTTATAGAGTTAGATGCTAAAAGGATGTCAACTTTGGTAGGAAGTTGAATTTTCATTTGGATAAGGTTTGGGATAAAAGAAGGGAAATTATTAAGGAGGGGACAGTTGAAAAAGAGGTGATCAACTGTGCAGGAGGAGAAACCACAGTCGCACTGGGGGGAAGAAATAATGTTTAGACGATAAAGATGAGCAGACGCCGAGCAGTGGCCCAGGCGCATTCTGCTTATAATGGAAATTTCCTTCCGTTTAAACGGCTTTTTGTAAAACCACGGCTTATTGATGATCCGAGGATTAATTTGGGAGTAATGAATACCCTTAGTCTTATGCGAGGAGCGCCAGACCCTCTCCCACTGATTTCTCATCCCATCTTCAATCAGGGGGAGAAGATCAGACGCCGGGATCTTAACCTGGAGGAGAACTCCCTTAGAGCGGGCTTCATTAGCCAGACTGTCTGCCGTTTCATTGCCTGCTATTCCAGCATGGCCAGGGATCCATGTGAGGATTACTTCACCCCCTCCTTCCCTAACAGTACAAAACAGAGACCTGATAGAGTTCTCAATATGGGTTGGTCGATGAGAAATTGCAGGGTTGTTCATTTTTTCAACCAGGCTTAGGGAGTCCGAGAAGATGACGCATGGAGATATATGGTTGACCGAAACATTCACGCGCACCTGGCCGCGCACCTGGCCGCGCGCGCTTGATGGCGTTTTCATACTTTTATCAGCAAGTAGGTATCTCGCTGGTCGCCGCGTCCAGGCCGCCAGTGCGCGCATGGGGTTAATCCCATAGGCAGAACTGTTAAATTTCAAGATAATGCCAAGGCATAAGACAAAATAGCCACTAGACTCGACTAAAAGCTATTAGGCCTGCAAAAATAATAAAATATCACTTACTACTCAAAACTGTATCCACCAATTCAATATTCAGGGTGTTTTTATTAGCGAGTGCTCCTCAAGTGACTGCACAAAAATAAATACAAAAAAAAAGAATTAAAGGGAGGCATTTCAATATTATTAATAATCATACACAAAAAACCCGAGTTAAAATGTTACAAGTCTTTTGATTTAGGATCTCCAAGGAAAATCATCTTTTATGTTCAACTTTTAGATAGTCAGTATTTTTTCTCAGAAATGAAGGCCTAAATGGAAAAAAATAAAACTAACGAATAAAAACTAACCCCGCATTTAAATTGGTCGACTGCTTAAGGCAGTTTAAAATTCCACTGGAGTCAAGGGGCAAACATATTATCGGACGCGACCGTAAGCCGCGGCTTACGGACGCGACTGATAGTATACAGTCGTTTGGGACGCGGCTTGTGGATCTTTATTAGACGTCCGAAGCCTTAAGGTCACGTCCACGTCTGACGTCCGATAATGTGCACGGCTCAATAGAAATTCATTACACATATAACCTTTCAGTCGCATCCATAAGCCGCGGCTTATGGACGCGTCCGATAATATGTTTGCCCCTTAATGGCTGTGCGCTTAAGGGGCGAACATGCTCATTGGACGCGTCTATCAAGGGGCGAACATACTCATTGGACGCGTCCACAGACTTATTATGGGGCAAACATATTATCGAACGCGTCCGTCAGCCGCGGCTTATGGACGCGACTGAATAGGTATCTGTGTAATGAATTTCTATTGAGCCGTGTACATTATCGGACGTCAGTTGCGGACGCGACCTTGAGGCTTTGGACGTCCAATAGAGATCTGGCTCGCTACGCGTCCTTAAGCCGCGGCTTAAGGGGCGAACATACTCTCGGACGCGTCCACTGCCGCGGCTTATGGGCGCGATCTGTGTAATGAATTTCTATTGAGCCGTGCACATTATCGGACGTCAGTCGCGGACGCGACCTCGAGGCTTTGGACGTCCGATAGAGATCTGGCAAGCCACGTCCCAAACGACTGTGCATACTGTCCATAAGCCGCGGCAGCGAACGCTTCCGAGAGTGTGTTCGCCCCTTTACGGAGGCTCTGATAATATGTTTGCCCCTTTATATTATCCAAAGATAATATATTATCTTTGCCCCGTGCCTAAGCGGTAACCTGTCTAACCTGTGGCGGTAACGCATTATTATTATCTTTGGCAGTGATCTTTGGCGGTAACGCATGTTGGCGGCTGGCGCATAGACCTGTTTATGTTTTTGTGTTTTATAGTGTTTTCAGTTGGAATATGAATAAAAATGTGAGTAAATTTGATTCTAAAACACTTTATCAACCGAATTCAGTGATTTTATGTACATTTTATTCCAATTTTACCTGTTTTTCTGAGTTGAAAAATTGGGTGCTGTTTATCGCTTTGGCGTCATTACTAATTATTGAGTTTGTTGCGATAAATAACTCTAAAAATGGAAAATGTCTGCCTAATTTGTTGACAAAATATATATTATTTTGTTTTTCGCTGAAATATATGGTTTTCGGCGTATTTGTAGGTTATGTAAAAAAACCATAATTTCACTTGTTTGAATAACCGCGCCAAGTATGGAAAAATTACTGTAATTATTAGTGATAAACGAATTTTTTTATCGATATTGACGAATTGATTTCGGTTAAAATGTGAAAAAAGGTTTTTTCTCACCAAAACAGAAAATTTCTGGTTTTGAATATCAGAGCTAATTAGTACAATGAAAATTATAGTGCATCGACCCCCCTTTCCCCCCCCCTCCCTCCTACAATGTGTCTGCCTCCAGAGGTGCACTCGTTTAGAGGGCCGTGTATAACCTGTTCAAAACCCTGTTTTTCAATTTGTTTTAGTTTGACCTCAACAACCCGGATCGGGCTTCTCGAGAATTCCAGGATCTTCTCGAGGGGTCTGAATCCGATACGGGGGAAAGTGCGGACGACCTGCCGCAGTCCGATTTATCGGACATTGATTTGGACGATGACCAGGAGGAATTGTTCGATATTGCCTACATGCCTATCTATTATTCAAGTGTTGTGTAAGTATAAATAAAAACATGCATTAAAATATATATTACTTTGAGAGTGTCAATTAAGTTATTGTGCTTTTTTTTCTAAAGTTACGGGTCATCGCCCCGGTCGTCCCCCAACACCGTCCGCCAGCCCCAGCACTCGCCCCAACCTGGGCCGAGCTACCGGCCAGACTGGCCAGCTGAGCCGCACTCATCCCAACTGGGTTTTCAGCAAAGAGAGGTATAAAAATATAAATATAGGTTTGGCAACATAGGTTTGGATATTTTATTATAACAACGGAATTCTTGTAACTTTCAGAGATCGCCGTTGCACCGCACCCCGTCTCCGCCCGCCAGTCCGACCTCCCCTACGTGGTCGCTGAGTTCGGCTACGATGCCTCAAAGGTAGTACCTATTTATTTTAGCTTGACTATCTGCATCTGAGTATTTCTCGACCCGCATCGCATGCGCTTTGTCGTCTTATGTTTGTAGCATGCGTCTGAAACCAAACCATTTCAGGCAACTTCAGTTTGTCCGCATTTAAGTCTCATGTCGGACACTACAAGTCACCCGATCCGATTGTTGTTGGATAGCGACGAGACTGTTCGAAACGTTCAATCTTGTCGAGAGGTGACGCATGCGAACGGCAACAACATTCGACACGTAGCATGCCACAAATAGACATGTTTCTTGTGGCATCGTGTTCCAAATAATAATATTGATTTAATTTTCAGATGGAGGATGGCAGCAGAAGGCAAAGGAGCGGCGGCAACAGGGCGAGGCGGAGGAAAAGCGGCTAGGAGCCATGGCGGTAGGGGGAGAGGGGGAAGAGGGGGGAGAGCGATAGCGGCGGCCCCAAGGGCAGGTAGGGGCAGTCGACACGCTGCCGCATGGGCTGTGCTTGGGGAAAATGTATGGTGTCGAGAAAGTCCGATTGTTGAAGTTTGTAAGACTGATCAAGACATCCCCGAATTATTGAAAGGTTTAGTGGATAATGCTGAGAGGATTCATCATGAACGTCGTGCTAGGTTATTGCAAAGGAGACAGCGGGGCGTCGATATGAATGTGGATGAACGTGATGATGAGGACGACGAAGTAGATGCGGAATCTGTCATATCACGGGAACTATTCGGAGGGGACAGAGACGCAATGAGATTCCAGTGGTCTCCTATGTCAACATTTAGGGGCCGCAAGGAGGAATATCTTTGCGTGTCCGGTCCAACCGTGCAGGTCCAAAGTGCGTATGAGGCATTCCGCACTTTCTGGGACGACGCCCTTCTGCTACATATAGTGCGGGAAACCAATCGATATGCTGCAGTTTTGGTGACGAAATTGGAAAGGTTTGCCAGAGATTGGTATGAGACGAACGTACATGAGATAATGATGCTTTTTAATTTTTATCTTTACCTTGCCATCCATCCAATGCCGTCGCTGCATTCGTGCTTTTCCAATGATGCGCTCTTGAAAGCCCCCGTGTTTAGGCAACTATTTACAAACACCCGTTTTTGGTGCCTACACAGATGTCTTCACTTTGTAGATAACTCTATCCGCACACCCAACGCATCGAAGACGTTCTGTCTTGGCCCATTAGTTGAGCACTTGAACAATAAGTTTCAATCTGCTTATGTAATGGAGCAAAACATAGCGTTGGATGAGTCGTTGACTTTATGGGAAGGTACCCTGTCCTTCAGACAGTACAGTAAGACTGAAGCCGCCCAATTTGGCATCAAAACTTATGAAATTAGCGAATCGTCCACTGGGTACCTGTGGGCGTTCGAAATCTACGAGGGTAAAAATCACTCTAATCAATCTCTAATGCCAAAAAGCACGGAGATTGTAGCGCGTCTCATGAGGCCTCTACTAAACAAGGGACACATTTTATATATGGATAACTGGTTCAATTCTCCCGCGTTATCGAGGTATCTGAAACGTAACAAAACCGATTGTGTTGGCATGTTGCGGAAATCGCGCAAGAACTTGCCGGCACTTATCCAGCTCGCGATCGTTCAAGAAGGTAATTGTGTAGCGCGGCACTCCGGGGATGTTGTTGTGATGGCTTACCATGACAAGAGACCGGTTTACTTAACATCTACTTTCCATAACACTGAGTCGCTACGCGTGGATGGTAGACCGGGTCGACCGTCACACTACAGCCTCGAGCTTATTGTCGACTACAGCAACTACATGGGGGCGGTTAATAAAAAGGATCAAATGCTGGAACCTTATCTGATAGAACGCAAAAGAAACCAAACGTTGTATAAGAAGATGTTCAAGCGACTTCTCAATGTATCTGTATTGAACAGTTACATTATCTTCAAAAAGTGTTCTGACCAAAGAAATCTAAGTCAACTGGCCTTCCGCCTAGACTTGATCCGAGAAATTATGACGCAACATTCAGCGCATGTACCTCGGAAACAACTTCATCATATACGTCCAGCCCGCGACGCTCGCTTAACAGACCTGCGTTTCTCGACCAGCACTTTTCATGCGTTTGGCCGTATACCGTCCGAAAAAGCTGAAGCGGCGACTCCGCGGAGAGAATGCATATGGTGCAAGGTCCGTTTTGGCAAATCAAAGAGGACCATGTACCAGTGTAAGACGTGTGAAGTCGCACTATGTTTGGAACCATGCTTCGAGAATTATCATACAATTCCTTAGCTCATACTTCATCGGTTTTGTAGTGATTTTTTAATAATAGTATAAAGTAGCTTGTTTACCTATAGTATCCTTATTTCAGGATGGATGGATGAATGTTTGGTGATTGAATGGATCAGTAGAATCTGGGGTGGGGGGGGGGTGGCTTAGTGCTCGATACAAAATAAAAATGTTATCCATCACTGATGATAAAAACTTTATTTACAAAATAAAAATGTTATCCATCTCAATCTCATATAGGTAAATTCTATGTTCCAACTGATAAACTGTATGACTACTCTTTGTGGGCTACTTTTTGCCTTGGCAACCCGCAAGTTGCAGCCGCCGTCGTCGCCGCTCACCCCCTCCAAGCAGAACACCGAAGCCTGAATCTGTTTTTTTTATTATTTTGTACTGTACTATTATTAGTATTATTTTGCTATATACACTAGCAGTTTTTAAAGTTGATGGCGTGTACTTCACGTATTTATATAAGTACTTATATAAGTTTTTATTTTATTCGGTACACTTGTTGCCTTTTTTTGTTTATTTTCATCAAATATGTGTCAAGAAGATTTTGTAAACCGTTCAAGTACTATTTAGTTCTGTAAGCTTTTGTACTGTACTACGAACGTACTATTGTCGTGACGTCTAATGTCAAAAATATAGAATGTCACGAAAATCGTGTTTCATTTCTTCGTAAAAATTTTTGGTGGATATTTTTTTTATTTTTTTTGTAAAAAAAATGTTTTTCTAAAGTTTTGGCGTACTGTAATAATAATGCAATAATATTCAAAGTGCACATTTTATCAATTTTAGAAATATGATTTCACTTCCCTAGATCTTCAACAGATTAGTATGGGAAATAAAGCAAACTTTTATAATTATTTATTATTGTTTTTTCTATGCAACGTGACTATTCGGAGTACCATAATCACTTCTTGGGCATATCGTAAGCTCCAATATTTCAATGAATTTCAAATGCTGGTAAAGACTTCGGAATTTTGAGCTGTCAAAACTAGTACTGCTTTTTTGATGAACGACAACATTTTTAGTTTCTGTAAATTATACAACTAGAGGGTTTCGTTTGATTTACAGCGTAGTGTGATACAGTCGCCGACTGATTATAACACCATTTGAAGAAAAAAAAACAGTCTAAATCATTCATAAAAAAATATTTAAAAAAAAATTTTTTTCGACAAATTATCAAAATTTTTATTGTTTTTTATGAGTTAATATCTAAATATTTTTGTGTAAATAAGAAACCCGAAATATTACCTTTGATAGAGAATCTAAGAAAGATCACGATAGTATTTTAATTTCTAAATAGGGTTCCCTATTTTTCCGTAAGACAAGTACAAGTTAGAAATGCCTAGTTTTTTTCACTTTTTCGACTCATATTTATTCATAATTATCTAATTGTTTTACAAAATGAGATTTCAATATTCTATATACGAAGCTTCAATGCGATCATTGCACACTGTTATTCTTTTTATGATTGCTATAGTAGTTCCATAGTTATAATACTTTTTGTCGAGCGCGGCGATATTGCAAGAAATTCCAATAAATTGCCGCGGTCTGCCATGAAATTATGCCGCTACTCGAAGGGTTACCATAGCCCACATATTCAACTTTGAATATGTAGCCTACATATTATTCAACATAACAACTATACCCTGAATAATCTCAGATGGGGTGGGGTGACGACCATTAATAGTAATAGAAAAATAACACTTTAGTTTTAGCGATGAGGATTCTCCACATCGGCTTTTAATTTATACGCCATTTTTTTATTAAAATGCTTAGCCTCACAAAAACACCATTCGCACATGCAGTTGTGGCACATTTAATTACCGATAGGTACATTACAAAAACATAAAACCTCAAAATGTATTTATTAGATTAAAATTTTAGCTTACACAAGGCAGTTCACAATTAATCAGGAAGTATTGTGGAATGAAATTACACTATAGTAACTTCCGAGATAGTATCTCTTATTTCTTGCGAAACCACCTCTAAAATAATATGTACAAAAGCAACAATTTATATTTAAACCATCGAAAATACAGCAGAATAAAACAACCCTCTATAGTACAAAGACTCAATTTGGAATAATTGGTAAAAAAAAAACTGTAGGTTTGAAACTGTCATTGGACATAAAAATAAAAATCACAAATGTTCGTCCGTGTGATGGAGCACTTTTGAATGTGCGGTGTCTCTGTTCAGAAAGCACTTTAGTCGTATGACAAACAGCACAACATTTCATATCAGTTTGTGGGAGGGAACACATTCAGTCGATATATTGGGCGAGCCAGCGAAAGCCCTCGCCGTAGCCTTGTCGCTTCAGCACCGAACACATGAACAGCTCTAGGGGCCTGCCCGGTAGCTCTGATCTCGACATTTTACCCTGAAAATAGAAAAAAAATGATATAGTGAAATGTATCAGAAAATTAATCCTAGATGAATTCGATTAAAAAGAGGGACTTTTGGAAAATCTGAATTATTTCAGATTTTGCCATCAAGGCTGATTTACGTTGAGTCAGTTACAGGGGTTAGTGCTGGGACCGAGAACTGACTAACACTGTTTACATGGTGAGATAGTTGTGGTTATTTTTTCACGGTGTACGGTATTATAGTCAGTGGGGAAAAAATTACTACAAAAACGGCAGAATTTGATAAGGAGAAAAATTTCCTATCTGTGTTAGAAGAGTAAAGGACACATTATTTTCACTAGTTAAAATTATCAGCACGACGTGACGTCACCCTACAATGCAGTGCTAGCGACTGACTAACTACTGACTTCGGCGGTTAAGACACGGTCAGTACCGCTGGCTCGGGTGGCGAGAGACGCGGACAGACTTCAGAATATATAGCGGGAATATTGAAGTCAGCACTGGACGCAACAGTGCTATACTGACGTGAAATCAATTTACACAATGGCGGTCAGCACTGACTTTAAATTGGAAATCAGTGACTGACTCAATGTAAATCAGCATTCAGGTGTTATCTCGATCATATTCACATTTTTTTTACATAATATGAGGCATCACAATAATATATAAAAATTTAGCATCAACAATTTTTCCAATCACGTTACAGTCCCAACGAAAATATCGCACCTTGGCAACGAAAATAAATAATAGTATATAAATTTGAAATCAACAATCGATACATTCACACAGTATTGAGTCGAATAATTAAATAGTTGTAAGTTTTCAGATAAAAATGTCATTGTATGTATGTCTGATCCTAATTGTATGGTGTGTTAAAATCATAGAATAGTTTTCATTTTTTGAACAATCATAAAAGCCCCGCCATTTCATAGACCGTACTGGGAGATATAGACAAGACACTATCGCTAGAAAGTTAATAACATGTTATGTAAGGTTCTGTGCTGGTGGCGCTGAAGAAATGGGAAAAACCACAAAAAAGACGCTCGACAAAAAGATAATCGCAATGCGATCCGCTGTGTATAATTTCTTCTAAGCGCCCTGTCTAATCGTTTTGGTACGGTCTATGCTCCCCGCAAACCAACGCTACACAGATGCAGATGTATAGCGTGGCAGAAGCACATTCTGCTGCGAATTGAGGATAACTCTTTGGCTTTGCAGTTATTAAATTCGGTCGAGATGACTAGATGATGAATAATGTATAAACGACAAATATTTGTATATTCCTTCAATTAAAAAATACTGAAATAAATAATTTTTGCTCAATATTACGTATGTGTCACTACAGAATAGAGCTGTTCGATGCCTTCCAGGGTGGCGGTGTGCAGCTCCCCTTACAATTCTATCATTCATTCTTTTTAATCAGTGGTTCCTAACCGGTGGACTGAGGACCACCAAGGGTTCGCAAGAACTCAATCTAGGTGTGCGAAACAAAGTTCACGATTGTGGAAAAAATCGTTAGATAACAAAGAGCGCAAGCTCGTCGTTGTCAGACTGCCGCCAATCGAGCGCGTACATTTACAAAGTAAAAAAACACAGCACAGGCTCGTTTACTTTCCGTCAAACGGCGCAGATATTAAAACGCTCGAGAAATGAAGTGATGATATTCGCGTAGCTCAGCGCTACAGTATCAGCCCCACAATTGTCCAACTTGTAAAAAGGACGTAAGCCCAAAAGCAAGATAGATTTACAATTAAAAGTTATTCGCTATTGAAAATATCTTAAAAGGGAGGAAAGGCCAAGATCTTGGCCTTTCCAGAAAAATAATCAACTCTTTCTTAGAAAAATTATCTAAAACTGCGATTTGCGCATCTCAAATTCTATGGCTTCGAAGGGGGAGTGAATGGGTGGCAAGGTGAACGCTCACATGTGGCAAGACAGCTGTCCTAAACCTACCACAGCCGGTTCGTAAGTCCGGAATCCACTGCTCACCCCCCAGAAGTGTAAAAAAAAATAGTATTATGATGGGCCCGACTCCGGTCGGTGAATTCCATGGCAGCTCCGTTTGTATTTATTTATATAGTAACTGCAATATTTAAACAAAAAATAAAATTTGATTTTCGAACCAAAAATCCTAGCGGTGAGTAATCAAAAAAGGTTAGGGAGCCACAGATTTAACTACGTGAATTTTGCGGTGCAGCTGTGTATATTTGGCGTACACCACGTTAACACAATCCGTAATTTGATCTTCCGGATCATCTTCAGTATCCCGTTTATTACGATTCAGTAACCCTTTTTCAGTTCACTATAGGCAAAGAAAACTATCGACACTCTCCAGGATCTATTCTAGCTTCGTACGGTGAAATGCATATAATAGCGGGTTCTCTTTTCGGTGGGGAAAATGAAAAATACGAATACCTTGCCGGTGGTCTGCTGGTAGAGGGCGAAGTACTGGCGCAATTCGTCTTCGCTCGCCGCCTCGGGCTTGTCGATCTTGTTGCCGAGGATCAGCACGGGGCAGTTGGCGAGCGCCTCGTCCGTGAGCAGCGAGTCGAGCTCGCGCTTGCTCTCGGGCAGGCGGGCGCGGTCGCACGCGTCCACCAGGAACACGATGGCGTCCACGGCCGGGAAGTAGTCGCGCCACACGCGCCGCGCCTGCTGGTGCCCGCCCAGGTCGAACGTCGTGAACCGCATCGCGCCGATGGACAGCTCCTCCGACGCTAAACCCCGCAAACGGCCAATTAGACACACTTCTGGAAGCGCACTCGTCGCTCCTTCCTCGTCGTTTCCTACGTATACGAGGGTAGTTCCTCGTGTCGTAAGCCTTATGTTCTCGTAGGTCATAAACGTCTAATATTACATACTCATTATTCGACCTAGTTTCCCTAAACTGCAGTGCACTCATTGCTTCGATCGGTCGGGCGTCGGATTCCATCGGAAAAGAAAGATTTCTCACACCCGTCGAACCGCACCCGAGCGACATCCTCGACTTCGTCGCCGTCGTCGTAATGCAAACCGCGCGAGTATTTCTTCAGTCGTTAAAACGGGAAGTAGTCTTTTGGTGCTATGTCTGGCGAATAGGGAGGATGGGGAAGAAGCTGAAATCGCATCTCTTTATATCAGTCTCCAAAATGTCAGCAGTGTGTACTGGAGCGTTGTCCCGCAAAAGCGACACTTTTCTGCCGAGTTTCCCACGGCCTTTTTTCTTTGTGACCTCTCAAGTTGGGGCGGCGAGTTAGCTCGTTTTTATACTATAGAAGAATAACGCAAACGTGTCACTGCGTTTCATCATCGTAGTTATTGCGTTTCATCATCATCACTATTGCATCATAGTTAGGCTTAGAACATAATGAACTCCCCTTGTACATTCATACATATACAGCTAGTCATAGTTTGAGAGTTGTTGAATCATCATCAAAATGTATACAAACTGTGCGAAATCAGATAAAAATGAATAGTAGTAACTACCAAAAAAATTCTTTACTGCCTTATTTCTTACAGAATAGCTGTTGCACTTTCCAACGTATTAATTTTAACAAATTGAAGAATGGTCATAATTTCTAATTTATCAACAAAATACGATGACATGTAAAATATAAAATAATATCATACAAGACAGATATAATATACTTAGAAACTAGCAATGTAATGCCCTATCCTAAAATATAATAATTAATGTGGTTATAAAGATAATATCGCTCACAAGGATTAGTTTGTTTGTCAGTGATATATTATTAGTCTTATTCTAAATGAGCACATTCTAAAATTCATCAAACAAAGGCGCACAATTATTATAAAAAGCCTTTGTTCTTAATCAACAAAGGTCAAATGACATATCTGACCTAAAAAAAAGAATATTATCAAAGCATGCTTATAAAAATTAGTAATTTAATTTGATGACAAACTAGCTAAAATTTACATTTACAACAGATTATAGGCTAATCGGCAATGTCATATACTTTTGGAAATTATTAAAGAAATATTGAATTGAAAGTAGGATGTCATTACAGAATTTTATAAAATCAACGAAATATCACCAATTAATTTAATCACTACTTTTCGAATGACAGTTAAATATGTCCTGACAGTTGAATACGTCCCGATTTATCGCATGTTCAAGTATTACAAAAAAAAACCCTCGTAATATCCTGGTTTATGATATTTTAATACAACTTACTTGGATGTAAAGTGGGTACATGTTGAGCTAGTTTGTCATCCTTGAGCATATGTAAAAGCGTGGTTTTGCCAGCATTGTCAAGGCCTAAGAAAAGCAGTTTACCGGATTTCTTCCATAAACCTGAAAAAAGGCAGTTCTTAGTATGCATCCTTCTTACTAGTCGATTCTTGCTTGTTGGACAGGAATTTCTCCAACCGAGGATTGCCATTGAGGGGTTTCGCGAGGCCGTCTTCGACAGCAACATTCATCAGCGAGTGCTTTCCCGAATTGTCCAGGCCGGCATATGCGCAACATGGAATTCTGTTCATCCCTAATAAATCATATTTTTTAACCCTGCAGTAGTCGGACTCAATTTGGTGTGGTGTGGAGGTGGTGAGAATTGTATCATTAGTTGCTCTGCCCTTGCGGTGTCAGGGTTGGCAGATGTCCGGTTTTCAGGGTCCGGATTTCAATTAAAAAAATTTCATATGGTTGCCTGTTTTTGCAAACAGAGTGCGAGTACAAAGATACAATATTCAGGGTACAAGATCAAGATATTCTAAACAAAGGTTCAAGTGAAGGAACGCATTTAATTAAGCACTTACACTTAGCTCTCTTAAAAATTGAGATTTCCTAAAAAACCAATCACAATGCAAGAGCGAATATAATATCGCCGCAACCTATCTATTTAGTGATCAAGATGCGATACAAATTGAAGTTGATAATGTGAAATAATAAACCAGTGACTCTCGCTATAAGTCAAAAATTCGCCTATTTTGCGATAGGGGCAAGGAAAATGAGAGTTACGTGATACCGAATGGAGAAATTGCGAGTGTTTGTAAAGGTTGGTATCCATCAGGTTCGCTGATCTGATCTGATCTAATGGAGATCCATCTGATCAAATGGAGATGCTACACGCACAATTACAAGAAAAAGGAGTGCTGCAGTTTTCATTTGAACATTGAGCGAAGATGTCGTCCCCAGAATGAGCAGCTAGTGCGGCTTACATTTTAATTAATTACATTCTTCATGACTATAGTAGGCCTCCTCGGCTTTGGGAATCTGATCTTTGTAAGAAAAGACGTAAGAATGCATTGTTATTGGATCTCAAATCTCAAGAAATAAGTAAACATTACAAAAAAAATCATTCAAACGTGTTCATATAATTTTGAATATCTGTAATATTTGATTGGACAAGCAATACAAACAAAATATTACAGAAATATTTCTTTAAGAACCACTCCATAGCGATGGATTCCAACCAATGTAAATCTGCCAGCTCTCGTAGAGCGGTCGCCGCTGAGCATGCAAAGTTGCACGCTCTAAGAGTGCGAACATATCCACTACTGGAGCAGTTTCAGCTGCGCAGAGCAGAGCTGATGCGCAAACCTGATGGATACCCAACCAAATACAGTATAACAGGCAGTAGCTTGCCTTAGAACAATATTGAAATCGAAACGATCCATGTCACGAGTGCTATATGGCCGCCACATATCTACTATTCTGCCGACGCAGATGCCAAACGTTTGAGAAATTCGCCAACCTTCACACGCGTAACGCTAACCAAGGCGTCCGGCGAGACGTACCCCTATTTATTTATTTTTTATTTATTTATTAATTTACAATAACTTTATAATTATGTCATATACACACCATTAACATACTATGGTTGAGTTGGGAGAGATTGAGCACATAGCTATTGAGTGGTACTTTAGGAAAAGAGTCCACTGAATGCAAGCAATGGGCCTTATTTACGAAGCAGACATGTACAACTGTGTTTTTACATTCTCTGCAAATTTTGACTCTACACAGGCATGATTTAAAAACGATTTAACTTCGCAGGGTACTATGTTTTCGCTTATGTCCCGCTGCCTCGGGAAAACATCACATTGTGTTTTCAAAACAATATTGCATATTTTATGACAACTAAATGGTTTTGATGTCAGATAATTTAGAGATTCAGAAAGACTTCCGCCAATTCATATTCACCTAGGAGCAAACTGAGAAACCTGTCGTAATACGCTTACAAAACTTACAATGGTTTTTAACATCAATATGTCACAAAATAGTCTTTATCGATGTCTCATAATAATAATAATAATAATAAATATTCACATTACTATTCAAGAGAATGCATTTTAACT
This sequence comes from Micropterix aruncella, assembly GCA_944548615.1. Classification (NCBI taxonomy): domain Eukaryota; kingdom Metazoa; phylum Arthropoda; class Insecta; order Lepidoptera; family Micropterigidae; genus Micropterix; species Micropterix aruncella. The sequence goes on along the minus strand of OX155955.1, from coordinate 27,019,299 downwards.
TACCTAAATAACCCAGCACTCCAGTGAACCAGTCCCAGATAAACATTGTGATTTATTGCTGAAACAATACGAACCAGTTCATTATTCGTTTTTCGCAATAACGCGGAACTTCAGTTACACACACTAGACACAGAATATTAATTTCAGCTTTGGCAATGACTTGCTAAATGGTTTTAGACCCCAGGGTCACGAGAACCAAAGAACACAGATTGTAAACGTACATGAGTGAATCGGTCGAATTATTCCTGACAAAAAACGACCGAAGAATCTCGGCGACATAGATTAATTATCATTAGACAACAACAATTTTCGTCTCAGGGGTGTTGAAATCGAAACGTCATTCTAACGTGGCAGCTGTGGTAGGAAACGGATAATATGCTGTAATTACCTTTTGTATACGTCCGATTTATCGTTTAAATCACTCTAAATACACTATTTTACTAATTAAACTACAAAAATCCTGATTTGCAGTGACTAACGTCACCGCCAGATATCGAAGGACGACACGAATGAATGAGCAGTCGCTCAATTGACTCCGTCGGTTGGCGATGATGACGTCTATTTCCGGCGATCAATTGAGTGACTTTAACATAAATTTCTGCCATAAATGAGAATAAACCTAAATAATCTTTTTCTACTTAAACAAAACAATAAAATATTACATAATCAGTGTCGAGGTTGGTTTAATACCACGTTAAAATAGAATGGATTTATTTTTTCGGTTTTTAAGAACAGCAACACTTTAAAATGACGTCTCGGCTCGCTGCTAACTTCGTATAGTCTGGTCAAAAGTGAGGTTAGGTTCTTGTTTTGTTTTGGAATTAAATTTTTCCACGTTAATTCATAACGATTTAAGATGCGTTATCGTTTGCAAAACATGTCAAAGCTCTTTATTAATCACGTAATAAACGCGCCGAAACGCTTGCCTGGCGGGAATATGCAATGTTATTGCCGTTTATTGAGCTCAGCGCCAAGAGAGACATCTTCCGTCTTTCAAAAAGCTTCACCCCCGAAGAACATTGTTCCGATTAAGAATTATTCGGACGTGAGCGCCACCGCGACAGGTATGACAGGTTTGTTAAATACTATGCAGTTATGAGTTTTCTTTGTAGGCTTTTGGGAACCTTAGCACTGAGACTTCGATATCCATCTGTCTCCGCTATGTTCGATGAAATCGTACAGCCAGAGCCGGCTAGGTAAGGTAAAGACAGGTATTCAACGCATTATGACATCTGGACCCTTGAATTTGCGTGAAAACAGATGACGCAACTAAGTTCTTGCGGTTTTTTTTTATGAAAATGCAAATTTATTGTGAAAAAATGGTTACAAATAAAACATTCAAAGTATTGCCCATCGCTAGCTACAACTTTTTCCTATCTTTCTGGCAGAGCTCGAATACCGTTCCGGTAAAAGTTTTCATCTTTTGAGGCTATCCACGAATCAAGCCATTTTTTGATGTCTTAATATGAGCGAAACTGCTGATCAACCAGACTATGTGCCATCGAACGGAACAAGTAATAATCGAACAGCGCAATATCTGGGGAATATGGCGGGTGGGGTAGGACTTCCCATTTGAGCGTTTCCAGGTAGGTTTTAACGTGTTTGGCAACGTGAGGCCGAGCGTTGTCATGCTGTAGAATTACTTTTTCGTGCCTCTGCTTGTATTGTATTATTTTATTGATTGTTTTAGTTATATGGTATCTTATATTTAAATGTAATTACAATTTATTTAGATTCTTCTTGGACAAAACATTATAAAAATTAGTTTGATTGATTATCTGATTATTGATGATTATTGCTTTTGTTTGATCATTTCTGATATTGATTATTTTAATTGTTGATGGTTTTAGTTTTACTGCTTGTTGATTGTGCCTTATATAGCTTCTACTTTATGAAGTTTCTTCTAAAATGAAATGTTGTATGCTCTCTGGGCAGTTTGTTACTTAAACATTGTATGTTTTTTTAATAATTCACACAATAAAGAACTTGAACTTGAACGTGAACATGGCATAATAAACGAGGGAATATTGAACGAACACAATAAACGAAATAATCCACAACGAAAATAAAATTAAGCGGTTTGACGAAGAGATCAACCGGGAATGATTTTGATATGTGCCTATTTTTAAATGTAATTTTGTAAAAAAATGTGTTCACAAGCTGCAAAGACTATAATGTGAATTTTGGCATTGCTGTGTGTTCGCCACAGTGGTGCAGCGTTGACCTAACGAAATAAAATAAACGCACATCTATTTACCATCTGGTATATAATCCCACCGATCATTGAGTTCATTCTATTATTACAGAACCCAAATCACACCATCTGCAACACAGACCTCATAAAAAACGTTTGTACGAGCCATTTGCACTACCCATTGAAGAAGGTGCATTCATAAGTTTAGCATATGCTACAGCTGCGGAATATGATTTAGAAGGATTGAAAAAAATGTTAGACGAACAGAAACTTTACATAACTGGAAAGTAAGTATGTAATGATATGTAATGCACTAATTTATTAAGTAACTCATCGCCGATTTAAAATTCAGTAGTCTTTGGACTCGATTGAGTTTCTTTGTATCGAAAAATATTTAATGCGAATGAAATAGAGCCGTGCGTTAGAGGGGAATGTAAAATGACCAATCTTATCTTTGGCCGCAGGAAAACTACATGCAGAACATAAAACGATCTGAATTAGTTTGAAAACAATTCATCCGGTCTTACATTATGCCGCTTTATGTTTGATGGAGGTAGTTTTATGCTGGAAAAGTGACAATCATTTATTTTATATTTTGCTCTAATTGGCCTGTCTCGCTCGCATGAACTAATTCCGATTTTAGTTCACGAAGGGAACTTCTTGTATCACATGGAAAAGTGTCCTGATCATAAACCAAAATAAGTTGCAGATTATGTTTAACTCAGTTTTTTAATGTAGAATAATCTCCCTAAGTCCCTAGTAAAAAATCTCCTAAATTCAAGACACCTCCACAACCATTCACTGCCGCTCACTCGCGGTCGTGGTGGTGGATAGCCCTTGGTCACCCATCGATAATAAGAGACTTTGATAGGGGTGGCTGTGCGTGGGTGAGAGTGGGTGGTGGCAATTTGACCACATTATTTTCTTATAAGACTAAGAACGCTTTGGAATGTTCCACATTAAGTTTTTTTATCATATTTTTCTATATTATTTGCTGACTATCTAACTATAATTTTAATTTATTTTTATTGGTTGTTTTTTGTATTAATAATTATTTTCTCTCACTTGAATATGAAGTATTAGATATCATTACACATTATTCAGTTATCTAGATTTGCAATTTTATTTTAAGAAACTTACTGCTTTTTTATTATAACTATGAGATACAATTTTTTCTATTAGTTATAATATTACATTGAGATAGGCCTTGGTACGGGCTTCGGGTCTAGTTAGGCAGACTTTATATATTACAGAATTGATGGGGGGGGGGGGGGGGGGAAGGCGAGAAGAGGAGGAGCGGAACCCTAGCAGTGCTGGGTGACATTCATCTAGTTCTAAATTATTACAATGTACCGTATTACCGTTGAATGCGGCTGTCACAATATGGATCATAACATGTAGCTCAGCCACCCGCAATTGAGGGGTTAATCTTAATTAAATTCGAGAGATTTTTGCCGATTTGAATTCGAGAGCTTTGACACATTGCGCGCTATCTTGTTTGTACTATGGATATTATGGAGTACTTGGAGCACAGTAGGGAAGTGTCAACTACAAGGGGCGAACCCGTCACCCCAGGTTGGTATAACGATATGTGATCGTTCTTTCAGCCGGGAGATGAGAGTAGAGACTTAGAGACATAAACAGTCTACTAACTTACTCCGTTAGCATGCCTATCAGAGTCCGACTCCTTACGCGAGACACTGAGAAGCACTCAGTGGGCCGCCTCGCCTCTGTCTACCAGTTACGGCCGGATTTCTCCGGCCTCCCGACTGGTTTAAGGTTCGAGGTCACTTGCGCAGTCCTCTCCCTAATGTAAGCGGTGATTCATTCAGGCCATTACGAGCCAAGGTGTCCTTTGCCCATCGTCTATTGCTCAGAATTGGGTGGCCAGTTGATCGCTTCAAGAGTGGCTGTCATTAGGTAACCAGCCAACCCCGCTCTATAGGAAACAAAGTCGTTTCCAGACTCCCCTCGTTATCTGACGGAATGCACAATTGATTAGCTGATGCTGCACGGTGCGCAGACCGTAAGAACGATTCCCAGGGGAAACTGGCCCGCAGGCACAGAGTCCTAACCAGGCTCAAACTTCTACTTGGAGGCTACCGGATGGGTGCTGACCCGCGAGTTGGGCCGACCCTAACACATAGGTCATAGTGGCCCAACTGCACTGGGCCCATTAACTCCATTTGGAGCACAGTAAGTTGGAGGAGTTTGGAGTATAGAATAAGGCCGAATGTTTGGCCTAATATTCGGTATTTGGCCAAATTGTTATTAGTCGCCAACATCATTTTAAAGACAGACCGTGTATTTTTCTTAATGTGTTTGACGAAATCTGGTAACATTTATTTTCTATACCTGATAGGTTAACGTGGACAGATCCGCCGGATATTCTACACGCCGTTGCGAGCTATCAAGTCGGTTCGGAAATGCGGGACTTATACATTTTCCGCGAGGGAGCTGTCGTCTTTTGGAATTGCACTGAGGCGGAAGCAGACAATGTTTTAACGTTGTTGAAGCCCTTTGAAAAGTGCCGATATAGCAATGACGATATTTTGGGGGAGCGAGAGGTGATGGTGTATAAATATCAAACAAGAGGGTGGGTAAAGTTTTTACTTAATCTTATTTTCCAGTCTGTACATTTCCACTGCAGTCTTTTTATTGAGGAAGAGCCACTTGTTGTATATGTTGGAACAGGCTGTTGTACAAGTTGTCTGTCACACTGTGATCAGCCCTGATCTTTTGTTGTGACATACTCTGCTTCCTATGGTTGTCAGTGTTTTCGTAACATTTGAGCCGTGGCATCTACATCTGAGTTATAGTTAGATTTTATTCTGAAGTGCACACTTGCACTTATTGGTGACCATCTAGTTAATCTAACATTTAATAATTTTAAAAATATTTTTTTTTTGCAACTGACTACTCAAGGGCTGCATTACTAAATCGTAATAATTAAAACAACCATCCTTCCTGGTCACGATATAGGGCTCATGTGCATGTACTTCCTTTAAAAGTAAGGCATTTATGTTTTCGAATCATTGTAAAGTGATCTATGCTTCTCAACCATTTTATGAGGAAAGTAAGTTGAAGAGAAAAGACATTATAAGCAATTTGGGGTTTTGTGTCTTAATTATTTTAGGGTGGGCTTAGGAAATTGAAGCTCTCTACAGTGGGACATAAGGTGGAATATTTGTAATGGAATGGAGAAACTTTACAAATGGAGCTGCCATGATGGAATTTACCGATTGGAGTCGCACCCATCATAACACTATTACACTGGGGGGGTGAGTGGTAGACTCCAGACTAACGAACGGCAGTAGTAGGTTTAGGACAGCTGTCTTGCCATATGTGAGCGTGCATCTTACCACCCATTCACCCCCCCCCCCTTCAAAGCCATAGAATTTAAGATGCAGAAATTGCTGTTTTAGATTTTTTATAGGAAGGAGTTGATTATTTCTGATGAAGATCTGTAAAGAGATAAAGCAGTGATTTGGCTTACAAGCCGCAAGCACCAACTTCCACAGCATGAAGGCAAACAGTGTGAAGCCGTTCCGGCTGATGGCATTTGCGAGATCATGGTATTATTTCATTTGTACTCGTGGTCTTTTGAGTTGTTTGATTCCCATGGAACAGTTAATTCTACAATAAGGGCCATCTTCCGATATAGGGATTAGAGTTTTATCTGGATGTGCATTCGAGACTTTTGGGGAATCGATATTGCTTAGAGACCGAATCGATATCCAGAATCCAATCTGAAGCTTTCTTGATTACTCGGAAAGCTTTTGTTGTGGATTGCTTCCCGCCTTTAGAGCTATCTCGCACAAACTGTATTGGGGGTTTGAACCACTGAAAGGCTAATTACCTCGCGAATAACAACAAGGACTGTCATGGCAGTGAGTGTACCATCCTTGGTCTAAGGTCACCTTGCAGCCAGCTAGAATATGTCTGGCTGAGCAAGGGGTATTGCTACAAAGAGGACATGAACTATTCTCTGAATAGCTCTAACGAGCGATGTTACTGGGGTCTGGCTGGAAGTGTATGCTTAAAAGCATTTAAATAAAATTACAGCACCTCTGGCGTCCCGTCGTACAACATACTCTATTACGGTTTACTATTCGTAAGCAGGGTCGACATACGCAGTGTCCATAATCAAGGATTGGTAATATGGGAGTATCGATTAGGAGCATCCTAATATTTGAATGAAGACATTCCCTGGTTAGATAAAGAGGCTTTAGACGTGAAAAACAGCATTTCATTTTGAATTTAATATGGGATTCAGAGGTAAGGTGTTTGTCACAGTGTAATCCAATATTACGAGCAACGACTGCGCGGGGGATGACTATTTAATTAATAGCAATGTCGGGACGACTTATGAAATTATATTAACAAGGCCCTTATTCCAAAACTGATGGTATGGATTGAAATCGTATTCTGTCTGATGTCTGAGATGTCTGAAATGTGCGATGTCTGAAATTGTGGCATTGGCCATTACCTTATGAATTATGACCTATCAGATCTCCCTCTCGGTTTGAACCCTTTGGTTCTCTTCAGTCTAAGTGCACTTAGGTCACTTGACGTAGGTCATCTGACTATATTGTTCTGTGATTCAGTCGACGGGCCTTGTCCAAGGCCCGTGACATCTTCCACTGGGCAATTGTCCTGTAGCGGAGCTTTACGTGAGCCGGGCCCATTGACCTGGCTTTCTGAGTGGCGTTGTAGGGCTGCGTGCCCCGCGGCAGGTACCTGGTACCTCTTAAAACGCCCGATGGTATAGGCCCCTTATGATAGCAGACATATACAGATGTAAGCTCTATTGTGTTGGTTGCCTCCTGTGTTATCTTGCTCTCCTCGGGCGACATTCCAGCAGCTTTTTTTCTTATCGTTTTCCATCTCCCTATTTACAGTTTTTTTCCTATTTTTTTTATTTAAATGTCCCTGCGAGATGAAATTGTCCACTCAAATTCAATTATTTTAAAAAAATGGGTAATAATACTACACATAAAGTGGCATTACCTATAAAATCCTATAAAATACGTTGTTATAAATAATAATTATATGAAACAACAGATGGCGTCAACAACCGGTGTTTTGTTCAATATTTTCTAATATTTTTTTTCTATAATCATTCATTTAGAAAGCAATGTCAACTAGAAGAAGATTGGGGATTTCTTCTATCTGCTCCCAGAGATGATTTAAACAGTACGGTCTTTGAAAAGTACACGTTTTCCAATGCGATGATACAATCTGTTAAGCTCGGCATCTGGGAACGTAGTCTAGCGAGATTGGCAGATGATGTACATTCGATTTCCAAAGATATGGCAGCTGGTTAGTAAAGAAATATTTTTTTAATAGAATAAAAAAGTTAGGTCTCGGATTTTGGCACCTAAACAAGCATGTGTTGTTCGACGTGAGTATCAGTCAGTGATTGTTTAGTGCAGCGTATCTCAAACTGGATCCCGCTTAACCCCTCGCGTACCAGACGGCCCGAAACGTCCAGAATTGATATTTACCGTCGAACCCCAGACGGCCCGAAATGGCCAGGCGAGGCCGACCGCTAATTATGTTAGTACAACTTTGACTAATAATTATGAATAATCTTTATTGCTTTACATAACGACGTTACAAATATCTAATAGCAAATTTCAATAGGAACATAAAACAGGTCTTTTTTAGACGATCGGTGTGACAGTTTCGGAGTAATCGTTTTTTTTCTGAAACGCCATCTTTTTTTTGAGACTCGCGAATTTCTTACGGGCCGTAAGGCACACATTAAAATTCAAACCGCGGGCCGCGAGGGGTTAAGTTAGGAATCAAATTCAGCGGTTTTCATCTCTTAACTGCTGAAATGTGGACGACTCTCCGGAGAGTTTTCATAAAATATGCTTTGAGTAGAAACGACTCTGGAGAGTTTTCGTAAATTATGCTTTGAGAACAGACGACTCTCCGAAAAGTTTCATAGGTTAATAAAATGACTATTAAAAAGATTTTTTTCACTAGACATACCTTTTTTTAGGTCGGTAAATACAGATAATAAGGACAGCCGACTTTTCCGGGCGGAACACACATTCAATGGTCCGTAATTTATGTTTAGCCCATATTACATGGATTTTTAGATTAAATATATGAGGATTGACATATACTAACCGATCCAATCCCAGTGCTAGCGTTTTGAAAAGTACTTGTATGGTTTACCTTACTATTAGTTTATTGTGTACGTTTTGATTCTTTAGCAGATTCTGAATTTCTGGATTTTATTGTTTGTCTTATAAAGCTTTATTTCTTGAAGGCAATCCAATGAAGATCAACCATCGAACAGCAACACAGTTGTCTGGGCAGCTGTTTGATTTAAGGCATCAGATAAACCTTGAATCTGATCTACTCGACACGCCTGATTTCTATTGGGAGCATCACGATTTGGAAAGGCTGTACGGAAGGACCGTCAGTTTTTTCTCAATTTCCCGAAGGACTCAAGTTTTAAATAAGAGGTGAGAAATTAAAGTTTTTTTCCTACAAGAAGCCTTTTATTAAGCCTATCCAGTGAGAACGCAACGCATTAAACTCATTCGATGCAATCGTTTATGCAAATATACTGACCAGCGAAAATTCAATGTGATTTCAGCCCAACAAGGCATCTGTGCACCAATATTCAAGTCTATAAGTTGAATATTTCAAGATTGAAATATGACTAGTTCACTGATTTACGATTTGTTCCGATTTCCTGATATGACTAGATTTCCGAGGTGGACCGATTTCCCCAGGTGGTGAAGGAATATACATATACACACAGACAGATTTCCATCTAAAAATGGTCTTAATCGTCTCAGGGGGGCTCAAAAAAAATATTTCCGTCTATCTCAAAAAAAAAATGCATTCACAATACTTTCCCTCCTTGTTGGTCCTGGAAAGAAAAAGGCAGACTTCTCTTAACAGTCTTCCTTTCATTTTAATTTACTGTTTTCTATCTCGTCTCAGCTAAAGGCATTATGTCTACGGTCTTCACTTTGAAAGTGGACTCGTACCGTTCGGCGTACTCTCCGTTTGTCTGTCATTTGATTGCGAATGTTAATATTTGTTTCAGATTGGAGCACTGCGTTGAACTGATGGGGAGTCTAAACACGTGGCTAACTGACAAGAAACACGTTCGCCTCGAGTGGATGATAATCGTTCTCATAATGATAGAAGTCGGATTCGAGACATTGCATTTCATAGAGCGATATGCATTGTAGTTTTTCCAATTTCTGGTACTGTAAAATATAAATCTTCCATCAACTTTGTATTACTATTCATTCTGTTATGCTTGTCTGGAGTAAGGAATACATGGCATACAAAGCATTCAAAGGATACGATGGAATAACATGGCATACAAAGCAAGATTTAAAAAATAATTATTTAAATCAACATTTCGTTTGCACCTGGTTCTTACATGAATTATAATTGTCATGGATGAAAATTGTTTCGTCCACTGTTGTTGGACTTAACCTTAACCTCTTGGATGTGATGGTAAGTCCCGAAACTAAGAACACTCATTCGCTTGGTGTGCTGGTAGCAGGAATGCACATTATAGCTCTTACGCAACAGCCAAGGATACCTTTTTTTTGCCAATAACGGAATCAAGTAGAACAGCCGCGATCCTAAGCTTATTCATGGGGAATCTGTGATCTAACTTTGCCACCACATTGAAACAATGCATCCACAAAACATTGATTGAAACAATGCACACACAACTTGAATTTGGCCATAAAAATAAATGAAAATATGCTGGATTACGGGGGGGGGGCGATTTACCCCCCCCCCCCAGGATACGTGCCTGACTAGGTGGATCCCCTGAATGGACCCCATTCTTATTCATAATATGCTACTGACTCAAATGTTAAAAAACCAGTGTCTGTCGATCATGGACTCTCATTTATGCCTTGGTCAAGGGTTACACAACCTTGTAGTGATCTTTTAACACCTACAAAACTGTGTTAAAAGTACAACGGAAATACAGACATTGTTTCAAACTGCAAGAAAATTGTGAAGTGTTTTCGATTCAAACTTTCTGATTTTGAAAAAGACGCAGATGAGTAACAGTAATGCATATTTGCCGGTATTGACGAAGCTGGAGAAATAATTTACAACCTCAGATTTCCCTGGGCATATTCGCACGAACGCTAGCTGGCCCGAGGATTACATTGCGGTAAGGAATTGCTTCTCATGATTACTCCATTTTGAAGCAATTTTAAGTTTTGATTTTTCTATATTTGTTTTTTATGCTGAGAGACTGTACCGTAATCTTTAGTTTTTAAAACAAAGAAATGATTTGTGACTGAAAATTGTTTATTTTTTATAGTATGCACTAAAATTTTATTTAACTATTATGGCTTTTTCATTGTTCCTTTTTTTATTTTTGTCTGTGGGTTTATCTTTGGCTTTTTCAATTTAGATTTTGCTTTTGGTTGCTTTTTAGCTTTCTTTAAGCTCTCACCACTTTTGCCTTTTGAAGTAGGCACTTCCGGTGATGGTGACTCTAGTAGAGTCTCTTGTTGGCAACAGCATCTGGAAGATGAAGGTACCGGAGAAGGTATCGTGGCTTGTAGCAATGAACTTGTCGGGTTGATATGCAGTATTGGACCTGATGGAATGTTATGCTGCAATGGAGATGTTGGTGTTTCTTGTTGGCAACAGCACCTGTCACTTAAAGGAACTCGAGAAAATCCTTTCGCCTGTAGCAATGGACGTGACTGAATGTTATGCTTCAATGGAGATGTTGGTGTTTCTTGTTGGCAACAGCACCTGTCACTTAAAGGAACTCGAGAAAATCTTTTGGCCTCTAGCAATGGATGTGACGCTACGTTATACTGCAATGGTGGCTCAGTATGATCCCCAGGCAGCGGAATGTGACACTTTAATGGTACTTCCGTCAATTGGTTCAGCGTGGCTATAATCTCCGTCTTGCATAAACCGATGCAGGTTTCTGGGCAAGGCTGTGGCAACTCTTCGTCGAACAACCGGCAACATCTACCACCCGGTCGTGTTAAATAATACAAAAAGATCAGTAATATCAGTATACCTGAAACATAAAAACAAACGCTAAGTTGGAGTGTGTTTAGAACTGGTTTGTACACTCTGTTACCATACTAGGATCAGGGAATGTGCCATCTAAAAGTGAGACCAGGCACCTGTTCTTAAAAAAAATGCATGTTAAATTGGTCTATGGCCCATGTAAATCAAATGGACCATAGACATTTGGCATGCTAAATATTTCAAGAATCATCCCCCCAGAAATTAGAGCCTCATAAAGCCACCATGAGCACTCAATCATATCTAAAGAACTGCTCAAATTAGGCAGATTATAAAGAGGAACAGTCCTTGCCCTAAACAAGTATTGCACAATATCGGAAAGAGGACCGATTCTCTTTGCAGAAAAGTTAAAATTCGCAGGGAATGATGTCCAAAATAGACTGCCTCGGGAATAAGGCCCGATGATAGAAGATCTCTGCATGATAGAAGATCTCTACATGATAGATGATAGAAGATCTCTACAGCATCATGTTAAGTGGTATTTACTTGTAGAGTGTGCAGAAAAACGAATATGACTTGTTAATCTGAAAGTTTCACACAAAGAACCACAAACAATTCATCTAATCATTGAACAAACCGCAAATAAAAGACCACATCTGATGTTGCATTTCTCAGTTTTTCGCAGTTTTCCTATTTTTCCTCAGTTTTGAGGTAGGTAACTTCAATATTGTCGTCAGTTTTGCTTTTAATGCTGGAAATTGTAGCTTTTTCAACATTTAAAAAAAATTGCTATGGACCTAGTTTCATTATGTTCCAGTCTTTTGATAATTTAGGTCTTTTAAATAGACAAAACATTATGTAGGTTTGTTTTTACTAGTTCCCGATGCTATAATAGAAACCAAACAAAATCACCTGTATTTCTGAAGCGTAATCGTAACGTAAATTGGTGATATAAATGGGGCAGAAGTTTTTCTTTCTAAAACATTGCAGTATAGCATAGCGATGGGTCGTTCCGGGTGCACTTAGCTTCTGAACCCCACTCCTCTACCCGGAAGAAACCTGCTTACGCCTCCAAAATTATACTGACCAGTCCAGGTTCCTTTTTTTAAAAATAATATCCCAAGATATCCTAATCAAGATTCACTAATTTCTTGACTTCTTATCTGTTATTATCAATGGGAATTACTCTTAGGTGTCAGTGTCAGCCTGGGCGCAGAAAACGAAGGGGGAGTGAATGGGTGGTAAGGTGAACGCTCACATGTGTCAAGACAGCTGTCCTAATCCTACCACAGCTGGTCGTTAGTCCGGAATCCACCGCTCAACCCCCCAGAAGTGTAATAATAGTATTATGATTGGCCCGACTTCAGTCAGTGAATTCCATGGCAGCTCTGTTTGTATTTTATTTATTTTACCTTTCAAAATAAATAAATATATCTCCATCACAACTCATAATCGTCTGAACATTTCTCTCCATGTTTCAGTATGGGTGCCTACTATTCACAGATTGTTTGTTAAAGCTGGGTGCTACAAGAGAAGTAATATAACAAGAGCGATAATCTATATTTGTGATGAAAATGTTGCAATACTTAAGGACATTGTACAATTACTCGAGGAACTCACTGTAAATAGGAAGTAAAATATTTGATTACTATGCCATGTCTTTTTTATGTTACCGTATCGGATGGTATGCATATAGACCAGTGTTTCTCAATTAGTAGTACGCGAGCCCTCAGGGGTATGCGAACTTGCATCAAGGGGTACGCGTGGCAATCTCTTGACTAAAATAATATGACTAAAATAACCAATTACGCAATAAACAATTGCTGACATATGTTTTGCACGACATACCTTTGCAAAAGCGGATTTTCGCCCATGACAAACTTAAAAAGTAAACATCGTCACAGACTTCAACTCGTAAACGAGTTGAGACTAAAGCTGATGATAAAGCAACCAGATTTTTAAGAGTTGTGGAAAGAAGATCGTACACATTTGACACATTTAACCGATTTTCACCGTCATTAGAACTGTATATTGATGGTAATAAATGTTTTAAAAATCTGTTCATTCTTATTTGGCAATCCTGCAATAACTGGAGTTTGAGGTCTTTCTTCAAGTGGTACGCAGAAAAAACTAATTGGGAACCACTGATATAGAACATTTGACACGGTAATAAAATACTAATAAGAAATACTTTCAACATAATTTTATTTATTATGATTATGGTTAGCAATTTTATCTTTTCATTATTACTTTGATTTTCGAACTAATAAGGATTAATAATCACTATTAATGTATACACTTTTTTAAATTTATGTTCTTTTTTTACTTAGGTTATGTATAGGGTCATACACATATTTATAACAATTTAAATGTCGGCCTTAGTACAGGCTGTAGCCTAGTTAGATGACACTAAGATAGGATCACTGGTAGTTTTTGGCATATCATGTTATCAGTTTTTAGTTACTAGATTGTTGTATATAACATTTTAATTGTACATGTGGTCGATTTTACTGTACATTATTGTGAATTACAAATTAAATTAAAATAAATTAAATACATTTTCAAACATTAATATTTGCGATTCGTAATAATATTGTCATGCTAGTAAGCTCATAATGACCACCCCACGGTGCGGCTTCAATGGTAACATTTTGTATTTATTTTCACAGTTAAATTTGTTTTTTTTTCTTTTTAGTTTCTTGCCTGTCCTGCCTTCTTGTTGGCATTACATAATAATAGTTACTATAGGGGGGTTGTAGTCACTGCTATACTGCTATTTTACCACAAAAAAAAATGGTACCTCCAATTATAGGTAAAGTGATACTTAAAAGGTGTCTTTTATTTATATTTGTTTTTATCTCATCGTCTTTTTGGTCAGGATTTTGTTCTTCAAGATATTGAATTGTTGTGTCGTTGCTAAAAAATAGGAAAAATGAGATAAATGTTTCTATGAGTGCAAAACGAACATCAATTAACATACCCAAATGATTGTCTTGAGATATCATAGCTAGCCTGAACGTATAATGCCGATATGATAATGATTACCCATTTACACATATTATAGTCTAATTTGTCAAAATTGCTCTCGTCCAAAAAATATGACATTAGTTTTGAAAATAGATCTTATGAACCGTCTACACATAAATTGTAGAAATTGTGTAATTGTGAAAAATCTATAATAAAATAAGTATGTATTCTGAATTTTATTCTGAGTTCAATGAGCTTAGTATTGTGTCTTTTTTTAATAATGCCTGATCAGTCAATTTCTCACAAAACAGTTTCATGTGAAGGAAAGTGAGAGGTTTTCCAGTCAAGGTCATGGAAAATTTGCAAAATACTAAAAATTACATAAGTTTACTTGACTGCGATAAGAAAATAAAATTCTAATTATCTTGTTTACTAGAAGAGGTGTCCTAAAATAATGAACCGTCACAGTGAGTGTGTTCGGTTATCTAGTTTATCTGCAGCGACACGCTCTTAGGTCGCTGGAGGTTAGGAAAGATGTCGTCAGTTACCACTGTGAACGTAGCTCCCGGCCGATCGACACTGCACCATGGCTCCTACGATGAGGAAGGAAAAGATTGCCATAATTGGAAGGTAATTTCTTAAATTAGATCTCTTCCAAATAAGTGATTTAAAAGCAATTAAGTAATTTAACTTTAAATCTTGAATGGGAGGCAACCAATGCGATGGATAGACAATATCAGGCATGATGATGATGATGGGAGTGGTCGGTAGCATGACCACCTGCAGTTAGTTCATTTATAATCAAATCAAATAAAAAGAATATCCAGCATAAATACATTGCATACGCATGCTGACAAAAGACATTTGAAGAGATACAGAACAAAATTATAAACGCCAAATTTCCAAAATTTTTGGTAATTCCATTTTTAAACTTTACATAAAATTTACTTTATAAAAACTTAAATATCACTTTTTAGCCAGGGTTTTTTAAGTGAAAATATATTTGTTTGTAAACCAAATATAGTTGATTAAAAAATACATTTTACTTAAATTTATACCTGAGAATAAAAGTATCTCTTAAAAATAGCAAATAAGCTGCTTTTAAAAATAGCAGTAAAAACAGCAATACATGGCCCGGTGACATAGTGGTTAGGTCGCCTGATCTTACATTGTAAGGTCCCGGGTTCGATTCCCGGCTGTGTCACCATTTTCCGTTGGATCAAATTAACGGAATTGCATTTTCAATTCTGTCCATCGAATGCAATAACAAGACACAAACTTACAGACATGTTACACGCACGCATACATATAACACATCATAGTAGGGTTGGTTGTGAGAGATTATCATATGACAATAAACCCGCACATTGTGACATTTTCACAATAAAGAGTATAAACAAAACAAACAAACAAACGAGTATGAACAAATAAAAAGGTAAATCTTAAAAAACAAAATTGACATTGATAGATTCTCCCCAAAACCCTATAAAAGAAAATGTCAGTGGATTCTGTGAGTTCAATTTTAATACTGGTTGTAGGAATATCTTCCTACAACCAGTATTAAAATTTGGTATGGTGTGAATTTAGCAACTCGACTGCCGCAGACATTTCACGTTAAACCAACTGCTGTGCGTCCCGACAAATCCACTCCTGTTTTCTCTTTCCCGCTAGATTATCTATAGTATAGTAATAATAATGGTTTTTACTTTAAATATTGGGTAGTCTGAGTTTGATTTTAACGATGACACAGAGGGCAAACTATCCTCACTTATTTTTTGTTTTATTTTATCACCTAACCATTTGATTGGAATTCCTCACTTGGTAGAGTCAAAATTAACAAAAAAAATACTACTAGAAGATGTTAATATGTGCCAACATTGTAGACTATATTAATATGAAGGTTGAACATTCAAGCACAGATTTCCTACATCATATGTAACAAACAATATCTTCCGATATTTTTTATCAAAATTCTTCAATAATTTAACAACTTATCATATGGACAATAATAGTAATAATCAATCATAATTATTTTATAATTTTAAAAATTAACATATGGACAGTAATAATAATAATGGTCAATTGCCAATAGTCAATAAAAAATCTCAATGATATAATAGTCAATAATATAAAGCATAAAGAAATTCCATAGAACTGAGGAAATTTGTTATTTTCAAAAACCTTAATTCCATAAATTTGGTTTATTATTTATATGGTGTACCTTTTTCTTAAAGTAAACCTCCCCAAGGCATCTGATGCATAATGGCAATATAGGGTTAGGAACATTTCTATTGTTTAGGAATAAGGTCACCATCAAGGTTTTAGTGAATAAAGTTCATTATTATTATTACAATGCTTTATCTGAAAATCATTTTTACTTACAACATGGAGACAAAAGGTGATATACATGATATAAATAGGTGGAGACAAAGGAGACAAATCATGATATAAATAATATAATAAGTAGGTAGGCAAATAGGAAAACCCAGTCAGATTTTTATGTTATAATTTTTTGCACTACTTATATAATTTTATCTTATCAGTAGGTGATAAAAGTTATGCTTCTAACTGTGCATCTAAATATTTGTATAATCTCATTATCAACATTTAAAAATATACTCCTGAGTATTAAGAGGACCAAACGTTTTTTGTTTGTTCTGTAACAAAATAATCATTGGCTGCTTTGAAATAACTCCCCCAACTTACCGCTTTCGACAATTTTTGCGAGAGTTGGGACTGTTAAAGTTTATTTTACGAGAAAAAAATCGTAATGTTTAAAATGAAGTACCTGAGAAATGAAAATAATGAAGACTTAATTTAATATAATATCTTTGTTAATCTTCTCAATAAATAAAAACTAAAATCACCAATATCAGCAGTCATCAACCTTTAAGTCTACTAACACTGAGCTACCGTTTTACAGTTTTTAAAGTCATACATTCAGTGATGGCCTGATATTACGGTAATTAAAAATCTGATTTTGAATCTTCAAATCTTGGCCAAATTACTACCGACTCTATTTTTCGATATTCCTTATTACGAAAATAATCTATTATAAATGTTAAAAGACAAAAACCACACCTATTTATTTATTTATTCATTCATACATTTATTATTTATTTAACTGATTGTTTGTTTATTGATTTTGTAAGTTTTTACCAATATTTCATACTCAAACACACTTGATTAATTGTAACTTAACAAACTCCACATTTTAAAAAAAAAAAGTATGTGAGTATCAATAATTAAGTGCAACAATTATTATTACGTTTGGACACGTCCTAATAATGATTTTTCATTCATTAATAAGTATTTGTTATATGTAATATAGCAAAACAAAAAAATTTAAAAGCGGTGATTAGGCAAATGATTTTGTTTTTTTTTTATTTCTGTTTCATTTATAACTGCAAAAAAACTCATTATTATTAATATTAAAATATATTTTTTCTTGCCTATTATAGCGGTTTGATTGGACGTTCATGGGCTATGCTCTTCGCATCTGTCGGCTACAACGTAACAATTTACGATATCGTACCGGAGCAAATAGTAACAGCGCTGGCAGATATCAAGGTTCAACTTCACGCCCTGCAGGATAAGAAATTGCTGAGAGGAAAGCTAACAGCCGATGTGCAGCATAGCCTTATTAAAGGTATGTTGATAAGCCTCCACGCGAAATGAAATAAACCGCGGGTTCATTGGCGTATGCGAGTATATGTCAGTTACCTATTATTTTTTAAAGGGATATAAAAAAATGCCATACAATTCACAAGGATGGATCATTTAAGATATCGTCCTGAATGAGGAATGGTTTTTATATTTATTTTATTAAGAATAATATTGTGAAACAAGTCTTTAAAACTTGAAACTTACTATGAGTAATTAACATTAAAGTCTGGCAACACTGCCAAAGACTTAATGTTGAAACTAAAAAGGTTAAATTACTTTCATAATAGCATCATGACTATTTTTTCGACATCCGCTCTTTTAAAAGTTTAGTTTTTATTTGCAACGTTTCCTTTTATCTGCGCCCAAATCTTCAATTGGGATCATATCGACAATGATATGTCAGTAAATGTATCACTTCATGGCCATATTTTTGTGCCAAATAGTTTAAATGATAAACCTTCGCACGGTTGTTTTGTTTATTTTAACCCTTTATTATTCCTTCTTATTCTTTATTGATTCCTGTTTGGAAAATCAAATGTTTTTTCCCTTAATGAATCTTGAATCTCTGCTCGTCTCGTTGCCGTTATAGGTATTTCCTCTAACTGCTTGGAACGATAGATTGCATAATCAAAAATAATAACTGAAGATTCTTCTAAAAGTAATAAAAATTGTATAATACCTTTCCGTATATTTCTCAGGATTCAACTCTTTCTTGTAATTGACATCCTGAGAATCAGTGCTTTGAAAATCAATTTTGCTTCGAGTGAGAAACCTGTTTTGGCTGAGCCACCATGACATAAGTCGTTGTCATCAGCCGTTCTTTTTCCCATGTGTCTTGAATCCGTCTTTGTTATGTTTATCCAACCACATGCGCTTCTTGCAGTTTTGTTTATCTGGGTATCTTTCAATATAAAATCATGGTCATAACACTTTCACTTCCCTACGAAAATCCATCATCCTGCTTACAATATAAAAGCGTTCTTCTAAATACTTCTGATTGTCTATGTTTTTTTGGTGTTATAACTCATATTTTTTAGAATTAATCTCATTGAGGACGGCCCACGCGAGGAGTCGGTTATTTTTTCTTTTGTGTATTTCAATTTGTTTTCCAGTTGTAGGATATACTATTTTTTTGTAAAATTATGTAATTACCCTTTTCACTACACTTTTATTAACCCCATCAATTTCTGTAGTAGCAGCTGTTAGGTGTTAGCTATTACCTGTTCTCTTTTTTTTTTTTACCCACGAGGCTGCTGCCTTTTCGTGGAACCGCCTTGTTGCCTGTCGGCAACATCTTCTAGGTGGGCAGTCAAACACTTAGGCAGTCACCCATCCAAGTATTGACCGCGCCCAACGCTGCTTAACTTCGGTAACAATGAGGAGAACCGGTGTCAACGCGGCTACGGACGCTACTTGGTGAAGATGGCGCTCCATATGTCGTCACTTCTTTACGAAATCTACACATACCTAGAGCTTCGAAGGGGGAGTGAATGGGTGGCAAGGTGAACGCTCACATGTGGCAAGACAGCTGTCCTAAACCTACCACAGCCGGTTCGTAAGTCCGGAATCCACTGCTCACCCCCTAGAAGTGTAAAAAAAAATAGTATTATGATGGGCCCGACTCCGGTCGGTGAATTCCATGGCAGCTCCGTTTGTATTTATTTATATAGCTTATTCAACATACCTAGATCTAATAGCTTACACTATCAGTGATTGAGAGCTAGGAGCGGACAGGGTGCGGGCGGAGGTGAGGCAGTATTTTTTATTTTCTATGTTTATTTCAGGCTCATCCGACCTTGCCACCGCTCTTAAAGATGCGATTTTCGTGCAGGAATGCGTTCCTGAAAATCTCGACCTGAAAAAGAAGGTCTACAAGGAAGTAGACAAATTCGTCGGACCTAACACTATTATGTCCAGCTCGACGAGCACTTTTAAGCCTTCGACGTTTTCAGAAGATCTTAAACATCGCTCGCAGGTACAAACAAACCTATCGCCATTTGTTAAAATAGGTTATAGTCAGAGAACTCACTGCGGGTATTCCTAAGTCATTTTGTTTATTATGCTCCTTTTTTCCCCAGAGGTTAAATGTCACGTTTAGATTTGTGGGGCGATTGTCTATTACCTTGTTCTCGGATTGCCAGATGTTCGGTTTTGGACCGAAACACTCATTGGCCACTGAGGTATGGCCAATGAGTGTGTTTAGCAGCCATACCATATGAGTATTTTTAGAGTGTCTTTATAGCAAACTTAAATGTAGAGACTGTCAGATATGAGCTATGTATATATGCTTTAATCGTCTAAGAGGTTTGGTGCGTATAAGAGCCTTCAGGGTCCATGTCTCCGATGCATACAGAAAGATCGAGAAAATCAGAGCTCGAACCAGCCTGACCTTAGTCCGCTGACTTATACCCCGATTCTTCCACAGCCTTTCTAGCTTGCTCATGGCCAATCTTGCCATCTGGCTTCTGCATGAGACCTCCTTTTCGCAGTTTCCGTCGTTGCATATCATGGAGCCCAGATAGACAAAGTCTTTCACAGCTTGAAGGTCACTCAGCTCGTTGGTGCGTTGCATGGTTCCAGCCCGGTCCACAAACATGAGTTTGATCTTGCTGCAGTTCATGTGCAGTCCATACTCCTTGCTTTCCTTCTCCACTCTGCGTAATAGGGTCGCCAACTCATTTTCATCGGCACCTATGATGGTCGAATTCCACCCTCTTATTTGTCTAGGAGTTTTCTCATTATATGTTCTCATTATCCTGATTAAGTTATTTTACTGGCGACAAATGTATACATAGCCCCATAAAACTTGATTATAAATTAATTGTCTTTTCTTTTCTTAGCTGATCGTTTCGCATCCTGTGAATCCTCCTTACTACGTGCCTCTCGTGGAGATTGTACCCGCTCCTTGGACTGACCCGAAAGTTGCAATCAAGACCAGAGAGATAATGATTGAAATCGGACAAGAACCAGTCCTGCTCTCGCGGGAAATTGATGGATTTGTTCTGAATAGAATTCAGTAAGTTGTTCAGTTGTTTAATTTATAATGACAGAACTACTGGAAACAGAGATTAATATAATACAAGCTGGGATATTTCTGTTGGCACTCTGAATTAAATGGCGATGTTACCTGCCATTTTCTTGCACTAGAGGGCTACCGTATGAAGCTCGGTTTGTAAGGAATGAAGAACGACGGATAAATGATTATATAAAATTCACCCGAGACCGAAGGAAGAAAACATCGGTTTGATCGTCGAGCAGTGTTTTCAAATGGTTGCTATATTTACCAGCTATAATGATTTTAGAAACTGAAACAAAATATCGCCATAATTTAGAATATCTATCTATAGAATATCTATCTCTATTATTTTCTTACCTTAGCATGGTGCAAAACCGTTTACTTACACCAAAGCCTCTTTTTTATAATAAGGTCTCTCTCTGCGCATATCAGGTAAGTCAGGTAGGTAGCTTAGGGAAAACTCAATATTTTTCAATTTCAAATTCATAATAGATTTGGATAATGCTGAATCAATATTCCAAGAGTATGCTGTAAAATAAAGGACAATATCTCGATAGTTGTCAATTGCCAAAGAGAATATTTTTTTTTTAGATTGACGAAGATTTTATTGCTTAATTTGACCATTTATTAAAATATTGTCATTTTTTAGGGTTGAATTATCTATTTTCATTACTATCTAGTTATTCCTATTACAGTTATGATTATATACATTGTTCTATATATTTAGTAATTATGATGACTTATATTTAATAATATTTTTATTTTTTTTTATATTCACAAAACTATTATGATAGTAAATTTTTCATAATTACATTGTTGAGAATGTTATATGCTATTATGCATCTGTGTAGGAATGCTTATCTACTGGAGTAGAATGAAATTGTATTGTATAATTGTATTCTATTGTATTGTAATCGAAGAAAAGATTTCTAGGAGATTGCCATTTATTCAGTTTTGTAATGGCTTGCAAATGTTCTAGCCATCTGGCAACACTGTAACGTCAAACCACCATATTTTCTTTCATCTCTATCAGGTACATATATACTAATTTATCTATGCTCTCTCTTACTCCTCACTCATCGAGTTTAGTACGGATGCTCTCTTGGGCAGTGCCTTGTTCACTTCCCAACTTGGGAATCGTCGCTGCTGGCATCACCTACAAGAAGTATTACACATAAATGCTCATTGATAAAGGGAGATTTAAATAAGAGGGGCGGTCATTATGTTCTAAGCCTAATGTACTTGTAGGTCACAAACGTCTAGTATTATATACTCATTTTCGACGAATTTCCCTGGACTGCAATGCACTTAGTACTTCGATTGATGAGGATTCCATCAGAGAAGAAAGTTTTCTCACATCGGTCAAACCACGACTGAACGGCATACTTGACTTCATCATCTTCTGGTTGGTGTTTCTTCAGTTGTTGAAACAGGAAGAAATCCCCACCGACCCTAAGCACCAGACCTGGCACCAAGTGACTTTTTCCTTTTTCTACAACTGAAGAAACGCATGTGTGGTTCGCATTACGACGACGATGATGAAATCAACGATGCCATTCAGGTGTGGTTTGATGGATGTGAGAAAACTTTCTTCTTGGATGGAATCCGACGACTCACCATTTAAATTGCATTGCAGTCCAAGGAAACTACATTGAGAATGTATCAAATATTTGATGTTTATGACCTACAAGTACAACAGACTTAGAACATAATGACCTCCACTCGTGGAGGACATTATACTTTATCTCACGGGATATTAAACGATACATTTCTGAAATACTAAAAGCCGAGAGAACATTATGAGCATATGGGAGGTATCGCAAAGCTGTGATCGGATAGAAACTAAATATTAGCAATGTTATTAATTGATTAATTAATTTATTTATTTCAAATTGTGTAAGTTAACTATTGTCTCACGAGAAAAAAAAAGCAACAAACTGGTTCATCTCGATTTTTAAAAAAGATATTAAATTTTATATTTTATTTTCAGGTACGTCATTTTGAATGAAGTGTGGCGTTTGGTGTCCGATAAAATCATCGATGTGAAGGACATTGACGTAGTTATGTCCGAGGGTCTCGGTATGAGATATGCGTTTTTAGGCGCCCTGGAAACCGCCCACTTAAACGCTGAGGGTATGAAGAGCTACTGCGAGAGGTACTCCACTGCCATCCACAACGTGACCAGCGAGATGGGCCCTCCGCCCAAAATGGAAGGAGATCAGGCTGAAGATATTTCGAGGCAGCTTAACGAGATATGTCCTCTCGACAAGCTGCAGGAGAGGAGAGCTTGGAGGGACTTGTGTCTCACCAAACTCGCCTTGCTAAAGAAAGAAACTAAACCGTTGAAGAAATAAAATGAAATAACATTATATTCTAATTAAAAAATGTTTATTATTTTAATGTATTATTTCGCGACGTGAATATATACATTCTCCTGAATTTATGTTAATTCCTTGGGTTATGATTGAGCCTTGATGACTTTTTGCAGTAGAGTGGAGTTGCACTTGAAAGTGGACTATCTTCGGGTTGCTTGGGACTCTGAGTTGCAGTTGTCTTGCTGTTTTTAGTAATAATACCGAGACCAAGAGAACTATTTCTAGGGTTAGTACGACTCTGTGGCTGATTGAATCTCATCGAAGGTTTGTCTCTCAATTGAGCTAACGTAATAGTAGGGTCTACACTGCATAAACCTATACAAGTTTTCGGACACGGAGCTTCTTTCTTCTCCTTAAATGTTTCAACCCTTTTGGCCATCATGCCAGAACCAATAAACAATACGAGCAGTATTATAGCTAAAGCTGAAACATAAAAACAAGATTGGATTGCGTTACATTTGTTACCTATCTATTATACAGTTGATTCCCTTGATATATTGAAATTTTTGATGTTTTCTATTGAAACCCTCAGTATCACCGTACATACAATTTGTTTAAC
Source organism: Micropterix aruncella (assembly GCA_944548615.1). NCBI lineage: Eukaryota > Metazoa > Arthropoda > Insecta > Lepidoptera > Micropterigidae > Micropterix > Micropterix aruncella. Next base: position 26,995,522 of record OX155955.1, on the reverse strand, counting down.
AGCGCACATGCGTTAAGCATTCGGGCGCCAACAATGTCTAGCCATTTTACATCGTTTGACAGATTGGCGCTTAGCCATTTCGGCCAGCGCCAATGGGACCCGATTGCGTTTTTCCGTGAACTAAAACTGAAATTACTTCAAGCGAACGAGATAGAGCAATACGTTAGAGCGAAATATGAAAAGAATGTTCGTCAAAACTACCTGTCGAATTTATAGTCGTCCGAATAAGTTTGAACACATATCGTGCGGTCTTAGATTCAGATACATTACTTTGGTGGGTAGTTTTAATGCGAAAAAGTGACCTGTTTATTTCACAATCCGCTCTAGTGTATTGCCCTGTCTCGTTCACATGAACTAATTACTTAATTATTATTATGTAAATGTATAATATAGATGACTAACAAAATTATTTGTTAGGTAAAGAGAGGGAATTCATGACAAAACGATATCGTTAGTATTTATTTACAAAATCAACCAAAAAGTTGCAGTGCAGTTTCTTGCGTATATTCTTCATCTAGAATTAAGCAGCGTATTAAGTGGCGAGGATTTTCATAAGTGCGACAGAGTTACCTTCAGCCAATCGGAACGTACCACGGTGCTATGTGAGGAGTCGCATAATGCCAAGTTTCTGCGCCTGGCAAACGCAGGGCATTCCCGCAAGGAGGTACCGAAATACGCTGTAAGTACTGTTATTAATCTTTCGAAAATTGACATTGACCAGCCGACGACAGAAATTCTTGCAAGGGGATTAAATTATGTACCGACACCGAACCGTTTGCCTGTGGAAAGTATTATCGGTGGCATTGAAGAAGTCATCTCTCGTAACAAGATCCCTGCGCCAGAGGCCGACTTACTGCGACAGGATGTGGCTGTCTTTGTACGCAAGGCCAGGCTCCCACAGTCGAACACTACAGCCGCCCAGAGAAAAGGCTTAAAATCTCTACGGGATAATAAGGACGTAGTTGTGTTGCGGGCCGATAAAGGCAACGCAACCGTGATACTTGATACTTTGGACTACAAGCGGAAAATTGGGACGCTCTTAGAAGACGCCAACACTTACGAGAAGGTGAATTACAATCCCACGAGCAGAATTACCAGGCAAACGAGAGTTTTAATCGATAAATCTGTCATTTCCCTCCCAGAAATAGCTTATCTCACTAAACCACGTAACGTACAGCCACCGAAATTATATGGCTTACCTAAAATCCATAAGGATAATGCACCATTGAGACCGATTGTAAGCCAAATCGACAACCCCACATATCCTCTGTCAAAACACTTGGCTGGTGTCCTCCAACCGCTTACGGGCAAAACGACGTCTTACGTGAAAGACTCGCGACATTTCGTAAGCATTATTAGAAGCTTAAAACTAGCCGAAGACGAAATAATGGTGAGCTCTGACGTCGAATCTAATTATATTGTTAATATTGCTTAGCTTTACAAGATCTGATCTGGACGTATCAGCAAAGCTGCCTGTCCAGAATAAATAATAATAATAATCTCTATTTACGAATTTGCCCATTTCGGAGTGTCTTACGGTGGTGAGAGATAAACTAAGGTCTGAGGACCTCCCTATTAGCTACGCCGATATGCTTCAACATTGCCTGACATCCTGCTACTTTCTATGGAGTGGCGATTATTACAAACAAATCGACGGAGTAGCAATGGGATGCCCCGTATCGCCGATAGTTAGTGACCTATATATGGAATATTTTGAGGAATTAGCCATAAAAACCTCCAAAATTAAACCCATTCTCTGGCTTCGCTACGTGGATGATACCTTCTGCATCCTGAAAGGCAACATTCAAACGATGAAAGAATTCCTGGGTCATCTAAACTCCATACACCCAAAAATCAGTTTCACCTATGAAGTAGAGAAGGACGGCTCCTTACCATTTTTGGATGTCAAAGTGACGAGGAGAAGTGACAATACTCTCGGACATACATACGGTATATCGGAAGCCCACACATACGGACAGATATTTGCATACAAGCTCACACCATCATCCCTACCATCTACGTTCAGTGCAAACGTCGCTCGTGAATCGAGCACGCGATCTATGCGACACTGAGCATTTTCCGAAGGAGATGGAACATGTCAATGATGTCCTTAGGAAAAATGGATACGGAAAATATCACGAGACACGCACACGATCTAATACAGACGAAACTCAAAAACCGAGCAGATCAAGAGCATTCTTACCATACGTCAAGGGCGTGACTGATCGAATAAGTAAGATGCTAAACAGATTCGTTATAAAAACGAACTTCAAACCAACCCAAAATATAGCTCGATTTTTGAGGCCTGTAAAGGATGTAATACCACTGCAAACCCCGGGCAGCCCTGCCCCCTGACTACCAGTTTTGGAAAGATATATCCGTTTGGAATTAACCATCACGATACCTCCAACCTTCCGACTGGTTACAGGTTCGAAGTCGCTTACGCGATCCTCTCCCTAGTGTAGCGGTGATCGGTGTATACCAAATCTATCATGGCATCCATTGGCCGGCTTTCACCCGGTATCGGGCAGATGAATAGTCGTTTCAAGAGCGGCTGCCACAAGGTAAACAACCGCCCCCGCTCTATTGGAAACAATACTGTTTTCAGACTCCCCCGGCTGTCAGTTGGAATCGATTAGCTGACGCCGCACGGTGCGCAAACCGTCCAGGAGCTCCCCAAGGTTAGGAGAAACTGACCCGACTCCTAGAAGAAACTGGCCCGGTGGTATAGTGGTTAGGTTGCCTGATTTTACATTGTAAGGTCCCGGGTTCAATTCCCGGCTGGGTCACCATTTTCCGTTGGGATCAAATTAACGGAATTGCATTTTCAATTTTGTCGATCGAATGCAATAACAAGACACACACTTACAGACATGTTACACGCACACATACATATAACACGTCATAGTAGGGTTGGTTGTAAGAGATTGTCATATGACAATAAACCCGCCCATTGTGACATTTTCACAATAAAGAGTATAAACAAACAAACAAACAAACTCGCAGCCCAGAGTCCTACCCGGGATCGCACTTCTGCATGGAGGCCACCAAATTGGTGTTGACCCGTGAGTTTGGCCGACCCTAAATGCATGGGTCTGAGCGGCCTAATTGAAACAGGGCCCATTAGCTTCCTATAGGACTAGAACAGTTTTTTTTATACCGAATAGAATTTCTTAAGGTCACATTAGATTGATTTACCAAAAAAATAGACTTAATTACGTTTGCCTGTATACCGACGATATAAATAAAAATAAATTACCTGCCATAACAGGTACAGTGATAGTAACAATGTACGTTTTGTTCATTTTTCCATTTCGTAAGTCCTCCAATAGTTCGTCAGTCAACGGTGGTATTTTATTTGTGCTAGGTCTTACCGCTACCGTTACTGTTTCTGGTGTGGCAACATCCGAACTATGTATGTAATATAAAATGAATATATTAGTAGGTAGGGAGACTGTTGTCACTTGTAACACTTTGGCATATTTATTTTTATTGAACTGGTTCTCTATTCCAGTTATTACTATTGATATTATCAATCAACATTTAGTTTCCTGGCAAACCAACGGTTAGGAAAAGTATTGTATATGTGTTTTTTTTTTTGTGAGGGATGGAAATATCCATTTTGAACCACCCCCCCCCCCTCCCCCCTCATCCAGACTGAAGTCTGGCTGTGTGTATTCCTCCACAATAGCGCCCAAACACTTCATCCAATTGAGCTGAAATTTGTTATGCAGGCATAATTTGATCATGACAAGAGTTGAAAAGATTCCACCAGAGGGGGTTCATACATACTATTCAGTATACGTCATACATACTATAAGTAGACTTACTATAATCATAAAGGTCTAAACCGGGACAGCCTGACGGTGGGAGGGGGGGGGGGGGGGAGTAATATTATTTTCAAACGAGTTATGGCAAAAAAAAAACAACAAATTTTGGTTGTTCTAAAAATGGTTCTAATATTAGTAGGTATGTAGTAGTAGTAGTAGTAGATATAGTGGGGGGCTTGTTTCCAGCCCTTGATGTCACCTAGATCTGTGAGGTCTTTTGTAACTACCCACTGTGTGGTTAGGTCAGTGGTCAGCTAGTAGCCCGGTACTTCTTACCAGTCCAAGTAGATCACTGACCTTCAAGTTGGGCAGATCGCTGGGTTCGAGAAAGGCTCGTCCCAGTAAACTGTGTCTTTTGGCGGCGAGCCCTGGACAGCGACCAACAATGTGTATGCTGTCTTCAGGTTCCTCGCCACATATTCGGCAATCCTTGCTCTCAGTCAAGCCAAGGTTGAATAGATGAGCTCTAAGGGTCGTGTGTCCGGTGAGGAGACCGATAGTGGTTCTAAGGTTCTTCTTGCTCATGTCAAGTAGGACCTTGGTTTTCATCTGTAGTGGTTGCTCCATCATGGCTTTTGCCTGGCGACATCCCTGGCTCTGTTTCCAGGAAGCCCGATGTTCCTGCTCCAAGCAGTCCCTGATGATTTTTTTACCTGTAGCGAAGGGCACCCTTTTTTTAATTTTTTTTTAATTTGTTGAGTGGGGCTTTTCTAAGGTCTTTATGAGCCTTGTAACACTGCGACCATTGCTGATCTATTGTGCTCGCCACCTACTATAGTTCTGCGCTAAGCCTCGTGTCCTTTAAGAACCGCAGCAAGCTTTTGGTGCCAGATTGTTTTACCTCCTCAGGTTGGAGGTAGTGACCACCCAGGTGGGTGTATCTTTTATGCATCAGCGGGCCACACTCGCACATGAGGTGCTGGGGAGTTTCCTCTGTCCCTTGGCAGAACCTGCACATTTTTGTGTCTTTGAGCTTGAGGTTGAACATGTGTTTGTTCAGGCCACAATGCCCCGTGAGCCCTTACCAGTATGCGTAGATTGTTCCTATTTAGCGATAGGGCCTCACGGGCCGTCTTACGGTCGTAAGGCTTAATAAGCGCTTTGGAATGATTCAACCCTGGCGTGTTGTTCCAGTGGTTGATGGATTGTTCTAAACACATTTGTTTGAGCATTAGGTTTGCAAGGCTTTTTGGTACGCCACAGCAAGGTTCAGGGCCGTATAACGTTCCCTTTTCTCCCGTCCTAGCAAGTTCGTCGGCTTTTTCATTTCCCTCGATTCCTGCATGGCCGGGAACCCATCTTAGAATTACCCTGTTCTTTTCGCCCAGGGAATTCAGTAGTGATATGCAGTTTTGCACTAGCTTCGAATTAATGGTATTCGAGGCTAGTGCCATAAGAGCTGCTTTGCTATCCGAGTGGATATAGATACGATGGTTGGCGTAGTCCTTTTGGAGGTTGATATCCGCACATTCAATAATGGCGTAGACCTCCGCTTGGAATATGGAGGCGTATTCTCCCAAGTTTACACTTCTTTCGAAGTTTGGTCGCTCTCCATATATACCACAGCCTACGTCAAGTCCCGATTTGGACCCATCAGTATACCATTTAAGGCTACCGGCCTCCCATTGCAGTTGGCTTTTTAGCCAGTCGTCTCTGGGTGGCAGTTCCACTGTAAAAAGTTTTCCAAAGTTTAGGAGTGGGAGCATGGTGTCTGATACCATGTTGAGGGTTGGATTTTCACTGACTGAGTCAAGAACTGATCTTAGTGCTTGTGAGATCCAGTTTACCTTCTCTCGGGCAGATAGCCTGTACATGCTGGCTTTCGCCACCTGTTGCAAATGAATGTGTAGGGGCGGTAAGTTCAGCAAGGGCACCCTTACAACTATAGCAAATACCTCGGCTTGGAAAACCGTAGCGTATTGTCCAAGGGGGATGCTGATTCTGTGGTTGGTTTTGGGTCCATACACACCTGCCCCAAAACGTCCATTTGTTCCTGAGCCGTCAGGGAACCAGGCGTCTGCGTTGTGGCTTTGAAGCCAATGCGGATTTTTCCATTCTTCCCTGGTGGGGATTAGGATTTTATAGGACTTCTCTACCGATTTTTTTTTCCGTAGTCGATCCTGGGTCAGAGTGAATGGGCTTTTGTGGAGGAGGTTTAGCTCAGGATGATTGTGCCCTCCTCGCTTCGCCTCGCCCAAACACTTCAGTCTGTATGCTGTAAGTCTGGCGGAGTGGATGATAAGCTTGTCCAGAGGCGGGCAGCAGAGTGCCACCTCTAATCCCGCTGTTGGGGTGGTCTTCATGACGCCAGTTGCAGCCCTCAGGTAGTTACCTTGAAGGCTTTTAAGCATTTTTATTGTCTCAAGCTTTTTCACCCTGGACCACCAGACTATTGAAGCATAGGTTAGTCTAGGCAGTAGTACTGCCCTATAGAGCCATAGGGCGACCCTAGGTTTGAACCCCCAGGTTTTTCCCATGGCTCTTTTGCACGTCCACAAAGAGGCATAGAAGGTTGTTCTCTTGCGCTCGAGGTGGTGTTTCCAATTGAGTTTTGGGTCTAGATAGACTCCAAGGTATTTGACTTCTGTAGCGTATTCTATCTCCTTATACCAGAGCTTGAGACACTCTTCAGGTTCGGGTTTGTATTTTCTGGTGAAAATCATGGCCTTACTCTTGCTTGCATTAGCGGACAGACCTCTGGCCTGGCACCAGTCTTGGGTGGTCTTAAGCGCTTTGTCCATTAGCTCCTTAAGTATTGATAGGAAGTTTTCTCATACTACTATGGCCACGTCATCAGCGTAGCCGTAGACAGAGAAGCCTAGGTTTTGTAGATCTCTTAGAAGTTCGTCTACAACAATGCTCCACAAGAGGGGGGAGATGACTCCACCCTGTGGGCAGCCCTTGGCAGGGATTCCCGTGATGGAGGTGTCGCCTTGATAGACGGTCAGATTCCTAGTTCGCGCCACAGTATACGGTATACTGTTCGCGCATCTCTGGCATCGCTAAAACCCAACCGGGACAAAATCTCAAACCGGCCGGACGCCGGGACCAATGTCTGAAACCGGGACAATCCCGCTTAAACCGGGACGTATGGTAAGCCTAACTATGTCATAGTTCAATCTCGAAATATTGGACTTAGAGACTTGAAAGTCTGTACACAGACGCGTCGTTGGGCCAAATTGTGAAATTTTGGTTGGGATATCTTTTACAAATAATTTAAAATTCTGCAATATACTTTATCATTACTAAAATACTTTTACTTCATATTAATACCACGGAAATACTACAAAAATACTACATTTGCTATCATAATCTTTTGACATAATCATTATCAGAGGGGGAAGGGGGAGTCTTGGAGTGACAACCGTTTTTTTTAACACGCTTTTATTAGGTCGACCTGTATGTAACTATGTAATGGAATCTAAGGTACCTAATTTAACCATCTTCCAAGGATCGTAGCGTCATGAAAATTGGCAGCTGTATATAGTTCTGATGACAATACAATAATATGGTACTGTCGAACTGATCTGATGATGGAGTCGGAAGATATGAACTGGAACTTCATGATGGAACATCGTATCATAGCTGTGTTTGGACTTGTTAGAAAAGTCTTGGAATGAACTTTGACCACGATTAGGTTTCAAGGTCTGATGATGAAGCTGGAAGATAGGCACTGGCATTCCATGATGGAATATCGTATTATAGCCGTGTGTATGTGAATATTGTATCATAGACCAACAGCGTGTTTTTAGTGTTTTTTTTAAAACTATTAATTTATTTACCTAAATTGTGGTAATCTGTACAGTGACTCTGATCACACTGGTGCACAGTGGGGTTGATGGCATGAAAAGTTGGCAAAAAATATTTTTTCTTTTGGTTCAACATTTTTTAGTGTCAGCTAACATCACAATGCATCTTTCTGTTTTAAAACTGTTATTTATGTTTAAAATTACGCAAAAGAGTCTTAATTTGAAAACTAAAAATTAATTCAAAATGTATAACGATGACTTGTGAGAGATAAAAAAATAATAAGTAAAAGAAAACAAAATAATGTAATATAGTAACCATTTATTGCACAACCTTCATTCATTATCATCATTCGAATAATCTGAAACTAATTCTGATGTGCCAGAAATATCTAATTCTGGTGCTTGCAAAAGTTGGATCACATCTGCGTCTAATGCATGTTTATGTTGTTGTGGCTTCTGCATATTGGTGATGAGTGGGTCGGATGATATCAACGCCTTTTAATGATGTCTTCGTTGGTCTTACTCTTGAAATTTTGAGTGAATATCCTTCTCTGTACCTTTTAAACATTTTGTTATTTGCCTCCTGGGCTTCTTCGCTTAGTTACCCGATAGAGTATAGGCAATAAAGTTTCTTCAATTATTATAGGCCCATGAATTAAAACCTTATGTATTGTAGGGGGCATACAGTACCACGGATATTTTTCCACGAAGAAACGTGCACTTTCCAATGTATAAGATTGGAATCGTTGTAAATTAATGGTGTATCCACTTGCCATTGCTCGTAGTATGGTACGAAATAGTTTTATGTTATTCTAGATCGACTCCTGTTATTTCGCATGATACTTCTGCATTTTCAAAAAAAGCGTCGAGCCGTGTTCCCATCGTTACTGCTGCCATATCCAGGTTTAGGTTTGTCGATAATTACACCCAATTTCGATTTAAAATTTTCCCTGATTTCATGTTTTCTTCTATCTATTATTTTTTGTTCTCTGCGCCTCGGGCTTGCCATTTCTGTAATGGCAATTCGTATGATACATTGAGTACACTCAAAGAATCTTATCCAGACGTGAAGAGTGGACATTCCAAATTCTAAATTATCCTGCTTTATACTAGTATTCATACTTTTACAACATAAATTTAAAATAAGTGAATGGGAATACATATATAAGTTATATTATATTTATACATAGGTACATATTACAAATCAATAATTACTGGCAGTTGTCGCTGCTGCTTCAAGGGCGGTTCGTACTGCCGATTTGAAGCTAATTTTGTTTCTACTCTAAATGTCAAGCCCTGTGAATTTACCATTATACGTACGTGGCAATCGGTTAAGCATTGAATTGCACGTGTAGTTAGAATGTCGTCTCGGGGGCTCGAATAACTGTGTAGATCGGGGTTTACTTTGCGGCACCAAACTATGTATGGGTTACTAGTACGAGTACGCATTTACTAATATTATTAAAGTCTTTAGACGTTAATCCACATAAAAGCTTCTTTATAGTATCTGACCCGTCTCGGAGAAGTAGTAGTTCTTTTAGCAATGCAGCCAGCATCAATTGCTCCAGAAAATCTTAGGCTCATTTGTGCTGCGTAACACAGCTCCTCAGTACTGTGACTCGACCGTAAGTCCTGTATTTTCAAACGCTTTGTCCTATCCGAAGCTTCTTTAAAATCCAATTTTGGTCTTCCCGATGTTAAGTTTCAGCATACAAAGTTCGGGAAACTTATCGAAGATTTAAGCCAACTATATTTTTTTGTGAGAAACCTTTGCCTTGTTTGTTTCGAAGAAGACTATCTTTTCTTGAAATCGGCAATAAAATAAGATATGTTTGTATTCAGCTCTGAATATTTCCATTCCGGGCATCTACATAGTACGCTCGATTAGGTATTCCTTCAAAAATGGTACTTGGTCGTCGAGTTTCTCATGGCCAGACTCGATCATTTTGTTATATAAGTCCATACGTGATATAAAATTATTAGTACATCCACATCCTAAAACAAAAAAAAATAAAAAACTTAGCTTTTTAAAAATATTAATTATATTTACTATGTTATATTACTAGTAAATCAGTAATTTACATAAATTGGGGCAAATACGGGCAAACATGTTTGTTATCAATTGAAAGAGTATAGTATCAGGTATAATAATATACCAAAATCATTGCACCTAGTGACAACTAGTGGGACTAAAAACCTTATTTTTACTCAAAAACAAACAAATACTCAAACATTTTATTAATTCAAAGGTAAAACTATTATCTAACTAAGAAATATATTTAAAATACATTTTTTTAAGGCGTAACTATATTACTTACCCATTGCCGAGGCATCAATAATATTTTTTTAATAAATAATTACTTAAACCCGACGTTGAAATATCTGAAAATTTGACAAATTCGTACGGCCTGCGAGAAGGGTAAGTTTCGACTGACGTTTCTCAATCGTATTAGTGTTGAATCGCGGAAAGAAAACCGGTTATCGAACGGCTAGTTATACCTGCTCTTTATGAGTTATAAACCAGAACAACAGATAACACTTTGCAAGTGGGACTTTAGCCAACGATTCAGGGGTTTTGCCCCTTTGTGTGGTGAAGCAATTACAAAAGCCTGTTGGAGTCGATTTTGTATATACATACTAACAATATATTTTTTAAATGAATTATCTATTGTTACCTAATAATTAACACCAACATCGGTCAATTTGACCGACTTGCATTTTTGCATTTTTACATGTTAGCTAAACTGTGTGACTTTGACACTTGCTGCGCTCAATACCATCTTCCCTCCTCACAACTAGTCCATAACGCTCAATATCGATTAGTTCCGCACGGCGCATCCTGTGTGATCCAGCGCATTTGTCATTTTACGGTTGGTTATAAAATGTTTAAAAAAACATGTTTCCATATAGGTGTTAATCTTGTTCGTCATTGTATATCATATATTTATATAATTTACATGGAGGCCGGCCGAAATTGTTACGCGCAGATCTGAACCACCGCAACCACCAATCAGCGTTTTTGGCCTCCCTGGAGTTAAGGTAGGTAGGTACACTATGATGGTCAAGGATAGTCACAGTACAACAATTTCCCCCTACCCCCCTCCCCCTCTAATAAAATAAGGGGAAGGGGATCCCTAAATTAAATATAAATCTCATTAAGTATGTATGTTTTATCTACTATAAGAGAGAAATGTAAAAACTGTAAATAATATTATCTACGATATAATAAGCAGCATGGGCACAAAACAAACATTTAGTATGATTCTGCTGGTCGTAGATGCATTTGCAACGCAGGACCAGCAATGCAATATGGGCTTGCTGTCTGACCGCATCTTTCATTGTCCAGATTAGATGACGCAATCAACAATGGTAATAATAGTACATGAAACTCACTCATTATTATCACAATAAACATTTAGCACTAACAGGATTATTATAATTTGTTTAATCATAGTAACAGTTGTTTTCCGATTTGTTAATAAAAAATGACACACGCATTTCGAAAATAGAATTACAAAAGGCATTATTCAAGGTTTTACAACTTAATACAGTGGATTTAACGTTTGAAAAACGCTCTGGATTATTGCTCAAACTTTATTACTGTTCTTAACAATTTTGTTTATTTTTAATTTATTGTATTTAGAGACATACCGTTCAAGTTGATGTTACATAAACATGTTACTAACTTTCACATAGGTATCTGGCCAAATATTCTATAGTTATAAATAGGATAGAAAACGAATTTACCGCGTGAAATTTGTAAAAAAACAGGATACAGTGAGTGTTGTGTGCAAGACGGATTTTAAAAATTCCCGCGCTCCGAGCCCGGCCCCCACCACCGTTATAACCTACGCAGTGGCGGCAGCGGTTTGCGGCCTACCCGCAAAACAACGGACTGACAGCTCTTCAGTCTACCCTAGACAACGGCGGCTGCAACGTCACCGAAACGTCGGGTCCTACAAATTTCACGCGGTAAATTCGTTTTCTATCCTATTTATAATGTCAAACAACCGCGATAGTCTTCGATTTCATGTTCTATAGTTGTATGGTATAAAAAAAATAAAATTACTTACTTGAAAATATAACATTATCAAATCACAATCGATTTCACTACTCTTATTGAAATATAGAATCGAAAAATTTCTCAATATTGTGTCATCTCTGGACTGTTTTTTTTTCCGAGAATAAAATAAAATTGGCGTAACTGCCGCAAAGGGTCATTTGACCCTCGAGTGAATTTATGTGACCATATAGTTTATTATCTTATTGTTTGCGGAATAGAAAGAGAAAGCTGCATACGAGACTCCCTCTATCTTTGTCTGGTTGCGCATGCGCGTTTATAGCAAAGCAGACTTATGGCGTCTAATCGATGCCATAGGATATATACGCGTTGCCATAGTGATATATTTACGTGTTCCCGTCATTGTCATATAAGTACTAGACCTCGTGACCAGCCTGAGAATGCGTCAGCCGAATAGAAATAGACAGCAGCATATAGTAATCCCACCATCTTGTCTACCCGCATGCGCGACTGTGACCATAGTGATTGTTCGATATTGTTGTGGATAATTCGAATTCAACTTTAATATAATATTTTGCATAAATCAATTATCGATTGGTGAGAGCTGTCAACTCACAAAAACCTGACAGTTGGCAACATCGCCCGCTTTCGAAAGGGCGGCGGGTCAGTCTGTCTATTCGAACGGTAGCAACGATTTTCGACCGCGGTCACGGCCTCGCCGACTTAGACAAAAACCTCGTCAGTTGTCTCGGAATCGCGGACTAGGATTCGTTGTAAAGGCACAGCGATCCTACGGGAGTGTTACGACTGCACCCCACAGGAAACAGCGCGTCGCACGCGACATACACTTGGATCGGCGCACGCGTCGTGCCGGACACGCCGCACGAATCCCTCGATCGTGCCGTGCGCGCTACGCAGAAGCGGAATCAGCAGCGCGCATCCCACTGCTGCAGCCACACAACCGTCAAGGTACGTGAGTTTTGATTAGCGATCGCCATATCGATAATTCACCTCTCAATACTCATCATAAGTTTTCAAACGCTTCCACTGTCAACTAACCTTTGCACAAGCAACCAAATGATCCACCAGTAAACCACTTGATATCCCCGTCAGACGGCATAGTTACGAGGCGGGATATCGCACATTTTGGTAGCGAGAGTGCGGTTTTCATATTTTTATCTTTTCATATTTATCCATTCTTTAATTGCGGACTGTTGGTAGAACTGACCCGATTCGTCCATACGACGTGACGTTCGTAACGAAGCCGTTTCGTCCGTGACGGACGGCCGTTGCCGCGACATTTCAAATCATTCCATTTTTCGAATTTAACACTTTGTGTTTTTCGCCACCATTCGCGTATGAATGCAGTGTGACATTTCGATCACATCAAATACGTTTTGACGTATTGTTTACGAATAAAATACCTTGCTGTGTTTCACGCCGCGAACATGGCTCTAAAACAAAAACATGCAGTTATAAAATATAAATTGCTCCTAAAACGCTTGGAATTTATATACAAAAGCTCTCACGAAATCGACGTATCAAAACAACACTTATTGAGTTTCGAGTTGGCGCCGAAACAATTGACTCATTAGAGAATGACTTATTAGAATATCATGTCTCGGTAGAAGCTGACGAAGCAGACGGATTTGACCAGGAGGCGCATGACGCTTGCTTTCAGGAGTTTCAATCTAAAATCCAAACAATTAAAGCAAAATACGCAATTTTAATCGAATCCCAACGCAACGCCGACAACCGAAATACGTCATTGTGTGCGACCAATTCAAACAGTGGGACAGTCCGATTGCCTCCAGTCAAATTACCACATTTTTCCGAAGAACTCGACCAATGGTCAAGCTTCTTTAGTCTTTTTTCGAGTCTCGTACACAGTGATTCAAATCTGTCAGATGTCCAGCGACTGTATTACTTGCTGTCTTCGCTTTCTGGAGAGCCATTACGAATAGTAAATCATCTCGAACTTTCAGATGGTAATTATGAAGTATGCCTTAATTGGTTAAAATCGCTCTATGAAAATAAGCGACTTATAGCAGATAAGTATCTTCACAATATGTTTAATTTACCTAATGTCCTACGAAAGGCAGAACAATTACGTAAATTTCTTACTACAATTAACGAGTCGGTTAAGGCCTTAACAGCCCTAGGTTTTCCCACGGAGGAATGGTCTTTTTTGCTACTACATCTTTTTCTTAAAAAGATTGATGCGGATACACGTACTCGATTCGAAATCGAGTGCGTCGGTGATGGAAAAGAAATCCCGACCTTTAATGAATTCCTTTCATTCCTGAATGCCCAGTGCCGTGCTCTGGAGTCAGTTAGGGGTGAACCTCAGATCAAGCAGGATCAAATGAAGGCTTCAGGCTCGAAACGCGTTTCATTTCACGTCGAGGGTGCGGCTAGCCCACCTGAGACTTATTCGCGTGCTCGCTGCCCTCATTGCTCTAACCCTCAGCACTATATTTACAAGTGTCCAAGTTTCTCAAACTTGTCTCATGACAAAAAAATAAACATTATTCGTGCAAAAAAACTATGCGTAAATTGTTTAAAGCCGCATCAGTTGAATCGATGCAACTCAACCTTTTGTTGCAAACTCTGCGGATCGGCCAAACACCATACTTTACTACATCGTGACGGTGGAGTTGGACCCTCCTCTCCGCAGTTTATGAACTCCCCTGTCAATCGTTTCGGTGGGCAATCTTCTCCCAACACAAACGCAGCGCGGTCACGTGATCGTCCCTCGGATGAAGATCACGTGACTGTTACTAATGCCGCTCATGCTGATACTTGCGAGTTCCAATCCGGTGTAAAGTCTACGGTGCTGCTTGGGACCGCCATGGCCATGGTTATGGATTCGAGTGGATCGTATCAGAAGGTACGCGTTCTCATTGATCCAGGTAGCCAAAGTTCCTTTATCACGTCACGTTGTGCGAAATCTTTAGGACTTCACTACCACTCGTCGAATATAAACATACGCGGCATCGCTGGGGGGGCACGTATCTCACCCGGGTCGAATTGTCCATCTGTTTATAAAGCCTATTCACTATTCCAGCCCAGTCTTGTCCACGGAGGCACTGTTATTGGACAAAATATCCAATAAACTTCCATCAGTTCCGTTACCGGCAGACGTTCTGTCCGGTTTCAACCTCCCACTGGCTGACGACCAGCTCCACAAGCCACGCGAGGTGGACATACTTGTGGGGGCAGACTTATATCCAGACATTGTTACTGGCGAAGTCATCAAGTTAGGTCCAAATCTGCCTTCTGCCTTTTCATCAATTTTTGGGTATTTCCTTATTGGCCGTGCCAATATCGAAAACACAAAAGACCGTAATGTCCTGCACATGTCGTTATTTCTCGCCCAGACGCCTAGCTTGGAGAAAACTCTGGAGCTTTTCTGGAAAATAGAAGAACCTCCTCAGGCCGTGCCTGACCAATCCGACGTACTGGTAGAGAAGTGTTTTGCCGACGCGCATACTCGACATGACGACGGAAGATTCGTCGTAAGACTTCCGTTTATTAAGGACAAGCCCGCGCTCGGTGATTCGAGGTACCAGGCTCTTAAGCGTTTCATAGCGATTGAGAGGAAATTTGAAAGAGATCCACTCCTGAAGGAACTGTACATTCAGTTCATGCGGGAATACCGTGAGCTCGGTGACATGACACTGGTCCCTCAGCCTCCTCCTGACGATCAGGAAAGGTATTATATACCGCACCACGGGATCATCAAATACAAGTACGGTAAACCCAAAATTCGTACCGTCTTCGATGCATCCATGCCAACTACCTCAGGCGCTTCGTTAAATCAGTGTCTTGCGGCAGGTCCAAAGTTGCAACAGGATATCCGTGATATCCTACTCCAATTCCGAACTCACCGGTATGTTTTCACCACTGACATCAAAATGATGTTCAGACGGATTCTGGTTCATCCTGAGGATCGTCGTTTCCAAATGATCCTCTGGCGTGATTCCCCAGATCTTCCGATTCAGGAATACTTCCTGAATACTGTTACCTATGGTGAGACCTGTTCGCCGTTCCTTGCTATGCGTTGCTTACATCAACTCGCGTACGAGAACGAAGAGCGATTCCCACAGGCGTCGCGCGCTATTCTACGGCTATGGTTCCATATAGTCTATTCATATTTTTTGAAAAATAAACTTTTAGAAGCAAATCATTTAACTTTTGGGCAACTGGTATTTTCTCCCTATTTCAATCATGCTGAATCCGAAAATGCCGGTTGCCCAAGCGAAATACCGACCGGAAGTGAGATATCCAAGATGGCGGTCAATATGGTGTCGAAACCCGAAATCGGCGCTGTAAAGCCCCCCTTTGACATAAGAATGCGTCCAAAATGTATGGATGAATGTTTTTGACCATGGGGAAGTTAAAAATACACTGTAAAAAAACATTGGTCCAGGATTTCAAGATGACGGCCCAATGGCGCCAGCACCAAATTGCCCTATTTTGTCATACAAACGAGCGTGACGCGTCTCGATATAGGTATGTTTTTAAACATGCGTATTTCAAAAAATAGCTTTAAAACAACGTTGATCTAAACTTTGATTCAAATCTTTTCGAAAATGGGACAAACAAGCGACTTTTTCGAAACAACAACTTACAGAAACTAAAAAAGATTACTGTGTGTCTCCAGAATTAGGACAGGTGCGTTTGCAGGGAGTACAGTATTTTATGCAAGGGACATTTTCCTAACTGCAACTGCAGTTCTGTGAGTTACAGAACTCTTTACAGTGGCAAACAACAACTTATGGGCACGGCGTAAAATAAGATTTAGCCGTCATGAAACGTCGAACAGCTTGCTCTCCG
Organism: Micropterix aruncella; assembly: GCA_944548615.1. Taxonomy (NCBI): domain Eukaryota; kingdom Metazoa; phylum Arthropoda; class Insecta; order Lepidoptera; family Micropterigidae; genus Micropterix; species Micropterix aruncella. The sequence continues at coordinate 26,979,083 of OX155955.1, read as the reverse complement.
TCAATGGTTCAGTCGCAGTCTTCAGGCAATGGAAGAGATGGCTTGGGAAGGTGGTAATTTTCCCAATTACATACCTGTCAATTAAAAAATAGATTAAGGAACATTTTTACAGTCTTTTGTGTTTTTATTGTGATGTGTTCCAGGCCAATTTACTTGGTAGTGGCACCTTTTGATGTGAAGCCGAAGTGCATACGTTGTAGGTGATCAACCTAGGTATATGGATAATTACATTGTTTGTATTGTTTTTCATTGGCTAGCGTGAAAACTTGAAAACGTATGTCTCCGTACCTTAGTTTAGTTTAGTTTATCTGGGCTTTTCCCCGCACTTGGCCTCTTGATTGGGCCGTTGTGCGTGGCTCATGTCTCTGTTTATGTTACTCCAGCCAAACCAGGCTGTCCCAGAAGGTTAGCAGCCTGTTTGGGTTGCTACAGGCCTCCGGGACAGATGCTGGAGATTGTAGTATTTTTGCCCGTTGCTCTGCCACGCTCCTGCATTCCATGGGCATATGCTGTGGCGTTTCTTCTTCCTCCATGCATCCTCTGCATAGAGGGCTGTCTGTCACACCTATGGTAAACAGGTGTTTGTTTAGGGGACAGTGGCCTGTCATAGTATCACAGCTGTCAAAACAGGAAATATGCGCAGAACGACGAGAGCGACAAGTGCGCAGTGGCGCGCCTCGCAGGCTAACCACTAGGCTAACAACCACAATTTCGTGTTTTTTTGGTATGGTTAGTTTGCCGGATGACCCACGCAACTCCATACATTTTTTCGTTCTATGGGAGTCACCGCCGGCTGGTATTCATTTCCACGCTTTGCACATGTTTTTCATACAAATTCAATATGAGTGAGCAAATATTTGAAGATTGCATCAACGTGACGGTGAAGATTGAAGAGTACGAAACAATTAAAACGGAGGACATCGATTCTAGAGAACCTTCGAATGTTCCTCAGAGCGCTTTGATGGCTGACGATCGAGGGAATATAGTTGAATTCTACGAACGCGAGACTCGATTCATAAAGCCGGAACTACACGATTCGAATCATATCGTGTGTGAAGCATCTGGTAGCAAGACTACTCTATCTAGTGGTAAACGCGCGAAATCGTTCGTTTGTTCGGAATGCATCCAAGCGTATTCATTTAAGAGTCAATTACATCGACATATTTCTGCCGTTCACTTGAAATTAAAAGATTTTGTTTGTCGCGACTGCAATCGCGCTTTTGCCAGGCAAGATTATTTAAAGAAACATTTAGAAATTGTCCATTGGAAATTGAAGAATTTTACTTGTGGCCATTGCGATCGGTCATTTACAAGGCAATCAGACTTAAAGAGACATGTTGGCCGCCTTCACGTGAAATTGAACAAATTCATTTGTGGCGACTGCGGCCATGATTTTACGCAGAAAGGACTTTTGAGAAAGCATTTATACACATTTCATACGAAATCAAAGAAATTCGTTTGTGAGGAGTGCGATCGCGGTTTTACCGGGCAAAGTAATTTAAAGAAACATTTAGATGAGGTCCATAGGAAGTTGAAGAATCATATGTGTGGCGATTGCGATCGGTCATTTGCAAGACAATCAGACTTAAAGAGACATGTTGGCCGCCTTCACGTGAAATTGAACAAATTCATTTGTGGCGACTGCGGTCATGATTTTACGCAGAAAGGACTTTTGAGAAAGCATTTATACACATTTCATAAGAACTTAGAAAAATATGGATGTGACGAATGTGACCGGGCGTTTTCGAAGAAACAATATTTAAAGATACACTTAGGCAATATTCATAGGAGACATATGTAATTTGTTTGCAATCAATGTGATCATGCATTTTAAAACAAATAGAAAGGATATTTTAAGATTCTGGAAATAATATATTAATTTTATTGCAAGTAGCCCTTGACTTTATTTTCCTATTAATTATTAGTTTTTTAGGCGAACAAAGCCTAAAGCAGAGCTTAATACCTAAATCAAATGGACCGTAGACAAATTTAGCGTAGGTACTATTTTTTTAAAGAATGGACACCCGAAAGTCTATTCTTGAAAAAATTTACATGCAGAATTTGGCATGCTATTTTTTTCAAGAATCGCCCCCCGATCATGGCGTGAACCCATCGAAATTAGCGTAAAAAAGTTCCTTAATAGAACACATACCAAAAGTATTTGTGCGCTCAATTTTTATTGTACTGATTATATAAAAGCGTACCTATTTACAAACCTACCTACTTCCTAGAAGTGGATTTATATCGCTCATAAATCAAATTGTTTACGCGCCTATTACCTACACAGTAGGTCATAATCCCTATAATAAAGTTAACGGACATTAACCCCTGGGTGGCCATGCCCGCCGATCGGCGTTCCTATTATACGTACCTATTATATCCGTATGTATGCAATTATCGGCTCTATTTCTCCCTCCTCTGCGGTAAAAGGCTATCATTCAAACCCACCATTGAATAAGCCACTGGTATATATTAATATTCTTGCACACACCGTCCACAAACAAATTTTCGAGGGTTTCGAAAATTTTGCGTGGAATGAATGGCTTCCGAAAGGTTAATGAACGTTCAGGAATAACAAGGTCATAACAATTCAGGGAAGAATTAATTAATTATTTTTTGTAGTAGTTGTATAGGTACATGGATCATATAATGTCGTAGCCAGACGCTTGCCACAAACCGCATGCACAAACGCTTGGATGGCTCGCAAGCGTTTGCCACATCCTTTGATTTGTCCACAAAACCGCAGATCGGCGGAAAGCGCTTGCAAGCCTACACAAGCCAAGCCAAACGCACGGTCCACACGATTGTAATTGGCAACGGTTTGGCAAGCGTGTGGATGCACTCGAATGCAGCATAAAATTTAGCATGACATTTTTTTCAAGAATAAGCCATGACACATGGGAATGAGGACCATGGCCATACCACAGTATACAGAGAGAACAGTAGACGCTCTCTCGAGCGACAGCGCATTGGGAATAGGGTGCAAGGAAAATGGGCGGAGGGGTACGTCTCGACGAACGCCTTTGTTTAGCATTACGCGCGGGTAAAGGTTTGACGACTTTTTCGAACGTTTGCATATCAGCGTAGGCCGACATCTGCCGGTTACGGCAGATGCTAGCCCTTACGGCTCGTGACGCATTCGCTTCAATTTCAATTTTGTTCTAAGGTTGCTTCTAAACGGGCCACATTTTCGCTGCACTATGTAGCTGCAATACATTGCCCGGCAACATTACTAGCACTACCAGCCATACTATGTACGGATATATTTTTAGTATATCCCGGCCATATAGCCACATATATTCCGCATCACCGATCTTGCTGGCCAGGGTTGCTGGACGATCACTTTGCAATCCAAAATACTGCAATATTGCCCGGCCAGCTTTATTGCTGTTTCGTTTTGCGCCATAAGTGCGTCCCTTTCTGATGCGAGGCACGACGCACATCTTCAATTTGTATTTATATCATCCAATTATATTTTTTTTTATCTATAAAATATTATTATCTATTCTGATATGTTATGTACAATTGCGTGAAATAATTTTCTTAATTTATTAGTGTATTTAAATGTTTATATACCTACATCATTAATAGATAATTGTATTGTGAATTTATTATTAATAGTGAATTCATGGAGAATATCTTAGGAAGATGAACGTGTTTTTTTTATCATCTAGAAAAATCAAACTTTAAATTAAAAAAATGTTGGTGAAAATCTTTTTGCGATATCTCTAAAACTGTATTTTTAACGATTTTTTAAACTCGGGCGTTCTTAAATCCAGAGTTGTTTCGGCCGCTCGACGTGTGACGTCACGTCGCCCGACCGAGCCAGATGTCATTATCATTTCTCGCCCGTACATACGATTTTGTGCAGTATTTTTGTGTTAGGTACTCGTGATATTTTCGTGTTTTTGGTCAATATGGAAAAAACTAGCGTATAGATACTGTATAGTAATACAACAGATACTCTTTATACTAATAGATAGATACTCTTTATACTAATACAACAGTAAGCACTCCGAAAAAATACTTTTTTCATGCCCCAAATGACAAACAAGTGAGAAATAAGTGGTGTAAAATAATGAAAAGGGAGGAGCTGTTATCTACAAAAACAAGTCATCATTACTGCGAAGATCATTTCAATGTGAGTATATACTTATTATATACACATAATCTTAAAAAACACTTATTTAATAATAGAAAACCATTCTCAACTTTATTTGGGGATTCCACAACAATCATATTTCGTCATTAGTTTATTAGTAGAAAACATTAGGTGTCCATTAGTCAATATTCTAATTACACTAAAAAAAAAAAATTGAATGACTCTTACCAACGTTTACAAATTTATTTTCATACCAAAAATATAAGCCATTATTAGAAAAAAACATAGTTTTACTTGCTGATTGCCTTAAGCAATTAATTTATTTCCCAAGTAAAGAATCTGTTAAAGAAAAGCTTCCCCTGCCATTTCGCAGGAGGTACCTATAATAATACAGTAAGTATCATAGACTGCTTCGAGATTAGAATTGAGAAGCCCTCCAACTCCTTACACCAAGCTTTATCGTGGTCGCAGTATAAAGGTTGCAATCTTAGAGTATAAATATAGCTTGCTTATTTATACTCTAAGGTTGCAATACTATAAAGTATTTAGTATCTATAACGCCAGACGGCACGATTACTGCCGTCGTGTCAGATGGTTATGGTGGTAGAGCTACTGACAGAGACATATTTGGGGATTGCAAAATTTTAGAGTTGATACCAAAAGGAAGTGCAATAATGGCCGACAGAAGATTCAAAAATATTGCAGCAGATGTAGAGATGCATGGATGCAACCTTGTGAGACCTCCAAGCGTTAGCACGGATAAAGCCAGTACGAAGGAGGAAATTCTAGAAACGAAACGGATTGCGGCTCTACGTATACATTCAATTGGTCGTATAAGAGAATTTTAGATGACTTTACCCCATGCATGTATTGGCACAATAAATAAATACAAACGGAGCTGCCATGGAATTCACCGACCGGAGTCGGGCCCATCATAATACTATTTTTTTTTTACACTTCTGGGGGGTGAGCAGTGGATTCCGGACTTACGAACCGGCTGTGGTAGGTTTAGGACAGCTGTCTTGCCACATGTGAGCGTTCACCTTGCCACCCATTCACTCCCCCTTCGAAGCCATAGAATTTGAGATGCGCAAATCGCAGTTTTAGATAATTTTTCTAAGAAAGAGTTGATTATTTTTCTGGAAAGGCCAAGATCTTTAAAGAGGTGAAATAGAGATTTAGCTGGCAGGCCACGAGCGCCAACTTCCACCGCGTGAAGGTGAACAGTGAAGCCGTTCCGGGTTACGGCATTTGCAAGATCATGGTATTTATTTAATTTGTACTCGTGGTCTTTTGGGATATTTGATTCCCATGGAACAGTTAATTCTACGATAAGAGCCACCTTCCGAGATAGAGAGTAAAGAGTTATATCTGGACGGAGGGCTGTGCATCCGAGACTTTCAGGGAATTTATACTGCTTAGAGACCGAATCAACCTCCAGAATCCAATCTGTAGCTTTCTCGATTATTGAGAAAGGTTTTGTAGTTAAATGTTTTTTGCCTTTAGAGCCATCCCGCACAAACTGTATTGGGGGTTTGGAGGATACTGTCAAACCCTTGTTGGCACGAGCCACTGAGAGACTAATTACCTCGCGAATAACAGCGAGAACTTTGTCATGGCGGTAAGTGTACCGTCCTTGATCTAAGGCCACCTTGCAGCCAGCTAGAATGTGTCTGGCTGTGCAAGGGGTATTGCTACAGAGGGGACAAGAACTATCCTCGGCAAAGCTCCAGCGAGCGAGGTTACTGGGGTCTGGAAGTGTATGCTGAAAGGCATTCAAATAAAATTTCAGCATCTCTGGCGTCCAGTCATAGAGCATTACCTTCCAGTGCATTGGAGGCGGAATGCAAAAGTCCCCAATTGTTGTCCAATCATTCTGGCAATGAAGGCCAATAGCATGAGCCATACTCTTTCTGTCGTAATCTCCCCGCAAAAGAGACTTCTTCAAGTCCACGTCGCTCGTGGTTGTACTGCCATACCCCAGACCAGTGCCATTCTGGCTGATTCCAGTAAGGAACTTTTTGTGGAAGTCTATATACGCGGGCTTGTAGATCATTTGAATCACTACGGCCACTTATTACGTGCTTCGATATTGCCGGATCTTTGGAATTGCACAGAATCGAATTTTTGGTTATTCTGGAGTTGGCGTAGAGCAGAGAGGGCAGTTTAAGCGCTAGCCCAAAATTTTGTTTGGACCTGAAGAGAGTCGAGGGGTCAGCTGGTTTGGCTAAGGACAGCCAGGATTTTAAACTAGCTGTCACCAGCGCATCTAGACGGGACAGTTGGGTTTTGGTAAAATCGTAAATAAGAAAGGGCAATGACAAATGTGACGTTAGATTGATATGTTAGATGATGTCGTAAAATATTTTGTGGGTTAGTAAACTTACAAGGTAAATTAGTTTAAGAAATTTTTGTAATGTTATTTTGTTTTTGAAGACTGGAATAAATAAAACGGATGTATGACAATGATTGTATTATGATGATTGTATTACACATCGGTACTTTTTGATTAAAACAGTTGCTTAAATATATTTTCCTTCCAGAACTTTTCGCACCTTCGAATCAACTCCTCACAATAATCCTTGTCATATTTTACTTCATGTATGTCAATGTTTTTAGAAGACTCGAAATCTTCGTGAGCAATACAAAATAAGCACTTACCTATCTTTTTTTGTAAAAAACATTTGCATTTGCATTGTGCATAATATTTCTGTGCCACAATACCGTCTCTCACGTAATTTTTAATATTTTTATCAGACAACGGGCATTTTATTTCTAGTATGCATTCTTCAGCGATACCGTTGGTTGAAGCACCCAACACTGGAAATTTCTTAGACAGAATACTCTTGTGAATTTCAGACCTGCTCTTGTGAATTTCGTATTTTTGATGATGGAGACTTCCTCGCGGACACAATTTTCTAAAAGTTTACCTGCAAAGAAAAATATTTATTTAACTACTAGCTGTGCCCCGCGGTTTCACCCGCGTAAATGACGAAAGTTGTGATGATGACTAAATGAAGCCTATGTGTTAATCCAGGGTATAAGCTATCTCCATTCGAAATTCCATCCGAATCGGTTTATCCGTTTCAGCGTGAAGGAATAACAAACTAACACACACACACACACACACACGCACAAACTTTCGCATTTATAATATTAGTGTGACTACAATTTAACAGTTACATACCTACTTTATTTTAAATCATATGTTAAATATACTACCCACCTATTTTAACTGCAAATGTCTCTTTAAATTTATAGGCACCTAAGAGGTATTCGACCAAAACTCCATCGGGTGTGTTACATTGAGCAGATTCGTGAGCTTTCGATGCGATAATGCGAGCATATCTACAGTCTGCTTGACATCTAGTTGCGTTCTCATTCGCATCGCATTGCTGGGATCGCATATTTTCCTTGCAAAATAAAATAAATCTATCTGCGTCTTTAACGCCGTTTTCCTTCCTGAAATTATTAACTAGGTAATGCATTGGTACTTTGTCTAAATCTTAAGTCGGGCGAAAGTGAACCATAATCTGAGAATCAATTTCCAGCTCCATCGATTTTTTATTACCGACTGTAGAAAACGTTCATTATACGTGTCATCTGATGTCGAAGGTGCTGTAGAAGAAAGGGGGTTTCTCGTGTTGCTCATGCCTTTGGCTTTAATAAATTTAAGTTGAGATTCAACTTGTGAGAGTTTTGGCTTCACCCATATAACAGGATATTTCAGTACAAGCAGGCTCCTCACTCCGTCTTTGTAACCACATAACCAACTCCATGGTATGTTTGCATCCTCCTTTGCTTGCCGCACAGCCTTCACATTCAACATTTATAATTTTGTCTGTACTTTCGTCACAAACAAAAGTACACTGATATGCTGTGACTCGGACCTTATGCTCAGGTGCAATTCTTGCCTTTACTGTACACTGCACATATTCTCTTTTTACTTGTACGTACCCTATAGCGTTATCACCATAACTATCACGTCCCGACCTGTAAAAAAATAAACAAGATTGCTATTTTTTTATCGATAACAGTGACTATCGGCACTGCCGTATAGTGAACAGCACTAGTGCCTACAACAGGAAGGGTACAGTTTTCAAGGTCAGCCCGCCGCCGTGATCATTGAAGTTGGCGTGACAAGAAGAGTGTTACATTCTGCCTGTACGTCATTGTAATATTACGTATGGAACTAAAGGCCATACGTAATATTACAATGACGTATATCTGCCTATATCTACTTACTTACATTTTATTACACTACACTGCCTGTATACAGAAGTTGATACTTACTTTGCTAGTTTTTGTCCTTGAATTTCAGTACTGATGTACTTTGCGTGATTTGTGAAATAATCCGCAACCATATGAAGGTCGACTTTCGGCAGATTATTTGCTTGCCCACGTGAAAATACTGGTTCCATTTTAGCAGCACGATTTCCAGTTCTATACTACGAACGAAAGGAGGTGTACGCAGTACTTAGTCACAAAACATAATGAAAAGAAAGTTCATCGCGCGCACCCCGCGAGCCGGAGCCGGCGATGTGACGTCACGACGGCTACTCGGACGGCTCAGAAAGTTTTCGGGAGATCCAAAATTCATTGATTTTTTAAAAATAAACTATTCAAGATATCGACATAATTTTTTCGCCATTATTATTATAATTACCTAAAGTCTTTTTAGAGACAAAAGAAATACGATAATTTTTTATTTACATCTTCCCCTTGGTATTGATATTGTGAGATGTGGTCACCCTTCACTAGACTCCAATTGATTGTGAGCGAAGGGTGGTTCTCATCAAGTTGTTTTCTCCGTTATTGAAAGTCGAGGATGTTGAAGTTGAAGTATTTATTCAGAAGGTCTGTAGTAGGTTGCCAGTTCGTAACGCCTTGATTGATATTTCGCCGTCGTGTAGGTAGTGTGGGCGCGAGGTGAAGCCGTGGAAATGTGTCCGAAGTGTGTAGCGCCGCGATAGATTCGAAGATAAGGATAGTCGCGTATACTATGCGTGATTTGTTGACTCGAAGTGAAGTGTAGAGCGCGAGTACCTACTTGTTAATCCGCGGATACTGCCCTCCAGAGAATGATGATGATGTGTAGCGAGATAACGGCCCAACAGGAATGATGTGTAGCCGCGGTAACTGTCCACCAAGGGATCGATCGAAATGTACTGCGTTTTATATTGTAAGCGGTGACGCAATAGTTGTGATTGGGGTGAGAAATGTGAGTTAATTTCGTATCGATCAGAAGAAATGACATTAGTCATCACCTGACTGTGCGTAAAATGCCGAATTTAGTTGGAAATCAACTGCAGCTAGCTCGTGTAGATTTGAGCGAGTTTGCGGTTTCGATTCTGTAGAAATTACTTTTTTGTTGTGGGTATGTTGGACTGGAGCTCCAACAATATCATCGAAAACATTCAGGCTAAGATATCTAAAGTATCACGCTTATTGAAGTCAGGTCGAATCCACATTCTTGTTTTTTTTGTCGTTTTAAATTTTCATTTAAATATAAGCCTCTGCGACACGTATGATTTCGTCATTGCCATTGTTGCCCCATTGTGTAGCTCGTTTACGAGTCAAAATGATGGGCCATTCTTTTGCAGAAATATTGGCGAGAATGGCAGTGCTATATATTTTCCAGCCACATGCTGCAATAACATGTTGCAGTGATGGCCGGGCCATAGGTGCTGATATTGCGGCCACAAATTGCCGTAAAAGTATAGTCCGTTTAGAAGCACCATAATAGAAGCTACTGTCTGGTATACTATGCCCAAAGATAATATAATAATTACTGTGCCCATTCTCTGATTTGTTGACCCAAGACACGAGCATTCTGGCTGGGCCCAAATTTCTATTTGGTATAGTGGGCAAAAATATTATCGGACGCGTCCGTAAGCCGCGGCTTAAGGGGCGAACACTCTCGGACGCGTCCGCTGCCGCGGCTTATGGACAGTATGCACAGTCGTTTGGGACGTGGCTTGCCAGATCTCTATCGGACCTCCGAAGCCTCGAGGTCGCGTCCGCGACTGACGTCCGATAATGTGCATGGCTCAATAGAAATTCATACAGATCGCGCCCATAAGCCGCGGCAGCGGACGCATCCGAGAGTGTGTTCGCCCCTTCACGGTTGCGACTAATAGTAGGCACAATTGTTTGGGAAGCGGCTTGCGATCTCTATTGGACGTCCAAAGCCTCAAGGTCACGTCCGCGACTTACGTCCGATAATGTGCACGGCTCAATAAACGTTCATTACACAGATACCTTTCAGTCCCGTCTGTTTATATGATCAATGGTCGAGTCCATTAGCCGCGGCTAATGGACGCGTCCGATAATATGATAATATGCCCTATGCCCACGCCTTCACCGGGTCCCATCAAACTTGCAGAAGGCAAATTTGCAGACGGCAATCTTGCAGACGGCATTCTTGCAGGCGGCAGTTTTGCAGAAGGCAATCTTGCAGAAGGCAGTTTTGCAAATGTCAAAATGACCTAACCTAACCTAAGAGAAAAACTTAAAACATTTTTTTTAATGTTTAGTTTGATGTATAAAAGTCATCCACTACAAGGATGCCGGTAATTAATGTCACTTCGATTTTAGGGAAAGAAAAACCTAACCTAACCTAACCTAACAGAAAAACTTAAAAACTGTACTGAAGATTGCCGCCTGCAAGGTTGCCGCCTGCAAGGTTGCCTCCTGCAAATCTGCCCTCAACAAATTTGGAACTGTCAAAAGTGACATTTGTGCAAAATTATTTATTTTTTATTTTTATTTATTAATTTACAATAACTTTATAATTATGTCATATACACACCATTAACATACTATGGTTGAGTTGGGAGAGATTGAGCACATCCTATGGTGAAAATGTCTATCCGCATTCCTAACTAGGTCAGAGACCCGTATCTAGGGATGCGGCTTTTTGTTTAAAGGTATCGACATTGATTTTTAAAAATCAATGGTATCGATGAGCTGACTCTTTTGAAGTTATGAATTTACGGTGCATTGCATAATACATAAGAATATATACATATATACATACACATACATACACACATACATAAATATATATATACATACCTACACCTATATATACATAAGCAAATAATACACGAGATTTGATATTAGTTAGTAATACATAATTTAATAAAACAACTTAAATTATTAGCGAGAGCAATTGAGACTCAGCATACATTGGACCCCTTTCAAGCAGGTACTTCTTTATAAGTATTTTGAATGAATTTAAGTTGCTTGCATTCTTATAACTCTCATTTAAATTATTATAAAATCTCGGCGCAAGGAAGTAAAAATGCCTTTGCGCAAATGAAGACTTTACAATCGGAATATTATAATTTGACCTAGTAGCTTGCCTTGTGTTTTTAATTTGTTGGCTTTTTGCCTGTTGATCCTTAATTCTGTGAAACTGAATTAGTAACTGTTTTATAAATAATTGCCTCACATCAAGTACTCCATATTCTGTATAGAGTTTCGCTGAGGGGTATCTAGGGTTTTTTTTATTTATGACCTTCAGAATCAGCTTCTGCGCATTGATCAGAGGAAGGAGTACTTGTGTGGTGCAACCACCCCATGCGATTGTGCCATAGGACCACAGGCTTTGGCACAACGCCATATACACAGTTTTGAGAAGGGGCTTTGGTAGAACATTTCGAAGCTCTCTAAACACGTAGGCGAGTTTTCTTGTACTTGTGGCTAGGTTGATTACATGTTGCTTCCATGTCAATGTTGCATCCATAGTGACACCCAGATACTTATATTCCCTAGTCCTTTCAATGGTTTGACAATTGCAGACGTCAGATCTAGAGCAAAAAGTTGAGTGCATTATTAGTTGGTTTTCGGTTTCTGAATTATTTATTGTTGCCTTGATGTGAAATTGTATAACCTTTGTCTTAGAAATATTCAAAGTGAGAATATGGCTGTCGAGCCACTGCTTCGTCAGATTTAGGTTCGATTGGGCTTTGCGGTAAGCATCTTCCCAATTGTTAGCAGACGTAAGTAACACGGTGTCATCCGCGAACGCCACTATTTTTCCTTTTATTGGTAGATCACATAAATCATTTATATATATTAGGAACAATACGGGTCCCAAGACGCTACCTTGGGGAACACCGAAAGATATATTAAGTGGCGCGCTTTGTTGATCATGTATCGACGTTGTTTGCGTCCTTCCCTCAAGGTAGCTTTGGAACCACTGCAATGCTGTGTCATTTATTCCATAATGTTCCAGTTTTTTGATTAATATTATATGTGACATCGTGTCGAAAGCCTTCGATAAATCTAAAAATGTCGCTAAAACTTTACTACCCTTGTCGAGGTTTTCAACAACGTATTGTGTGAAAGTAAGTAGTGCTTCATTAGTTCCTAAACCGCTTCTAAACCCAAATTGGTTGCTGGATAGAAGACTCTCATTGTCTAGATGGGAGATCAAACGCTTATTGGCAATTTTTTCCACTACTTTAGACAAGATGTTAAGGAGCGATATTGGACGGTAATTACCAATGTCATTTTCGTCTCCACCCTTATGCAGTGGTCTAACCTTTGCAAACTTCAGCCATTGAGGAAAAACTCCGTTTTCAAAGCTAATATTAATAAGATGGCAAATAGGTTCTGCAATATATTCAATTGACATTTTCAGTACCTATTTCTGTTGTGATGCCGTCGTTTCCGGGCGCAGAATGGTTTTTTAGCGATGTAATAGTTTTGACGACTTCATCTTTAGATGTTTGGTAGAGTTTGAGGTTTGTTTTCGTCTTGGCTGAGTGCCGCATGCAAAACTGGCGTCCCCCCCCCCCCCCCCTTCAACCATGACATGGGTGCCACTCTGGCAACCACTGATCATCTGGCAACATCATAATTATTATCTTTGGCAACATCATCCGGAGCTGTCATTTTCGACGTTTTCGACCTCCGGTTCCGCTGTTCCAGACCGGAATGAACCTGGCGCCTTCGCCAGCAACAAAACGAAATGCATCTTATTGGCTAAAAGTTTAAGCCAATCACAGCCGAGGCTTAACCAATCACAAGCAGTTAAAAATTAGCATTATGCAGCTTAACCAATATGAGGAATATTTTTTAACAGGACACCAATATCATAATTGTAAATCGTCCATCATGTCTGTATGACTTTTTCGGCTTTTCTGCGAAATAAAACTAATATCTTAATTGTTTATTTCTGTATTATATTTAATGCTGAATAAAAAAAACTGCATGAGACACTTTTATTAAATTGGAAATATTAATACTCAGATTGAACTCAAGGCCCCCCGATGCTCACACTTCGGTCTGGCAGCCATCGAGGAACCCACTTTAGAATGTTCAAAATTTTACTATAGATACCTGATTATATAAGATATCACATATAAAAAGTGCATAAGGACGTTATTTTTTAAATTGGAGATATTAATTCCCGAATTCGGGCTCGCGCATCGCCGATGTTAGTATGTCTAGGCGGCCGCTCAAACTTCGGTCTGGCAGATATCGAGAAGCCCACTTTTGGAGCTTCAAAATTTTACTATACGTATCTGATAATATTAGACATCAGATATAAAAAGTGCATTAGGGAGTTATTTCTTAAATTGAATATATTAATTCCCAAACTTGGGCTCGCGCATCGCCGATGTTAGTATGCAGTGGTCGAGGAAACCGCACGAATTTCGGGCAAGTGCATGAATTTGGATTTTTGTTGCTGGGTTGGCAGCAGATGCAATGCTCGAGGCGGCCGCTCAAACTTCGGTCTGGCAGATATCGATAATCCCACTTTCGGAGCTTTAAAATTTTACTATACCTACATTGCTAATGATATTATACATCATATATAAAAAGTGCATTAGGGCGTAATTTCTTAAATTGAAGATATTAATTCCCAAACTTGGGTCCGCGCATCGCCGATGTTAGTATGTCTAGGCGGCCGCTCAAACTTTGGTCTGGCACATATCGAGAATCATACTTTTGGAGCTTCAAAAATTTACTATATATAGCTGATAATATTACACATCACATATAAAAAGTACATTAGGGCGTTATTTTTTAATTAAAGATAATATGATTTACCAAACTTGGGTCCGCGCATCGCCGATGTTAGTATGTCTAGGCGGCCGCTCAAACTTTGGTCTGGCAAATATCGACAATCCGTCTTTTATAGCTTCAAAATTTTACTATACATGGCTGATGATATTACACATCACATATAAAAAGTGCATTAGGGCGTAATTTGTTAAATTTAAGATATTAATTCCCAAACTTGGGCTCGCGCATCGCCGATGTTAGTATGCAGTGGTCGAGGAAACCGCACAAATTTCGGGCAAGTGCATGAATTTGGATTTTTGTTGCTGGGTTGGCAGCAGTATGCAATGTTCGAGGCGGCTGCTCAAACTTCGGTCTGGCAGATATCGATAATCCCACTTTCGGAGCTTCAAAATTTTACTATACATTGCTGATGATATTATACATCACATATAAAAAGTGCATTAGGGCGTAATTTCTTAAAATGAAGATATTAATTCCCAAACTTGGGTCCGCGCATCGCCGATGTTAGTATGTCTAGGCGGCCGCTCAAACTTTGGTCTGGCAGATATCGAGAATCCTACTTTTGGAGCTTCAAAAATTTACTATATATAGCTGATAATATTACAACTCACATATAAAAAGTACATTAGGGCGTTATTTTTTAATTAAAGATAATATGATTTACTAAACTTGGGTCCGCGCATCGCCGATGTTAGGTTAGGCGGCCGCTCAAACTTCGGTCTGGCAGATATCGAGAATCCCACTTTTGGAGCTTCAAAATTTTACTATACATAGCTGATGATAATATACATCACATATAAATTGTGCCTTAGGGCATTTTATGTTTGAAAGTTAATCAAGTTTAATAGTAATGACCCAAGTTTGGGAATTTATTTTTGAAGGTAAATCATATCTCCAATTTAAAAAATAACGCCTTAATGCACTTTTTATATGTGATGTGTAATATCATCATCTATATATAGTAAATTTTTAAAGCTCCAAAAAGGGGATTCTCGATATCTGCCAGACCGAAGTTTGAGCGGCCGCCTCGATATACTAACATCGGCGATGCGCGGGCCCAAGTTCGGGAATTAATATCTCTAATTTAAAAAATAACGCGCTAATACACTTTTTATATGTGATGTATAATATCATTAGCTATGTATTTTGAAATTTTAAAGCTCCAAAAGTGGGATTCTCGATATCTACCAGACCGAAGTTTGAGCGGCCGCCTCCAACATTGCATCGGCGATGAGCGGGCCCAAGTTAGGATATTAATATCTCTAATTTTAGAAATAACGCCCTTATGCACTTTTTATATGTGATTTATAATATTATCAGCTATGTATATTAAATTTGTGAAACTCCAAAAGTGGGATTCTCGATATCTGCCGGACTGAAGTTTGAGCGGCCGCCTCGACCATTGCATACTAACATCGGCGATAAGTAAAATTTGCATAGTAAAATTTTGAACCTCATAAATTATGATTCGCGATCATTACCAGACTAAAATTTGAGTATCCGATTCGGTCTATTGCCTACTCTGCTAAATATGACAGGCTTAATTTGTATTTCCCGCGGGAGCCTCAAAATTTTTTTTTAGTTGTAGCATAATTCACACGTTGTCATTAGTGGACTGATATTGGCTCGCTATAGGTAAGTACATATATTTATATGTACGGTACATAACATACGTACATATAGCAACGGTACATAATGTACCGTTTTCTGGCGCCAGCTTCAGAGACCTCCGTTCCAGTTTGTTTTTGTTGATATCATGGCGGACAAAACCGATCCAGCTGAGATTTTTGATCAGGTAAACGTTGATATTTTACAATAAGACAACCAACGTTGCTAAGATACTCATTCTTTACAGTTTGACGAAGATGAGGGTTGCGACGTGCACCTGGGAGCGACGGCATCCGGCAGGAAGCGCCTCTTCAGCAAGGAGTTGAGATGCATGATGTACGGCTTCGGAGACGACCAAAATCCTTACACTGAAAGCGTGGACTTATTAGAGGATCTCGTGCTTGAATTTATTACAGAAATGACGCACAAGTTAGTATCGTGTACCTATGCAGCCATATTAACACGCTTACACTGTCCTTTATAATGTCGCACAGCATAACAACAAATCGGATATTGGGACAGAATGAAACGCCAGTACTACAAAGACAAACAAAAAAAGGCACTTCAAAAAAAACTGATACTGCTTTATCTGAGCAAAATTAACGGTATTAGGTATTGCTACCAGCATTGATTTTATAAAATCAATGCTACCAGTTCTACATTTTTGATTTTTTAACATCACCCAACTATATTCACCACGCTGATTCCAAAACTGCAATTATCTTTGGTCGGACTCAATAAATAAGAGAGATATAGGCATTTAAAGTGTCGGTATTATTGCAGTATAGGTACCTCTTCTAGATTGTTGATTTTTTAACGTCACCAGACTGATAAATTCACCACGCTGATACCGAATCTGCAATAATATTTATTCGGTCTCAATAAATAAGCGAGATATAGGCATTCAAAAAAGCGCCAAACCCATACATTTCGGTAGTTTTTTTTAACCCTTCAGGCCTCGGCCCCTCAGCCGATTGACAAGTTGCTGTCCCAAATTTTTTTAGTAAAAATTAGTAAAAAAATTGAATTACGACACTGTCTCACCAAAACATTAATTACTGCTAAACCACTGTACCCATAATTAAAATGAAACATAATAACATAATAAAACATAATAAAATAAAACAAAATAAATTAACCCTTGGAGTAAATGGGTATTTTCATGGATGCATCTGTCTCTTTTGCAGGATTTTCGGCGACATCGACCTTAAAGTACTATAACTACGAAACTACTACACCAATCATAAAAAGAACAACTGCACAATGATTGCATTGAAATTTCGAATATAGAATATTGAAATATCATTTTGTGATAGTGAAATATCATTTTGTGTTAGATAATTATGAATAAATATGAGAACGTCAAAGAAGTGAAAAAAACGCGGAACCAGATCTGGTCGTATCATACTCAACGGATAATTGTTTCAGAACCAGATTTGGTCGTATCATACTCAAGGGGTTAAAATAAAATTAAAACGGGGCCGTCACGCTGGATCGAGTTGTGGCCGATATCGGCCAATCGGGGCTTGAGGGGTTAAATAATACATAAACACCTATTTGGCGGTAGGTTAGGTTAGGTTAGGTTAGGTTTTTTTAAAACAACCTTAAAAACTGAGGTAAAAAAAAATTTTTTTTTTTGTATGTAAATTTGGTTTCGAAAATTTACACGTCCGAAGCTTTTTTCTTTCACATTTAGCATTACAATGATCTAACCTAGTAGTATTTCTTTGTTTTTTCGATTTCTGAGAAAGGTACCTATACTGCAATAATTCCAAAGTGTCAAAACGCCTACATTTCGGTAGGTTGTTAGTTTTTTTTAATTATTTGTCAGTAAGTTTTTTTTAAACCAACATAAAAGCTAATTAAGAAAAAACCGATAAGTTCTTTCAGATTTAGCATTACAATGATGAATTTAGTAGTCTTTATCTTTTTTTTTAAATAGTTGAGGTAGCAATACCTAATATATTCCCAGAAAATTGAATTTGCAGATTTTGCAAAAAAAAATGCTGCCTGCAGAGCATCTATGTTGCTTGTTACACTGCATTTACACATTCTACGAACAATTCGAGCATTCTCCAACGAAGTCTGTAAAATCTCATTATTGGGTTTTTGTTAGTTAGGAGACTAATAAGTCCATGGTAATAAATAACACTTAAGGGAACAGGGTTCTTCATTACTTTTAACCTTCCGATGGTAACCGGGGTTACTCATAACCCCCCCACTGCCATCAACTACTTCCAACACTTTCGTTAATAATGATTATATCGTACTCTTCTTTCACATATTCTTGAACAATATTCTCAACTCATAACAAAAATATTTGTATATTTCCTGCGGTTTACGATCGCCTCCCAGCCCGTGACGCGAAGCTTGACTAGCATGCTTGATCGTCTAGAGCAGCGTTTCCCACGCGTACCCCCAGGGGTATGTTATTTATTTTATATTATATAAAAACGGGTATATTATATAAAAACAGTTATTTCCCAGAAATATCGCCGTAATGGAACTGGGTAAGTAAACAACCCTTTTGCGAACCATTCCACTGGCCACCTACCCATCTCTGATCACGAGGAATTAATATTCATCTCATGCAACAGCAGACTCGAGAGTTGTTTTGCAGATCAATCACTGGGTAATTTTTGAGCTGATCTAAAAGACTTTTATTTTGACAGCGAAGTAGCAAAAAAATATTTACTGCCATTTTGCATGACATACATTTACAGTAGCAGATTTTGGGCCATAACAAACTTAAAAACTAAACATCGTCTCAGACTTCAACTCGAAGGGACTGGAGGCTGAAGCTGACTAGAAAGCAACCAAATTTTTAATATTTGTGCAAAGAAAAACGTGCACATTTGTCACATTAAACTGATTTTCACCGTCATTAGAACTGTGTTTGATGGTAATAAATGTAAAAAAGAACTGATTTCATTTTTTATTTATCATTCCTGCAATAAGGGGTACGCGAGTTTGAGGTCGTTCTTGAAGTAAAACTAATTGGGAACCACTTAGATTAGAGAGCCCTTTAGATCTGCTGCATACAAAAAATACAGCAAACAAAAAATACAAAAAACAGCTGCGTGCCGCTGGTTACCGAAAGTAAAATTCCACCAATTCTTTTAAATTACATTTCTGAAATACTAAATATAACCGACAGGGGAGAAAGTTATAGAATCCTTAATGCCTGTGCGGGAAATGCGTAGAATTTTACATTCTTTCGAATATCGAATAAGAACCGCCATTTTTGGACTTGTTCAACTTTTTCGTAAAAAAATCACCTTTCCCTAATCGAGAAACCTTTCTCAATAATCGAGAAAGCTTCAGATTGGATTCTGGAGGTTGATTTGGTCTCTAAGCAGTATAAATTCCCTGAAAGTCTCTGATGCACAGCCCTGCGTCCAGATATCTCTTTACTCTCTATCTCGGAAGATGGCCCTTATCGTAGAATTAACTGTTCCATGGGAATCAAATATCCCAAAAGACCACGAGTACAAATTAAATAAATACCATGATCTCACAAATGCCGTCACCAGGAACGGCTTCACTGTTCACCTTCACGCGGTGGAAGTTGGCGCTCGTGGCCTGCCAGCTTAATCTCTGTTTCACCTTTTTAAAGATCTTGGTCTCTCCAGGAAAATAATCAACTCCTTAGAAAAATTATCTAAAACCGCGATTTCCGCATCTCAAATTCTATGGCTTCGAAGGGGGAGTGAATGGGTGGTAAGGTGAACGCTCACATGTGGCAAGACAGCTGTCCTAAACCTACCACAGCCGGTCGTTAGTCCGGAATCCACTGCTTACCCCCCAGAAGCGTAATATCACTATATGATGGGCCCGACTTCGGTCGGTGAATTCCATGGCAGCTCCGTTTGTATTTTATTTATCGGTATTCGCTTTTAACCCCTCAAGCAGCAAACGGGACAATTGTCCCAGAATTGAAATTACCGTAGAGCAGCAAAGAGGACATCTGTCCCAGCCGAGATCGGACCAATATTTTCCAATTATTTACTCTTGATACCTCACATAAATCATACGGCCTGTGGTATGTGCGAAAAGAGGAGAAGATTCTCTGTCGTTAACTCGTTGGTTCATTATTTTTCATACAGTTGCCATTTTTTAGTCTATGATTGAACCAAACCAAACCAAAATCTTCAATATTCATGTTGATTTTCTACACCGAATATTTTGTTATTTTTGTATGGGTATAAGTAAAACGAAGTCATAGGTTGAATGAAGCATATTATAATTATTATAAAAGTATTCACAATTTCTTGCATAGGGTAATTTATTTCCATAAAAAAACATAGAAATGTTGGATAAGTTTTTTTTCTGTACCACAACTTTAACAGATAATTCTGAATAATGCTTATTGCTTTACAAAACGATGTTATACTTATCTAATAGAAAATTTCAACAGGAACATAAAACAGGTCTTCTTTATACGATCCGTATAGTAGTTTCAGAGTAATCGTCGTTTTCCTGAAATGCTATATTTTTGTTGTGATGTAATCTTCTTCTTCGCCTTCTCTAAGAGACACTACAATTCAAACGTCAGCGCTTGAGGGGTTAATTTACTGCTATGGAAGGAATATTTAATTTAATGCTATACAGTGAATATTGAATATCATGGGCTGATTTGTAATTTTGTAAAAACTTCCGCTGAGAAGGAGCAATGTTCCCCCCATTCCTCCAGTCCCTTCATTCATGAATTATTTAAAATAGATTGGATCATGCCCCCTTAAAAAAATGTTTGTGTTTCAGAGCTATGGAAATTGGGAGGACGGGCAGAGTACAAGTCGAAGACATCATATTTTTAGTACGCAAGGATCAAAGAAAATTCGCCCGCGTAAAAGATCTCTTGACGATGAACGAAGAACTCAAGAAAGCCAGAAAGGCCTTTGACGAAGTCAAATATGCAGGACACGAAGCAAAGATGAAATAAAACACATAATTTTTTTCTTCATTTAAAAAACAAAATAACACAAAAGACAGCCTGTAAAATATTGTGCATGATTAAGAATAATTATTAAATTAAAGATATTTTAAATTAAAAACATTTTAAATGGCATTTTAAATTACGCTTTGGATACGACACAACGATAGGACTAGACTTAAGAGATTAAATTTAGAATTTTAGTGAAATGGCATGCTTTGGCGTTGCTCACACAAAAAACAAACAAAACAAAACGTAGATATGTCGTCGTGCGCGATAAAAAATAGTTGCCTCGAATGTACTTTTAAAAATCACTCAATTAAATTACATTAAAATACTTATAGCAACAGAAAAAAAACAATCACAAAAGTAGTAACAATTTTTATCGCTATCATTGGCAAGTTTGAAATGTGCAATTTCAGTTGGAATAACCTCGATATATTTTTCCTACCTCGTTTACGTATGTGTACATAATATTCCTACATTTGTAAAGTGTAAATAACAATCTATAAAGTTTGAGTCGGACAGTTCCTAGGATGGAGTTCGTTGCTATGGTTACGGTTAGAGTCGATACCAACCACCTGTTAAAAAGTCCATTAACTGAACCACGATAAATAAGTTAACATTACTTGCACGATGCATTTTTTGTACATTTGTTAATGTCATTTCGCAATGTTTGCGCCGTTATCAAGTCTTGAGGTCTAAAACTTGTGTTAGGGCTTTTAATTGGACTTTCACAGCTTTTGGCTATGATTTTTGACTTGATAATATATCTCTATTAACCATTAGAAAGCTAGCGGGAATGAAACTCGGAAAAACCACCGATCGATGGTATTAGTATTACAGCAGTTAAATAGCTCCCACAAATTCACAAAAATGATAAGACATTTTAATGAAGGCCATGGGCTTTATTTTGAACTCAAAAGCTATCTCGGTGCAAGCGAATCTGGCACTAACGTCCGTTAAGTTTTGTTAATGGTCATTTTCTGTACTAACAGGCAATTGTTGAAGTCGCCCTAGGCACAGTATACAGACAGTAGCTTCTCTTAGAACACAATTGAAATCAAAGCGATAGAGATATTATATTACTACTCCGCCGATAGAGTTATTCAAACGTTCGAAAAATTGACAACCTTTACCCGCGCATAAGGCCAACCAAGACGTATCTCTCTGCTCACTTCCCTCGCATCCTATCCCTGCATCGCCCTGCCGATTGAGAGTATGCTTACTGTTCTAACTCGGTATACTGTGCCATACGTGAGATTTGTGTCCACTCTTTTTCTGTAAGACACCTCTTATCGCAACCGGGCGGTTCGAAGATGTCTAGCTCCATTCCTAGACTGTCCAGACTGCAGTCAAAATTCGTACATTCTAGATTACGAGAAAGCTCTAGTTAAACTTTGAAATATGGAAGAACGCTTACGCTACAGTAAAATTCTTTCAAAATCATCGATATGATTGAGGCAAATTACAACCATTTTTTAGGCCTTGAGTTAAAGATAATGGAGTGTTTAGTTTCGGTGATAGTAAATGCAACAATTTCGATGTTTTTCACTTATTCTATTCAGAGGGCGGGGCCATCGCGCAGATTATCGCCTTCATGACAGAAGCGGCCGCGAGCGACGCGTGCGGCTGCCAATCTCGGCCTCGCGTGCCATCCCAGTAGTCGCTGATACCTGCGATAATACAATATATTAGTATAAACAAACTAGCAGTAAATCGAAACGTACCCCCCTGTTCAAAAAGTAGCCAACCTTTGGTCAGCAAAAATGAACTTATTCATACAAAATAAATTGACTTTAATATATAATACAAAGTGCTCCCAGCGGCTCCACCATAGTAATAACAGCTGATGGTTGTAGTGCAGTTACGCCATGAAGACCTGCTCGTTATCTCTGGTCGGCTAAACTCACGGTTCAGCTCCTATCCAGAGTAGCCTCTACGAAGAGGTTTAAACTCGGTAAGAACTCTATTCTATTCCACTGCAGGCGAATCGGTTCCCTTGGGGGATGGCCATTGGGCGCTGCTGGGCGGTTTGTGCATCGTGCGGCTCCAGCTAAACGACTGCACTCCGGCGTATAATTGGAGGAGATGGAAACGATCGTATACGATTCCTAAGCACGGCGGAGGGGGGGTGGGTGTTGACCTGATGTCACCCACTCTTGAAATGATCATATTGGCTACCCGATCCCGAGTGAACAGACGGGCAAAGGCCGCCAGCAGCTGATGCTAAATGCGCACCGAAGCACGCTTTCCGTGCTTAATTTGTTTACGAGAAAAAACAAGTTTGGATACATTGTGAACAGACTACTTAGTGCTTTTCAAGACATGGACACTGGGTTGGGGTCGAATGAAGTAGCTGGGGATTTAGTGCAACAGTTTGTATGGGAACCCTGCATTTTGTGATTAAAGGCTCATATTTGGCACAATTGTTCCTTAGGTGGTCCTGAGTGGTTTTAAACCAGGAGCCATCGGGGGCCACCCCGCGGGTGGCGGGGGGAGGGGGTGGGAGTTTGATTCCACCGCGCGCCACTTTGAGCCCGATATCTCTTGGAATATAGGTACTAGGGAAAATGGAATATCATTTTCGGGTAACTCAATAATAACGAATTCATTTTTGGAAGAAAAAAAATACCGATCCATAGAAAAAATATGAAATAATCGGTAACATCCAAAAATCATTCACATCTTTTTTTTACTTAATCAAAGTTTACTTTTTAACCATAAGAGTTATCGGTATTTTAAAAATATATTCCGAAAGCCACACTTATCTTAATTATACCAGTATATATTTTATTGGACTTTTCATAGTAAAAAGTGAGTGAAAAAAATATAATTCATCGCACGGCAGACCGGTGTATTACGCCTGCTAAGTAGATACGGGCATCGAGCGAAGTTAGATAAGTACTTATAGGATTATTTAGTTGCTGCGATAGGTTAGTGTGTTAAAAATAACAAGTACAATAGTAATAATTAGTATGATAATTATATTATTATTGCTTTTATCTATTTAATAAAAATAATTCATCATTCACACACCGTACCTAACTGAGTGGGTAAATCTTTTGGTCGACCCACTCAGTTCAGTAGTAAACAGTGAAAGAATTTAGCTGCCGCGCAGAGAATTATTAAAGCATTTTGAAAATGTGTAATTTCTGGATCGAAAAAGTTATCGCAAATTTACGGGGATGGCTAAGGACCAAGCACATGAGCAAATGAATGCCATATTAAAGGGAGATGTAGGTAGGACCTATTTTTACTCTTGCATTCATCTTTACGCTAAATAGTTTGTGATTACTTCTTCATTATACAACATAATATTATTTTACACATCACAGAATAGAAAGATAAGAAAAAGCGGCAAAGAGTTATTGATCTTATAAAGCTATTGCTCTTAAATACATAACATTTGTGAAGGAAGATTACACACAAACTCTTAAAATATTTACTGGATCCAACCAAACTTAGTAATATCTCCTTATACAACAAGTATATACACAATATTAATATACAAGTTATTAAAACACATAAAAAAGAGTGAGAGCAAAACGAAAGCAAAGATAAGAGGCCTTGAGAATGACTACAGTCTATTCAGCAAACTTTATTTTGCAACCTGTGAGCACAGAGTATAAGATCTCAATTCATTCTTGGCGCAAGAAAACCAAGCCAGTCCTCTAGCACTTTCTTCAATGGGTAAATTGCGATCTGGAAGAAGGTCAGACCTACTAAAATCGATTACCAGTATTTTTGGAACTGCAATCGTTCCAAACGCCCCACAAGTCTCAGCGAAAATTCTAGATGGATCTGTATTAGTACACATACTGAGTTTTGGCCATAGAAAGACTTTGGAGAATAGGTACACCAGTATGTATACCATTTCTTTGCAAAGAACTTACAGGGTTTCAAAATTAAATATGGTTTGGGACATAACAACGAAAGCATAAAAAATATTAACAGAGGAAAACGTTCAAAGAAAACGGGTCACTGCTACGACGAAACTACCCAAAGTTTAGGCCAATTGGATGATGAACAATTGCTTAAGGAAGGATTGTTTGCTCTGATAACGGCAAGGAAGTTTGCAACATAGGTGGACCAAATACTTAACCAATATCACACGTGACACAACGCGTACGTTTCTTCGTAGTTACGTGATACGTAACCACGATGAATGGTGGTGCATGTATCTGACACTGTCGCTCATGGCTTGACGAAAATTATGCTACTGACTGTGGATACTGAGTTCGCAGACCAGCAGCAGAAGTGCAAATTACCACAATTACATAGCTTGAGGAGCTGTGGGTGCACAAAGGTTCTGGGAAACGCCACCAGTATCTCTCTGCTGTCATGATATTGCGACTACCTAAGGTAAAAACTATAATGTTTGTTTTATATTTAGTAAGTATAGATAGGATATATTAAGTCTATAACATACATAACATTTACGTCGTGTCCAATTGGTGGCTAAAAGTCGCTCTTGAACGTGGCAAAATATTTGTATTAGGTAGTCTAATTACTTCTCTAATCTTTACTTAACATAGATATGTAGGTTGTTAAGAATTTAGCTATTAGATTGGAAAAATAGTATCTCAGAAACTTTGGAACCTACTAAAAGCTATTTATTGTAAAATATTATTACAAAACAAAATGAACGCTTATTTATTAAAAGAGTTAATAATTTGAATGGGTACCTACTAAGAGTTACTTACTCAACATACTAACTAAAATAGTCAGTAAAAAGTTAAATAATCAACATAGACGCCTAATAATTGAAATAGTCAATAATTCGAGTAGGTTCGAAAACGTACTAAAAGTTTTTATAGTAGGTAATACACAAAGTAGTCAGTAAAGTGTTAAATAATAAGATTAAAGTTAATCATACATTTAAAAGCTAAAAGTACAAATTCATCATCTAAATTGGTATAAAATTTGTAAAGTCTAGCCCATAATTTTTTCAGTTATAGGGCCACGAAGAGCGAGGGTGTTGCGCCTGTTTCACCTAAAATGAAATGAGAAATTTGAAAATGGACATTCAAAAGAATAGCCTTTTTTCAGTGTTTTAATAGTTTCTTCTAGCAATTAAGTAAGTATGGGTAGGTATGTTCTTGTATCATATATACTACTAATTATTATTTTTTCAACGAAGTGGTAGGGATTGCAGACAAATTAATACTTAGTAGGTATTTAAGGTATGTAAGCACAAATATCAGTTAGGTACGGTGTGTGAATGATGAATTCTTTTGAAAAAACAATAATAATATAGTTATAATAATAATAATAACGATTTTACTTCTTGTTTTTAACTCACTGGCCTGTCGCAGAAACTAAATAATCCGATAAGTACTTATCTAACTTGGATCGATGCCCGTCTCTGCGTAACGGACGTAATACGCCGGTCTGCCGTGCGATGAATTATATTTTTTCCCCTCACATATTGCAATACCAGTCCAATAAAAAGTATATGTCTATAATTTAGAAAAGTGTGGCTTTCAGAATATATTTTTTGCATACCGATACCTCTTACGGTTAAAAAGTAAACTTCGTATAAGTAAAAAAAAGATGGCAGCGATTTTTGGATTTTACCAATTATTTCATATTTTTTCTATGGATAGGTATTTTTTTTCTTCTCGAAATGAATTTGTCATTACTGAATTATCCGAAAATGATATTCTACTTCCCCTGGTACCTATAGTCTGAGAGATATAGGGCTCAAAGTGACGCGCGGCGGAATGAAATTTCCACCCCCTCCCCCCGCCACCCCCGGGGTGTTCGCCGATGGCTCCCGGTCTAAATCCACTCAGGATCACCTATAGAACAATTGTGCCAAGTATGAGCCTTTAATCACAAAATGCAGGGTACATCGCACTAAATCCCCAGCTAAAGTCTACCCATCAATAATTAAAACAAATTGCCAAAAGAATTTTTCAAATCTTTCAATCATATTTTTTTTTTTTGGAGAAGGGGCTCTTTTTATTGATGAATAAAAAGATAGTGGAAAGAAAATTATGACCATTTTAGCTTTTAAATTGACTTTCATCTGACACAAGTCAGAGGTTAAGAGCATTAAACTGGAATAATTTATCTCCGTTAGTATTAAATAATTTTAATTTATAACTCTCCAATTATGTTTGTTTTAAACTATTTTGGATTTATACTAGCACCACCTCACAGTGGGGTGAATGATTGCATTTTTTTATAACTAAAATAATTTCAAGGTCTCGGAAAATACCAAAATACTCAAAAAGAATCAAATTTTAATTGTTTTTTTTCTCTAATATAAACTAGGAGTTTTCAGAGGAATGCTTTGATCCCACAAAAAAAAATTTTTTTTTATTCGACTGTAGGAGCACCCAAAAATGGATATTAAAAAATATATATTTCTATCTTTTTGTAGGCGGATTAGCAAAGAGGTATGGTCAATGACTGTTTTTAGCAGCTGGTTTTGTAACTGAAGTACTCTTAATAAAAATTTGCTGATTGTTCAGCTGAAAATGTGATTTCAGTCAACCGTTGTTTGGCAGGTCCCATATGAGTAGTAGGTAAAACCATAACCATAAATGTAATGAATTTTTGAAATCGGACGATGCATTCTTGAGATATCGCTGCCTCAGATAGACAGACTCAAAGACATGTTGTTTTTCGTTTTTTGGGGTATGTGAATTAAAACGTACAGAAGTTGTTTTAGAGCAACAAAAAAAAAGCTGATGAGGGCGTATTCAGTATGCTAAGCTAACACTCTCCTGTCTTCGTCGGTATGTGCCTATGAAGTAATAGGTTTGTTTGATTGTTTCTACTCTTCATTGTGAAATTTCACAAGCGCCGGTTTATTATCATACGACAATCTCTTTACAACCGACCCCACTATGAAGCGTTCATATGTGCGCACGTGTAACATGTGTATTTTGTTATTGCATTTTTATCCTAACTGAAAATGGAGACGGCCGGGAATCGAACCGGGACCTTACAACGTAGCAACCTAGCCACTATGCCGCCGGGCCTCCTAAGTGCTACGGAGCGAACGCCGCCTACCTCTAATGGAGACGAAGCAATCCCTGCGGTTGCCGATGACACTCTCGACCGCGGCGTCCAGCTCGCAGTCGAAGGCCAGGGCGCGGGCGTGCGCCGCGAAGTGCGCGCGCGAAGCCTCCCGCGCACCGCTCGCCGAGCCTCCCGCCTCGCTGGCCGCGCGCCCGCCGCACACCGCCGCGCACAGCACGCGCCGCACCCCGCCGCCCTTGCCGCTGCAAGACAATATGCGACGGTTAAGTACACGCTCCATTCGACCGGCGCCTAAAACCGCAGAGCGATCCTCACCCGTCGACCCGATCCGAAGTGGGATGCGACACTTCGATGACGGCTCCGTCTCCCAGGTTGACGCAGAGACGATCCGAATCGCCGCCGGGAGGAGTCCATTGCTGCGTCTCGTTGCTCAAACGCGACAGACCTGTAAA
Source organism: Micropterix aruncella (assembly GCA_944548615.1). Taxonomy (NCBI): domain Eukaryota; kingdom Metazoa; phylum Arthropoda; class Insecta; order Lepidoptera; family Micropterigidae; genus Micropterix; species Micropterix aruncella. The sequence continues at coordinate 26,950,951 of OX155955.1, read as the reverse complement.
TTAGCAGTTGAACTTTATCAATTGCCGCAAGCCGACCTGCTATCTCAGGATGTTATATTAATCCTGTCGTCTCGTCGCCCTTAGATAAGTCGCATAGATCGAGAGACCGAAACGATCTACCGACAATGATGCTCCCTCGCTCTCTCCATTTTCCCTTTTCAAAAAAAGCATTACTCCATTCGGTAGAATTGCTCGCAGCTTGAACTCGCTCGCGCGAGCCTCTATCTGTTATGATTGTAATATATCATGAAACCAAGGCACCCTTTGCTCCTTTAACAGGTTCAATGCCGAAAACTCCGCGCGGAGTTGCCGGCATCTTATTGAAAAACCGTCTGACTCCAGGCGGAGTTTACGGCATTGAACCGGGATCAGATGGCTAACAGGTCATTTCTAAGGATAGCGACAATAGGTCAGCATCTACTCCACTGTCTTAGGAAACTACATTTCCAGATCCATTCCATTTCCATCCCCCCCCCCCCCTTCCCCCCGGTAATTCACTGGAGCTATCATTGATTTTTATTTTAATACTTTCACCCACATAACTTTTCGATTTTTTAAATAGGTCATTAATTCCCGGAGAAACGGGGTGGTAAACCAACGGTCCGAAACTACTCGGAAAAATTACTCACATACTGATCAAAAAACTTACTTTTACCAGAACAACCGGTAAGAATGCTAGTTAGTGTCCATAATGAAAATATTTTCACAAAGTTACATTAAAATCGTTGAATTCAGGAATTCAACTAGAAATTGAGGAAAAGAGAAGCCTAAAATAACCACTCAAGCCAAATTTTAGCAAAATCAGGTCAGTTGTTTCATTTATATACACTATCATGAGACGGAGGACTATATCCTATGTCTGTGTCCATGATTTATGACTAAACTTTAATTACTACTAGAACAAAATGAAATGAATAGTAATTAAAAATTAGACTGTTAAATGAGAAAAGTCATTAAAATAAAGTAAACTTTGTAATCTTGAAGTTTTGGGATAACAATACACATTACTCTCTTTTCTTTAATCTAAGCCAAGTGACTGTACTATCAACCGCAGTCCGCAGGAAGCATTGTCAGTAATGGCTAAGAATGTGAATGCTTACCGCTCAAGTAATGTTCGTTCCACGGTTCATAAATTTCCTTATTCTGGCATAGTTGAAGGGCGATATCTTGAAGGTAGAAACTTGCAGGTCGGTAAGGTTTGACTTCGTAGTCCCAGCCACCGATGTTGTTCGGGGTCGCCTTTTCACAGTACATGTAGACATATCTAGGATAAAATAAAAATACACCATACAATAGCTGACTTATAACTCGACGCAGTAGTATAATCGTATAATATAACTTGCTGTTTTACATGGCTAGGAACTTGAAAAATTCATAAGTGAGTAACAAAAAATCGCAAATATCTTCGAAGACAATCCTTATGAATGCAAAGTAAAAAAAAACCTTCATAAATGGTTTTATTGTACAATCTGGGGCTTTAATCGGACTAAAGTAAAAAAACCCCAGATTAAATGACCCATAATGATTTTCTAGCTTTTAGTACATCATCGATTGTACAATAAAATAGTTAAACTTCAAAGTTTTATTTTATTTTTAACCATTTAGTGTGCTAGTTTAATTACTTAAGTCATTTCTCATGGCCTACTTTACCAATCTGAAACCAGCAGACATGACATAATCTCTGCTTGTACAAAGTTGAAACCAGCAATACGAAGACCCACAATAAGAAGTTGAAACTAGCAGATCCTTAAATACAAAAGTTTAGTACCCCAGCAGCATCAAGATTCGAGGGTCAGAGGTTGAAATTATAATAATGTTGTATTGTCATGAAAACTGAATAAGTGTGCGAAGTTCAATGAAAATCTAGTTGTTCTAGAAGTTACATGAAAGTAAAAGTAGTTGAAAAATCAGTTGCGAGATTTAAACTATACGAAACTAGAAGCTAAATAAAACCGTTTAAAAACAATTTATTGTAACACTTACTTCTCATCAATATCCTCCGGGCTGGTGGAGACGACTACGTCTCCGAGCCTCACATGTTTGTCATAATCGGTGTAATGTGGAACCCCTCCACCAACACCTACCAGAAATACATAATCCACCTAAAATAATAAAACATATACAATGACATTTGATAGTGAACATCTCCTGGTGCTATTAGGTGGATAGGTTGAAAAAAAAACTAACTTTTTGAAACGTCCCAAGAAGTCGCGTGGTTGTGTTGCCAGCTGCAGTCATGGCCTCCCTCGTATGACCGACGGTGGGTAGTTTAGTGCTGACCACCCGGTGAGATCCAATAGTTCCAAGAGTGTACACATTTGACTCGCCTAAAAAGAAAACGTAATTAATAGGCGACTTTCTAAAAGGCTAAAAAGTGGGCGGCAGACATTAGATTATCTGAATATGGCAATTTATTGGTACGTTGGGTAATTAAAAACAACGTGGGTTTGATTTTTAAAATCTACTATCCGACGGTTAGTTAGGCGTCAGTTATCGAAACTGGCCCCGCTTGGTCGAAAAAAATATGACGTCATCATATCGATACGCGGTATATTTTTAAAGATTTTTTGCTGTGTATTGTAAGCTTACAATTAGATACTTATTATTATTCTGTTTGCGTATTGTTTATATTCCAGGAACCCTTTTTGTTAATTATCGATTCCAAACGCTATCACGATTTTCGATCAAGGTCCGCTAATCCACGATTACGGCGTTCAAAAAAGCATTTTTTTTAAATCGCTAAATTATATTTTTTTGGTAGATTTTATTTATATACGCTACAAATATCGCTCGCGATTCGCGCAAGTATAATATAATATAATTCCTTATGCTGCTGTGAATTATACGAATGCCGCGTTATAGAAGATACCTAATCGAGTATTATTATTATAAAAAGATCTCAAGAATCGTGATGATTCCATCATCATTCTAATTTCGGATCTCCATTCATCTTTAAACAGACGAGCACGCATGCGTAAGCATGGGGGCAATCGCCCAGTAAATTATAAGTTTTAAAAAACGTGTTACGGAGATGTTTTACCGCTGCAACAGGTGGTTACAATTGGGCGGATATATGCTCGCGAATAATCATCGGAATTCGGAAATAGAAGACGTCGGCGAGCAGAAGCGGACAGACGACAGTCGCGAGTGCATTGTGTAACGTAAAAATGAAATTTGAATGATAATTCACCGAGAAAACGCACGGTGAGTTTGTTTTTACTTACGAATGTGCCATTACTCGTTTTTCGGTATTTCATTGCTTGTTATAAAGGTACTAACAACTACAAATGCGATTGGCGAGTTAAGCATGTGCCTCCAAAACAAAGAATCTTTGTCACGTTTTTTAGTGTGTAAAAAAGCTAGAGCTATAAACGTTCTACATTTGTAACTAACAAACATTTCGCATTTAAGGGTCCCTGCACTTTGAGAACTTTCATAAAACCACTTTTTAATTACCAAAATAGAACACATTGGGTCCGATTGCTCTTCTTCGTGAATTAAAATCAGAATTAGCTCGTGCGAGCGAGACATGCCAATACGTTAGAGCAGAATTTGAATTGAATGATTGTCACTTTTCCAACATAAAACTACCAATCGAACATAAAGCGGCATAAACTAAAACAGGACGAAATGTTTTTTAAAACTGATTTTTCCTTAAAGCTCCGACGCGCGACTGGAGTGTAATTCTCTCATATTGCAATCTGCTGATTTGATATCTGTCTCATTTCATCATTCGACAAATGTATGGTCAGTATGGGACCAGTATGGGTTGGCTTGGAATCTAGAAAATTTCATAGATGTTATGGCTTCTGTTGGGTATTGTTGCACTCTTTTCAATTCTCGATTTTAACTGACATTAAACGTAACGCTTTTTGTTAACGTTTTAACGTTCGATTTTACTATCCATCGAATTCCCATACCGGGGGCTTTAAATGAAATCGATTCCTAAAGGGTAAACTCCAAAAATATTTTCATACTTTATCAAATGACATAAATGGCAAATGCTACACGCTCGATATTTATTGCAATATTCGTATTGTAATATTCAGGATTCACACGTTCGTTACGAATCGAGCCAGTAGGGCGATAAATTTCATAACTGTAGACGGGTCATGAGCTAGCGATGAGTGACAATATAAAGAAAGCGTGTTGCTATCATATTAGCGTTAGAACTAAACAAAACGAGTGAAAAAAAATGGGCAAAATATTAGCTCCAAGACAGAGATAAAAATACGAATTTGAATTGTTAATTAATATGAAATAAATTTTTAAATTAGATTCGAGTATACCAAGAAATGGATAACTGAAATATATTTAATATCTAAGTTCAATCTAAAAGATAAGTTTTCTCGGTAACAAAGTCCTAAATCAAAAAACTAACATCATCTTAAGTGTTTTTTTATATAGAATAACCTGCTTTAGAAAAAAATGTCATAAAACCGCAAAATAAAAAAAAGTAAAAAAAAAACAATATTCGTTTCGTGTACAGAATCATTCACTAAACGAGTGCTCAATAATAAAAACCAACCCTGTATTATTTGTAATATCGAAGTGATGTTTTTCAGGTTAACATGTTGCCAATCCTTAATGACTACTCTGGGCTAACCAATTGCCCCATGATCTATGACCAATTTATCATCACATTCTCAATTATTCAATTGACACGTAGAGTAAAATGATTAAAATAATTCGCTTTGATATTATTGAATTGGAATAGAGCCATAAAAATACAACATTATACAATATATTCGTTAAGTAACAGCAAACGGAAGTTTTGGAAATATTATTGTTTCAAGGTTTTCTGCGCAATTTACATTTAAATCTTCCGTAATAAGAGGCTATTACGGATAAAACCAGTTAAACACAGTTTCGTTACACGGTAAACAAAAACACAACATTAAACTGTCTTTAGGAGGTGAATAAAGTCAATGAAATTTTCCTAGTTTCCGTATTTTGGGGCGCCCTAACTAACTTGCGCATTGATAGCATAGCTGAGGCGTGATCGAGGCCGCCCTCGAGGCTAGTTTGCGTTTTTGGTCTCACGTCATTTTTAAGTACTTATCCAACTAAATAGCCTCAACCTAGACAAGAGGCATTCATTGTGCCATGCTCTTGGACATACTCCCACTATGACACAATAGACGGCATTAGAATCCAACAAAACGCGATTGCATCTCATATCCATAACTTTGAAATAACGCAAAGACGTGCCCGGACGAAAATCGGCAAAAATGGAAAACTGGTGTTGTTATATTTTTAAAAACTGCGAAGAGGCGTGTCTGCCCAATCGGTATGTATTTATTTGTTCATATCGGTATTTTTATTAATGCGCAAAGTGCAAAAATCGGCTCAGTTGATCACTTACATTAAACGTCAGTTAATCCATTGGTTATGGGAATCTGCCCTTGAGTGACACCCTGTCATAAAAAAGGGCCATAGAGAAACGGGGAGGAAGTTCCGTGAGGGATGATGGGGATAAGAACAACTGCATTTCTCCCGAAACTATCGTATGTTTTCGACCGAGCTGGTGCGGAGTATTTGTTTACATAGTTCGAAAGTAGACCGACAGGGCAGCCCGTAGGAAATTACTTGTTAATTATGACTTTCTGAGAACAATACATACACGATTTGCTTGAGTTCGCGTTGCAATATCCGCCGTAAATTTCGGTGTGTGCACTGTGGCTCGACACACGCGTAGGTGTGTACATAACGTGTTTGCATACGTGTAGCCCGCCATCGCCTGCCGAATCCGTCACGATCTCAGCTGTATACATATTGTTTTTGTATCTTCGATTAGTTTCTGTCGAATGGTAACGAAGGGAGCATGGGCAATAAGGCGAGTGTGGCGTAAGTGCATTGTTTTATTACCTACATTCAGCAGATTTGTGTACGATAGTAAGATTAAATGTGTTCCAAATTGATCCTGTCGTCTCGCCCTGCGATCCGCGACCCTGAATTGTGCCGGTTACTGTCGTTTCTATATTTAGACCGCATTCATACTGCATTTCCAATACGCCTTAGATGAGTCATCGAATTTAGTAAGTTTTGCCACAAAAAAACAGGTGAGTCCGGTTTTATCTACGATCGAATCGAAGGAACGGACGGACGTTATTGACACAGTTTATCGCATGTTTGCATACAATAATGCAGTTTGTTGAACCGTACCTACGATAAAAAATGATGTAACTTTGTGGGTTTATGACTGTCTTTTCTCGGAAAATGAATGACGTATAGAGGACGGGCCGGCCCGGCGTCGATGCCGTTATCGGAAAATGTCAATCTTTGCTGTTTATATTATCGATTTTCTAGTTCTTAAGCGAGGAATTCGATAAATGAGGTCCGCTTTGCAAAATTAGGTTCATTTTAAACGCGATATCACAAGGCTATGTTGGAAATCGCGCCGTGTCGTGTAAAACATAATTTTAATTCGAAAACGTGCGTTAGTTTGTGTAAGTGAATTCTGTATGTTTAACTGGACAACGTTATGCGAAAATCGATCAGTCTAAAAAGTAAAAACATAGAAAAACCACGGTTTTCAATCACTAGAAAAAAGTAGATGAAAAAGGCTAGACAGCTGTTTTAGGCCTACTTAGATAATAGGGGTTTCTTGGTCAGATCAAGATTTCCTAAATTCTGCCATTGTATACTACATTAACCGGTCGGAAGCCAGCCTTCACGCATAAAAAACTGCCGCAACTTTTCGGTTGATTTTAAAAATAAATACTAACAATATTGTTAATTAACAAATTCCCTCTTGTTACCTAATCTTGTTAGTCATGTATATTATATATTTATATAATATATATGGGGGCCAGCTGAAAGCACTAAGCATGGATCTGTCAAAAGTCGAAAAATGCCTGTAGGCATTGTTGGCGCTCGACCGGTTAATGTAGTATACAATTCCTGACTGTGTGTGTGAATCCTAACCGGATTCCTGACTGTGTGTCGACCCAGCTATGATAGAGGACATCTTTCACATCACAAGGCTTCATGTTTCTCAACGTCGTAGCATCAGGTTTAGACTGCTAATTCTTCCGCAAAAGGGCACGTCTCGGGGAACGCATAACAACATCCTCGGATCCCTTTACGTTATACTTCATGTAGGATTTAATTAGTGCACCCGGGACATGTTGGTGTGCATGCACTTATATAAGGTATTGCTACATTGCCTATAAAAAAAAAAAAGACAAAGACTACTAAAATCAATCATTTTAATGCTAGATCTAAAAGAAAATCGCGTCAGATTTTTTTTTCTTGTTTTTTTTATGTTTAAATTGGTTTTTATGATGGTTTAAAAAAACTTACCTAACCTACTGACAAATAAGCGTCTATGAATTGCTTAAAAAAACAACTACCGAAATGTAGGTGTTTGACACTTCTTCAAATGCCTATATCTCTCTTATTTATTGAGTCCGACAAAAGATAATTCCAGTTATGGAATAAAGTCGGGTGATGTTAAAAAAATCAAAAATGTAGAACTGGTAGCAATACCTAATAAATATCCATAATATAATTAACCCACCTCTGCTACAACGCCCAGGGACTTATATGAATACCTACGTTTATTCGCTCCTTGAAAATATTAGAGGAACTAGAATATGCTTTCACGGTTTAAAGAAGTGTCTTCCAATAAAAAATATGTCAGTGATGCAGATAGGGAGAAGCCTCAAATTTAGGAAAACGGCACTTTCTATCAAAAAATGTTTTAACCCCTGAATTGAAAAAATTGAAAATCTTGAAAGATTTTTTTTAATCTCTTTAATTATATTTACAATATCAAGTGATGTTTTCGTATTAAAAATTTAAGATATTGATGAATTTCATTTAACTTTCCATTAGAAAAATCAGATTTTGATAGTTTTTTAAAATAAACAGATTGATTTCTAGCGCGATATGAATAAAAGTTTGCTTAATCAATGTGGGGGAGTGTGCTCTTTCATTTTCCCCGAAACGGTGGTTGAAACTGCATTTCATAGAAAATAGAAAAAAAATATATATGCAGAATGCAATTGTGGCTTTGGAGTAAGGATACATTATACATGTCCGATATATCGAATATATCGATGGTTAGAGATCGATGTTCCTCCGTCGATATTTCTCATTTATACTTTATATTTTATTTTGCTCCATATATAAATATTTTATGGAAGTTGGTATTTCCGAAACACTTTAACCCCTGGGGTGGCAAAAAAGCCAAACGGCCTATTGCAGTGGTTAACAGATCTGCACATAGCCATAGCCGTTTCGGCTGGCCTCTATATATATATTATATAAATTAAATATATACTTCTTGTCTAACAATATTAATTTTAAGGCAATAAGAGAGAATTCATAAGAAAACGACATTGTTAGTATTTTTATACAAAATCGTCCAAAAAAGGTGCGAAGGTTAACCGGTTGAGCGCCAACAATACCTATAGGCATTTTGCGTCATTTGACAGATCCACTCGTAGCCCTTTCAGCCAGCCATTATAAATATTACATAAATACATAATATCCATGACTAACAAGATTGATTATTAGGTAAGGAGAGGGAATTCATGAAAATTACTTTTTTAAAATTGTTGAATTATACATAATACCACTGTGTTCATTTCTATTATTGATTTTATCAAAAGAAAACTCATAGGGATTGTCAGCAAAATGAGTCCAAGGAACGATGTTTTTTAAAAGAAATATCGATGTATAGATATATCGATGATTTGAAAATGATATTTTTCATCCATCAATGTTTCCATTTCGATGTTGATATCGATGGTAACATCAATGTTTTTCCTTCGATGTCCATCCCTACTTTGGACACTGATATCTGAAAATCTGACTGTACATTTCAAGAAAATACGCAATTGCATAATCTCAATGCGTTTGGTAATTGAAAATTACAATTATTATAATTCACAATACTCAACAAGCGTCAGTCGCAGAACAAGAATTATTTGCTATAATTATACTTTGCCTTTTTTTATTGTCATAATGTTAAAGTGTCTGACAGACTAGTGTAACAAAAAGCCCACCTGATGGGTTTTGTATTAAAAGTCTAAAGAATGCACATATAGTATGACCGTCAAGAAACAAACCTTTCTAGATCGACTTATAGATATTGCTCATATTAAATAAAACCTCTTCTTAGTAGAAAACTTATTAATTTGATGTGAATTTTACAGGTGGCAGGTTATAAGGAATGGAGAGCCGAGGCAGCCGGGCGCAAACGACCAGCAAGTAACCGAATCAATCGATACTAATCGGATAATAATGTCTAATCATCCCTTCAGCGGCTTTCTTCCGAGGAGTCTCAACCCGGGGGACCATGTCGATATCGAAGGCTATATTCCTGATGGAGCTCGAGGGTAAGCTGTACTGAATAAGCCCACGAATACTATATTTCTCAGATTGGCTAATTATTCAATTAGGGCCCATACTATAAAGACTGATAATAAGATCACTGTGACAACGGGCCGTGCGACGAGTTGCGGGTTCGCTAGATGTATGGGTGCTTAGGTGCATCAGTTTAATTTGTCGAAAATGGTAAATGTATGCTTCATTTTAGCAATTATTGGCTGATTTTCACTTTTTGACAGCCTCATTTTTTAAAAACTTTTTAACGTCTCATTCTACGATTACGGTTCCAAAGGTATGTGCTCTGTTTTTATACTTCTGCTGTCAATATTATAAAATAAATGAATGAGCTCATTATTTAACCTTGATTGCAATTTTAACAATAGCCTGAACAATATACATATGAAGGCTTACGCGAAATAATAATCAATGTATTTTTTTTTTAGAAAATGAGATACTAATGCCATCTTGTAGCTTGTTCCCAAACGAATTAAAGCATAAATCGGGCTTTGAAAGAAATATACCCTAAAGTAAAGGGGGAAGAAATAAAACGGGAAAGAATGATTAAGGTCCACGCGGTGACGGTGGACCTTGATCATTCTTTCCCGTCAGGTCCAGAGGTGGAGTACCTCGATGACCCTCCAGTTGATGATGATGAGGACCTCTGATGGGAAATTCTGATCAAGGACAATGACTCTTACACTTTTTTTTCAGAGGTATAATTTAAGTAAAATGTATTTTTTTTTGAAACTCATATTTTTATTACATTACATACATTATACATATACATACATTATATACATATACATTATACATACATTAAACAATTACATTACATATTACATTATAGTTTTTGCTTTTTTCTGAGTTTTTCTGAGTGTATTTTTTTTAGAAACTCAAATATATTTTACAGGCAAAATTTATTTACAGGCAAAATTAGGCATACGTTTACAGGCAAAATTTTTTTTTTTTCTCACTCAATCCCTTGCTGCCAAAAATGTAATTATTAAGTTAGTATATTTTTAAAATGGAATTACCGAAAATTTGAAAAATAAATAAAATATAAACGGAGCTGCCATAGAATTCACCGACCGGAGTCGGGCCCATCATAATACTATTTTTTACACTTCTGGGGGATGAGCAGTGAATTCCGGACTAACGACCGGCTGTGGTAGGTTTAGGACAGCTGTCTTGTCACATGTGAGCGTTCACCTTACCAGCCATTCACTCCCCCTTCGAAGCCATAGTATTTGAGATGCGCAAATTGCAGTTTTAGATAATTTTTCTAGGAAAGAGTTAATTATTTTCTGGAAAGACCAAGATCTTTACAGAGGTGAAATAGAGATTTAGCTGGAGTACATTGATCGTTTTTCATTTGTTGACATTGATCGTTTTTCCCCGTAACACTACAGATTTCATTTCAAACTACTTAAGATTTTAATTTAAACCTGCCGAGCAAATATTACATACAGTGAAACCTCTCTTAATGAGTAAATTGCTGTTATTCCCCATAGTGAGTAATTCGCACCTCTCATAACAAGTATGGGAAGAATTATTTCGCTTAACGAGTAGGAGTCGAAAACGAATTATGTTCGTTTTGAAAGGTTCCACTGTAGAATAATATTGCCACTAAAATATTTCTTTATCTTTTATATTAAAGAAAAGAAAATTTTTAAAATCTGACTACGTAACTCTGCAAGTATTCGGGTATACAAAATCAGATTTTTAATCACCGCAATATTAATCCCTCACTCTAAATACTGTGGAAACAATTGCTCAGGTGGTTAGTCGTCTTAATCAGTCATTTATTGTCTTCTAGATGTTGGTGACATCAATCTTAGTTCAGATTTCATATTTTATTACCCATTAGAAGTAATGTGTAAACTTTCTTTTTATTTTTCAGGTTTTCCGTGAATCTTATCTGTGATAATGAAAATGACATAGCGTACCACTTCAAAACCGATTTCGAGAACGGCATGGTTGTGATAAACTGTAAATTCAACGGTATGTGGCAGGAGGAACAGACCAGCGGGGACTTGCTATTTCAGCGAGGTATTTACAGTTTTGCTCTAACAACAAAGATATTTATATCGAGGGCCTCAGTTGATAGGTCAACCCTGTCGACTTTTCAGGGAGTAAATGGACCCTGTTGCATTTTGGCAACTAAGACTCATGTGTTTAGAGTCGGCCAAACGCACAGGTCAACACCCATCCGGTGGCCTCCACACAGAAGTGCGAGCCAGGGTAGGACTGGCCTGCGGGCCAGTTTCCCTTAGGAGTCAACCTTCGGGCGCTCCTGGACGGTTTGCGCACCGTGTGGCGTCAGCCAATCGATTTTGTAATCCGACTGGCAGCTGAGGAAGTCTGGAAACACTATTGTTTCCTATAGAGCGAGGATAGTTGTTAACCTTACGGCAACTGCTCTTGAAACGACCATTCGGCTACCCGATTCCAGGTGAAGAGCCGGGCAAAGGATGCCGTTGTCCGCAATAGATTCGGTAGACACTGTATCACCGCTACCTAAGGGAGAGGACCGCGCAAGCGACCTCGAACCTGTAACCAGTCAGGATATTGGAGTAATCTGGTTGCGACTGGAAGTAAGGACGCGAGTGTCGGCCCGCTGGGTGATTAACTTATTTATCTCGCGGTAAGTCAGGTCTTTTACGGGCGAATGGAGTAACTAGACGTGGACTGTTTTCGTCCCAAGTCTTCTACACTCACCTCATAAAACTTCCTGAGGTGAGGGGTTCGCCCGTTGTAGTTGACAGTTCTAGTTGTCAACTTTTCTACTCTAATAATACCAAATATGGAAAAAAATATGTTAAGCCTCTTTATAAATACATAGATATCTAATTTATTAAACTATACTATTACACCCTTTTAGTATGTTGTAGAATAGTCAAAATAGGGTGATTTGCCCTAAGACACCGATTTTGCAAACTTTCGAACAGTCAAACTTTGGAAGCAATCAAACCATTATTGTAGTAAATACTTGAAGGGTTATGGGAAACAATGATCAATGACATTTTTTTTGTGAAAATAAGATGCTAATGCCGCCATCTTGCGACTCTCCCAAACGAATCAAACCATAAATCGATTTTCAAAAGAATGATCACAGTCTGCCCTTATATAAAGGGAGAAAAAAAACGTGTGACGGGAAAGAATAATCAATTTCCTTGGGTGACGAAGGTCATTGATCGTTCTATTCCGTCTTGTCCAGATGTGGGGTACCTCAATGAACCTCCGATTGACCCTGAAGAGCAACTGTGATGGAAAATACTGATAAAGGCCAATAACTTGTCCTCGTTTCTTTTTCTGGGGGTATAATTTAATTAAAATGTATTTTTTTTCTTGAAACTCAAATATGTTTGGCTTAAAGACATTTTTTTTGTCACTCAAACCCTTGCTAAAACATATTTTTTAGTTAGTAAATTTTAAAAATGGATTTGCCAACAATTTTTAATGGTTGACATTGATCGTTCTTCTCCGTAACCCGTCACTTGTCAATGATTGACACATAATTCAAGATTTTAAGGCAAGCACCTTTGGTTTTATTGATCTGAGAGGTGACATCCGCCTCTGATCTGAGAGATGACAATCAATGGTTCTATCATATTTTTTAAAAATATAATCATCTTTTACAGGTTACCCGTTTCGATTGAAGCTCCGAATAAGCAACGGAGAAATCTACACCTACTGCGAGGAAATATTCCTCAGTCAATTCAGACTGCTGCATCCGATTGAGAGTGCGAGGTTCATCCAGGTCTGGGGCGACATCGAAAAAGTCACCAAACTTTCTTTCACATACGGTTGAAATCAACAAGAGCGGAAAGCACTGCTCGAATACTCGGACGCACAACAGCTCCATTACTTCCACTGTGTTCAGCACTGGCATCTATAATTTATTCTTTTTTTTTAGATTTACGATTATAAAGTATTATATTACTGTTTACGATACTGGAAGTTTATGTCTGTTTTTGTAATCAATATTGAAAAGCAATATTATACTATTTAATTTTTATTTTCGTTTTTATAACCTAGCAGCAAAGCTTGCGGTCTATGATTTATATGTACGTGAAAAGCAGGATTAATATCTGATCTACTTCACAATTAAATCCATCATTTTGAAAACAACGTAAGTACCAAAAAGTGAATTTAACAGGAGAGATAAAAAACTTTTTCTTGGAGATATAAAAAATCTTTTTGCTGTCCTTTTTTTTTTTAAAGATAAATGCATTATTACTTTTATGATAGATTCACGTCATTAACCCTTCAGTCCTCAGCCCCTCAAGCCTATTGATAAGTTGCTGTCTCAAAAATTTTTTGTAAAAATTAGTAAAAAAATTGAATTACGACACTGTCTCATCAAAACATTAATTACTGCCAAACCACTGTACCCATAATTAAAATGAAACATATTAACATAATAATTTTTTTAAAAATTAAAATAAAATTAAAACGGGGCCATCACGCTGAATCGTGTTGTGGCCGATATCGGCCAATCGGGGCCTGAGGGGTTAAAACAGTCGAAAATATAATACTTTCCTAAAAAACAAGTAAAAGAAAATGTTGGTTACATTGTTTTTGAAACTAGTGCCTAAGCAGGACCTTATTTTATGTGGCTTCCGAAATGAATTCATACAATCGACTATCAGGAATTCACATATTCCTATTGAGGAAATAGCAGTAAATTTTTATTGTTTCAAATTTATTACCTTATATTTCGATTACAGCGTAGATTGGGTTAGGTTAGTTTTTGAGAAAATAATAAATGTAAACTACATTTCTAAAACTCATAATCAATAGTGGTGGTGTTATCATTCAAGATCGTCTGACTCGGAAATTTAGGTGGCCCCTGTACCATCAATGACGTAACTTTTATGCTGTTTTCAATTGGAATCACTGATCATGTATAATTGGAATCATATGCGGGATGGTTTTTAGTACCCAAATCCAAGGAAAAGAGATGTTGTGCAAAATGTGACTTTATAGGGTTTTTAAAATGACCAATTCAATTGATTGGACGATATTATATTATCATATTTCCAGAAAATCATGAAAAAGCGCTTACCAATTGTAGTATACCGGACGTAAGTCTCTTGATTGTCCATCATTGAGTCAACGGCCAGCTTTTCACAGAACAGCGCAGTGATTACAGCAATTGTAGGTTGTCTGGCTGAAGAGATGGTTGGCATTTGGCCTACGATCTGTGAATAATCAGTAGCAATATCACAATTTGGATATACTCAATGTCGCCTTTGAATATTCTTTCAATCTTCCATGAAAAACATAATAAAATAGCAAAGCGGAAGTCTGATTTCATAATGTATTCTTTTTTCACTGACTTATTGAACCATACTGAAGTTGACAACTGAAGGAGTTTTAAATTGTTTTTTACTTTTAACTTAATAAAATAATACCCTAGTATCGAATTTTGACCTGTTGAAAAGCCCATTCTTAGCTTTTTAGTACCTTGGGGTTATTTCTATGCTCCCGTAAAATAAATTTATATCTATATTTAGCGTTGGGGGACTCCAGTTGAGTAACTCGACTTGAGTCGACCCCTTCGATTGTTGAATTACCCTACACTGAAATTAAATTTATTAAAAAAAGCACTCAACCACTTTCTTTTCTACATTTTTAAACTTAAAATGCTTTCACATCAAACTTTCTGCAGACATGATTATTTCACTTGTCACTGCTTCAAAGTCGGTGGGAAGTCAATCGCCAAAACACGTGATTGTTTTTTTGGTTCTCTGGTCTGACTGCTCTTGAACAACGACAACAAAAAGGGCTTTGTATCAAAGTGCATTGACATATCAAGTACTTATTTGAAGGGATCTATATAAAGATGTCCTTCATTCGATGTTATCTACGCCTACCCCAATAAATCGGGGATTCGACTGCTCGATTCTGTATCGGAGTCAAGTACTCCATTATTTTGGAGTCGACTCCCTACCATTGATAAAATCATATAAGAATCTAGTGAGTTAACGTTGTCGGACAGCGCATTCTGCCACAAGTCAGAAAAGGGCCAGAATGAAAAACCACAACAAAGAGGCGAAACTTAATTTGCATCTTGTTATTGATTATCTTAGTAAATAAGCCTCTAAAACTTATAAGCCACGAACTGCTGCAACTTAAGTTACAGTACAGCATACCTTAGTATCAACGCTGTGCTGTCGAGTGTAAGAACCAGGGGACAGTGCCTTAGCCAAACCCCGTTCCTCCAGCGCTTGCAGACACTCTTTCACTTCTTCAACGGTCCATTTTCCAGAGCTGCGGCTGTGAATACAATCATTTTTATTTATTTAATGATGAAACTTATTGTTTTAAAATATTGCGCAATATATCTTATGTTATACCATCCTTACTAAGTCTACAGTTGTAAGAGTGGCCTAAATTTTATACTATAATTAAGCAACATGTAAACTTATTTATTTATGTATTTTCCTTTAAATATGAACTTTAACGCAGATTGCCGAATATTAGTAATAATTATATAAATGCCAGGTAGAGAAATGTTGCACGTGTCAGTGGATAGGAGCCTAATATTTTGAGAAACTCAGTAATGCTTCTAGGAGTCTACTTAAATGTCCAAGAGCTGCCGTTTTATATACAAGGTTAAAATTCTCCTGGGAACTTTCTCTTAGATATCTGCCAAGCCTATTGGATAACAGCAAATTAAGCATAACAACCGTCTTGTCTTGGAATGAGTGCAGTTCAGCCGGCTGCCACAAATTGTGCTTAGAGGTACGGTTAGACCACTTTAGATAGACAGGGATATCGGTACGAACCAGCCTCGTCACAAAATTAGCCATGCTTAAAATGGAATGCCTAGCTAGAAATGGTATGACTATGCAATGGTAACTCGGAGGTATCTCATAGCAAAATCTTCTGGTTGCTGACCATTTTGTGCACGCATGGTCCACAGACCGCATGGTCCATAGACACAGTTTCTGTAGTCGAGGATGGACAAGACCCTAGTATATTCACCAACAGAATTCGGATATCCTTGCTAATCCACTCGCGAATGCCTTAGTCGTGCAAAGCCATTTAGGACATTTTTGTTGACGTGGTTTAATATGTATAATGACAACAATATCTAGGTTAATCGTACTAACATTGTATGGGTTAATATTATCAAAATCCAGCCAATGCCGAAAATTTAATATATAGATTTTATAAAATATACTTTTTAAAAAATATCAAACTTTTTAAAAAATCCGTCGAATTGGTCGAGAAACCACTTTTTGGGAAGTCTCGGGACTGTCTTATAGTTAATGTTTCAATTTCTCATGTTTTGTGTAAAATCACGTTTAAATTAAGTTTAACCCGCTGAGCACGTAACATCCATTTGGGGACATGTATGGCGGCCGCCTACAATCCGTAACATCCGATTTTGGATATCGCGCTCGCCGCTGCGAAAAATGCAATTTACGATTCGAATCGTCGTAGTTAATGCTTTCTGACCGCGTAACGACATGGCCAAATAATCTTTCATTCGCCGGCCAACGACGATTTAACCGATCGCCGATTTAAAAAGTCAGCATTAGACGTCAAAACAGCAGTGTCGATCGGCCACCCCGCGGCGGCGTATAGTTCCGCGAAATGTTTGTTTTGTGAAGTGTTTTGTGGATATAAGTGCAGTGTATACCGGATAAAAGTGAGTAATTTCCATTTTTAAGTAGTTTAGGCATTAGGATTATTCAATTTAGACAATCCATTTGCTGTTTTTCACGTATTTTCGAAGAAAACACTTTGGCAACAACACACGGCTCGCGAAAAAATGGCCGTTTTTATTTTGTAATGTTTGTGAAATATCCCTATATATCGCGAAACATGACGTAATGTCGCTTTAATTTACTAATAAAATAGGTATTGCTTCATTTACATCCTAAGTTATCACATAATTAGGCGTATTTTGAACATTATATGTTGTTTTCTAATATGGCTCGCGAAAATGAAACTTGTTTTGATAATTACTATGAGAGAAAAAAGTGCGATTTTCCATAGTTTTTCGATGAAATGTGACTCTTTGGAGTATAGTAATTAGTTATTAGACATATAATAAGTCTATGATAAGACAATATATTTGAAAAAATCTAACGAATTTTATATTATGGGCATTCAAAGTTTATTATTAGGTTCGGACGCGGAAACTCTCAAAACTTTAGATTTTTCTATAATATCAGACAAAGCTCAAAGTTCTGGTGTGATTTGTAAGAAGTGATGTAGTAATAAAGTTATTTTGAAAGAATTTCATATAAAAAAATACCATAAGTAGTCACAAATTAAAAATTAAAAAATTTTTTTTTTACGAGAATACATAAAATTTTTCTTGGCTGAATAAATAAATATTTTTTCCGTATTTTTGTATGCAAATAAGTAAAAAAAAAATATCGTTTCGGTAAAGCATTTAATAAAGAACATAACTGTATTTACAATTTTTGATATTTACAAAAACTGTATTTACAAAAAAATCGAAATGATTTTATAGGCGAGTTTTTTCAGTTTGCCAATTTTGTAATATTTATTCATTATTATCTTAATTGTTTTACGAGATAAGGTTATAATGTTTTATATGTCAAATTTCAATGCGATCATTTTTCTCTTTATCTTTTTTTAATCCGTTTAGTGGTTTATAAGTTATGATCGTTTTTCTCAAGGCCGTTGACTCGCGTCGATTTTTTGCGCGTTCGCGCGCAAAAAAGGTGAGTTTTTACCTCGCAACGTGAGGGGTTAATTAAAACCACAAAATTAAGTTATTTTTGGGAGTTGCAAAATCCAACGAGTAGCAAGTGGGGTTGAAAGAACTGAAATTGCCCCATGGATCTTTAGCGAAAAGCTTCACAAAAATGAGCTAGTTGGTGGGATTTCCATGGCTTCCTCACAGGCTTTAAAATCCAAAGTACCCGGCCCAAAATCGAGTAAATTAGAAGACTTATCTAGTTATAAACCAATATATTTTTGGGGTAATGCCCAAAAAATCCTGACCTCTGAACTAAAGCCCGCTGATATATAGAGGACTGGTTCGTCCGTATTAGCCAATACATTCCATCCCCTTTGATGTGAGCATAATTTACCACCATACTATATGCAATCACAGGCAAACTACCCCTCTTACTACACAAGAAGGGTTGGCAGAAACTGAAAACTATTTTTTTAACCCGTCAACTGCAGGTGGCTCTTATATGAGCCACATATTGGCCATTTAGGGAGTACTAAAAATTAATCAACTAAATATAAAATTATACTCACGCTACAAAATCGTCTATGGTAATCGGATTTGGATATGCCGACTCGATGAACTCTAAAACTTTATCCTCGGAGATTGCCGGAAGATGATTGTTTACCGTATCTCCAATGAAAGCTGAAAACAGTTTCTAATTACTAAAATGAATATCGCTATCGCACCTACAAAAACCACTGTGTATTTCTGGTATTTTGGCTACTTTGTGTTTTGGCTATGAAATTTCTCGTTTAAATAACGCTGGTACTACCTTTGATTATTATAGCATATTAGGTTGCTCAATGTCGAACTACAATTTGGCAACCAGGATTTTATGCACTCATAGCTCTAAAAATTTATTAATCTTGTATGTTCAATGTGGTGATTTTTGTGATATCACAGTATGGTGGCGTAGATGACGCTCTATGGTACGGTATAAAACAAGCCTATACTGTATAAAATAATAATATGATGTTTTTGACAAATTAAATTTTAAATCATATAAATTTTCAGTTAAGTGTACCGGTTTCAATACGTAATAATTACGCCCTTAAATATTCAGATACGATAATAGTTGGCATTCTACCTCTCCGTATTATTTCTGTGAATGTTATTATTGTTATCATTGGCTAAATTATTGGGGTTTTATAATGAATCGGTCCTTTATAAAAAAAAACCATTAATTATAAATAGATGGCCAAATTAATTGCTATTAGCTTTGCCATCAATGCTATCAGCGACACCTGCATGTCGCCAACTCAGAAGAGTAACCAAATCGTACTATGCAGTTGAGCAATCTAATACCATATATAATCAATGGTACAACACACAGCGAACCGAAGTTTTAATGGTACTGTGCTTTATTAACCAGAGCAGTTCTATGTCCAGATTCCATTAGTTAAATGGGAGTCAGTCTTGACAGGTTAAAATAAGATAAATGGCTTTTTGTCATTCCTGTAAAGTTGACGAACACAGTGGTTTTTTGCAGGTGCAGCAACGTTATGTCAGCTAATAACTCCAAACAGCAATACCCTTACGTTTACTAATTAGAGATTTCATTGTTAGATTCTGTGACCTCTAGCGTCACGGTGGATAATCAAAAATTGGCAGTATTTCTGCGCATTGCTTGCGAACTTGATACGCCCATCAAATTTATGATTGAATGTATAATTATCTAAAAACTACAAATTTAATTGCATCGCGCCTAATTTATCAGCTCCTAGTGGCACCAAACCCTAAATAAAAATCATGCAAACAATTGCCTGAATTTGGAATTCCGATGAACTGATTGTTTTACTATCGGCACAACCATTAGTGTATATCTTACTAAGCCATGCATTAGTGTATATCCTACTAAGGCGTACATTAGTGTTTATCATAATACGAGGATGAATTATATATAGAGAGTATTTGCAGTTGGTGATTTTGACAGATTGCTTTGGGAGAGCGGTGAATATTGGTGACCAGGGAAATATTGTGACATGTGCCTTAAATTGTACCTTTAACTCCAATATGCATATTAAACACAATAGCAATATCGAAAATAATTGAGTATCTTTTTGATTGACTTGAAAAGTTTCAAAATTAGCCGCGAGATTCGCTATGACAGCATGCACATTTTTGTTTTTTTTTTCTAACTTAGTCAAACATAGCCAAACTAACACCACTCCACCTCCTCAGGTGAGGAAACTGGACTTCATTTGATATAATGCAGATTGCCATTGCTTCAGCTCTATTTGTAATACATCCTCTTAGATATCATGTGATTTTTTCTCATTTAACATTTAGGTAATACTGAATTATAGCCAAAATAATATTAAGGCATTTTGAAACCTTAATATTAAATTTCTTAGTGTTTAGGACATAAGACCTAAAAGTTTATGTGAGCAAACGCATACGCTTCGCGAGCGTAATGTAATGTAAGTTTACATAACGCCATTATACATTACGGTGGAGGCATTACATTACGGCGGCATTACATTACGCATTACATTGCGGCATTACATTACAGCATTTACATTACAGCGGCGGCATACGCTTCGCCGGTGTAATGTAAGTCGCAAGTCATAAAAACAGTAAAAATACAGAAGTTTAAGTATAAGGTTACGTTTTAGATAGGCATAATAAAATCTAGATTTATTTTTTTTCTGGAATTATCTATTGAGTTATACCTTTAGGTGGTGGTCCAGATCCTTCTTGGCGTAGTTCCACTTCAATCAAACGTAGCTCTATGAATTGGTTTTGCATTAGCTTTATAATTTTCTTTATAAAACCCACGTAATCTGCAATAAAATAAACACAAAAAATAAAATACAAATGCAGCTGCCATGGAATTAACCAACCTGAGTCTAGCCCATCTAAATACTATTAATACACTTCTGGGGGGTGATCGGTGGATTCCGGACTAGCGACCAGCTGCGGTAGGTTTAGAACAGCTTTCTTGCCACATGTGAGCATTCACCTTACCATCCATTCACTCCCTCTTTCGAAGCCACAGAATTTGAGATGCCGAAATCGCTGTTTTAGATATTTTTTCTAGGAAGGAGTTAATTATTTTCTTGGAGAGTCCAAGATCTTTAAAGAGGTAAAACAGAGAAAGAAGAAAACAATCTCCATATTGCCTAATAATAATAATGATGCTGCATCTAAACCTAAACAAGCGAGTAAATTTTGATAATAAATAACCTTGATAAAATTAAAACATGTCTCTCCAAGCTGAGATAAAAACCAAGGTTAAAATGGTCAGATGTCAATTTCATAATATGAAAGGTGATGTCATGCACTTTCAATTTTGTTGATGTGATTTTTCTTTGATCCCTGGTCTTTTTGAGACCGATAAAAATTGAAAACGCACACCTCTCGGAAAATCTTGCGGGCTGACCAACTCTCGGAAGAAATTCTGCGCGGTTTGCGCCCTCTCGTTGGGCGGCAGCTGCGGCTTGAACCAGAAACGTAGGCATCGCGCTTCCCTCGTGTGGTTTCCGTTCGCCGCGTTCACTAGATAGACGCGGAATTCGAGCTGATTGTGACACGGTTCGGTGAGTCCATTTGCTGTAAGCGAGAGGATATTATTAGAGCATTTTGATACAACTTAAATCATAGAATTATGTAGGGTTTGATTTTGAGTTTAGCGATATCTGCATCGGAAGACATCACTGTCATCAAACGTTCAAATTAACAACTAAAATTATTATCTGAGATGAACATTGGCTCTGGTAGAAGAACAACAGCCTTAGCAGCGGAAGTACTCACTAAGCTGACAAAACCGGATATAGAGACAGTACTTAGAACCCTGTAATCGCATTGGACGTGAAAATTAAACGAAAAAATACATTTTTAGCCCACAACGTAATAAAGCCGGCATGGGGTAACAGACAATAATGCAGTCATGCATAGCAATTGGCGGCCATTGCGTTACCATTATTATTAATAATATTATTTATTCTGGACAGGCAACTTATACGTCCAGATTAGATCTTGTAAAGCTAGTCATAAACAATATTAAGAAGTTTTTAGGAACAAATCAAGACTGCTTTTAAATTGATTGACAGAGCTTGAACTAATAATTTCAAATGGTAGTTTAGTCCCCATGCCCACCACTCTATTTTTCAGAAAGTTCTTAAGAGGATTAGATTTAAATTTTACACGGTTGAGTTCTTTGCTGAGACCTCGAAGATTTGTGCTGATGTTGAATTTGTAAATACATCCTAATAATTTGTGAGAATTTTATGTTGGCCTGTTGGCCCTAAAATCCGAATTTTAATATGACCTAATTTATTGTCCAATTTCATAGTGTTTCAGGTTGATATTTTTTTTGACGCATGAGAGCATCTGATGTGTAAAATAAACAGTATCGTTTGTATGACAATATTATAGAAAAGACTGATTAAAAAAAGCGTTTTATGCAGAAAAATGTAATGTTGCTCTAAGATTTTGCTGTTCGCTGCGATATAAAATCTGTGATATGAAATCGGAGACTATCGCGGTTGTTTGACATTTTAAATAAGGTAAAACAACGAATTTACCACGTGAGTCTACCCTAAACAGCGGCGGTTGCAAGGTCGCCAAAACTTCGGGTGTTCAAAACTTTACGTGGTGTTTGAAGCCGGGCGAATGCTTGAATAAACCGAACTGCATGCTGTGACTTTTGCAAAACGGCAGGCCTTGAGACTGAGATTCCTCCTTTGGCTGCAATATTGATAGCACACTAGGTGACGGATGTAGCTACCGCTTTTTCAACCCCTATGTGCAAATGAGTGTTCTCACAGATCGGTTCTTAGGGGAAACCCCGCCTGATCCTGGTATACAACCTAATCTGGTAGGTATACAACATACAACTTACCGATTTTCTGTTCTTTATTTATTATTATCCCCGTGTGGTCTCCCCCAGCGACGTGCACTTTGTCATTGGCCTCCGCTTCGATCGCCTGCCTCTCTATGATTAGAGTAGTGGAGTTCGCAGTCTTGCACTTGGGCGTCATCACAACCTTTTCGACTTGAGCCATTTTTCTTATTTAAATGTAACGATGTTTATCACTTATTTCCCTAGTCGGCTGGAGATTCCGTTCCGCGCCGTCCGCCGCGCGTGCCAGCGAGCAATCAATGAGTCAGAATGCGTGTAAAAGTAACATTCGACTGCGGATCGAGCGGAGAGAAGTTGCAATTCGATTAACCTACATCGGCGCGTTGTCCTTGTACGAAGCGCGCGGAGTAAATGTCTGTCGGTCGCTCCGCTAGCCACTTTGATCATTCGCGCTGCTAAATCTGTGGGACGGCGTTTGAAGCCGGGTTATTTCATTTCTTATCCACAGCGGAGAACGGCTCCCCGAACCAAACGAATAACCACTGATCATATAAATACGAATAACAACAAATCAAAAAACACAAACGAACTGTCAAAATTAAGGGGTTGCGTTCAGAAAAAAAAACTAAATTTAAAAAATAAATATGAATAGTCCATTGCAATCGTACATAACAAGGATATGTTTTCTGATAGTCGAAGAAATGTATGAATTGTATATACATAAAATTAACACATTATCAACGCCGCCGGCTCATCGCACGCTCATCGCTTGAATTAGAGATGACGTTAATTATCCATTTCGCTTCACGTATCTGATCTGCATTGTCATAAATGAACAACGAATAATAATCGTACTATTCAAATATAAAGTCCACCCCGTCCCGTCAAAGGACGCCACGCCCCATCCCTAAACGCAGGAAAATCCGCGGACAATATGGAACGAAATTCAATGGAATGAATTCATTATTGTATTTATCGTTATGAGATCAATAAATATAACACGTCAAACCCTAAATGTGGGAAAATCCAAACAAAAATCAATGACGTGAATTGAATTAATTTTACATTTATCATCATGAGCAGGTTAATAAATATAACGAACACCACCTCTTCAAACTACGCCTCATCCTCAACCCTTCGAAAGTTAGCCATGGGAATGAAACTCAAGACTGCAAATTTCAATCCCCGAGAATTTGTTTGTAGGGGGTGTTAGAGCACGCATACTAATGTATAACAGAGGCTTATTTAATGACAGGCGACTTTTACCACATATAATTGCATAACTGCATAAATACGAAGAGCGGCCGCCCGCGAATTGTCCGCATTCCAGCGGTTAAAAGCGGGAAAATCCAAACACCGTAAAAAAAAAACGAAAATCAATTAAATGCATTCATTATTGTATTTATCATCACGAGGTCAATAAATATAACTTACACCACCCCGTCCAAATCGCCTCATCCGTAAACGCGGGAAAATCCAAACAGCAAAACAATAAAACAAATATCAATGGAATGAATTCATTATTGTATTTATCATCATGAGAAGGTATTAATATCGACAAATAAAAATGGAAAGCATTGGTAAAAAATATAATAAATAAAATTAATTAGCACACTATTAATAATCATAAACAAAATTTTACAGGATCATTAAACTATTCTTATTTTAATTGGGTTATGTATATTTTCGTTAGACACGAAGAAATTGAACGATCAAATGGATACTTTGTACTATTAATTTGATAAGTTTGATTTATTTCTATCAACAATTTTCTCAAGCTATGTAATTTTAAAATGACAGTGACAGTTTTATACACAAAATGGAGGTAAATGAGAAAGAATATCTAATTTTAAGTAGAGGTAAGTACGTTTTATTTATGAAGCGTAAATAAAAGCAAAAGAATATCTCTCCATAAATACTATTTAAACCATAGCGTAAAGTTTAGTTAACAAAACTATATTTCATGGCGAGAGACATTATTATGGCAATAAGTGTTTCGATTTTTATACATAGAAAGTATTTACAGCCGACATTATTTACAAAATGAAATGCAAAATTAATACATAATATGCTATAAACGTTTATAAAAATATTAAAATCATCTATTTAGCACACACCAAAGATGTCCCTTTTCATTCCATATCACAATTCACGGCAATTCATTATTATTATTAATATATGAAAAAAAAATATTGTCAGTTGCGGTAAAATGAGAATTATTGTGAAATATAAAATCAAGCACCTTTAGGCCAATCCGTGAGGAACTTCTTTTTTTAAGTACAAGAGTAAAAAATAGTTTTTTTTTTTAAATAAGTGTCCGAATTCAATGCTTCATTGACCGTTAAAGGGTTAAGGGAAAAAATAATCAATGTAATTTTTTTTTTGGGAAAATGAGATACTAATGCCACCTTGTGGCTTGTTCCCAAATGAATCGAAACATGAATCGATTTTCGAAGTTAGTCAATTTTAAGTTAGTAAATTTAAAAAAATGAATTGATTATTTTTTCAAAAGTTGACAATGATTGTCCTTTCCCGTAACACTTCAGTTGTCAGCAGTCACTACCTATATGTCCGGACACGCTGCATAAAGTATACAAACTCAAAAGAACGTGACAGATTCCTTCAATCTCAACCTTCATTCAAAATTAACACAACACAAGACGCTACTTCGCTGGAATGTCTAAATTGGAATAATTTCTAGTTACACTTGCGTTACGCAATGCGCTAATTTTTCAAGTTCATTTTGAAGCGCCACCCTTTTTTCAGATTCGATCGCCAACTTTCGCGTGAGGTCTTCCACGATGACCGAGAACTTTGCGTTTTGCGTCTCGACGAGCTTCTCCAGATTAGTAATCTGTAAAGATGGAGTATTCATTAGTCAACAAGCCTGTGTTAACACTGATTATATAGGGGTGTTAGATTGCTCAATGCCATATTACGTTTTGGCAGGTAGGATTTTACTACAAAAGGCAATGAGTAGATGGCACTCATAGTTGCAAACATCGATTAATTTTTCCCTTATGTGCAATATGGCGGCGTTCGAGGTATAGCAGTGCACAAGGTATGGTGGCACTCTAAACACGCCTATACGGAATCCTATCTCGAAATAAAATAATAATATAATAAACAAATTTCTAAATCATAGCTCTTTTTATTTTATTATTATTTACATAAAAATGTCAATTCTTATTGTTATACAGGTTTCAATACGTAATAATAACGCACTTTAATGTTCAGATATCCTAATAAATAGCATACTATCTCTCCGTATCATTTATGTAATGTAATCATAATCAGCCTATAAAGAATTGCGATAGATGGCACTAACAATTGAATGTTATCATTGGCTGAATTATTGGGTTTTTATATTCAATCAGTTCTTTATAAAAAACCAATCATTATCAATGTTATTTATTATAGATAACCAAATAAATGGCTTTATTTTCGCTGTCAATGCTATCTGCGCCACCTGTATGTTGCCCGCAAAGAAGGGTTGCCAAAAAGTACTATGGCCTTGAGCAATCTAATTCCCTATATAATCAATGGTGTTAGCTAGGACTTAAAAATATGAATAGTATATAATACGCACCCTACTGTTCAGTTGTGCGATCAAAAGTTGATCAGTTGATGTAGGCGATATGGGAGTCGAAGGCCGATGGTCTCCGAGAATTGAAACGGATCGCCCTGCAAAAGAAATGATTATTTAGAAAATATGCGCTTGTAAAATTATGATGAACACAACAAACAATACCTGATGGTCTGGAAGGTACACCTGGTTAATTCGGAAGTATAAGATATTCGCTGTAATTTGGGAGTATTTTTTAATGTGAGAATATCAAAAATCTATACATTGGCCATTTATTCTTATATAACCAAAAGATTGATTAATAATCCATACTAATACATACTATTTGCCGAATCTACTACCTAAACGCTTAAAACTGAAGTAAAAAGTAGTCAGAAGAATAAAAATGTGGTCTTAAACTATTTTGACAAATTGGTCCGAATTGGATCGGTTTACCTTACTTCTATAAAAATAGTTTACGAAAAATTATGATTATGCATACAATCAGTTTTCTGGACATGTTCAGACAAGTACAAATCGTTACCTGATGGGGTAGGTGGTCCAACAATATCAGAGGTAGTCGATACCCTCAGTTCTGACTTGACAGCGATGGGCTGTGGCGCAACAGTCTTCTTGTGGTATTCGAACGATTCCTTTTTCCTAAGCTGAACTTGCTGCATCTGCAATTACAGAATATAATAACAATAACTTAAATTATAAAAATATTTGGTGGGGAGTTTGTTACAGCTGTTGACTACAGCTGATCGGAGTGTGACTTTCTATTGTTATACTTTTAAAGATAACGTTCTCGGAAGTGCCCGCCACCCTAGGTTACTCCTTATTATCGCCCGAACGCAACAACCGAAACCCTCAAAGCGTAGGTGATACGTCAAATTGTTCCTACAATTCTAAATACAAAAATGTAAACAAGTATCGTTATTAAGAAATCTAATGAAAATAACCGAACATTTTATATCTACTTTTTGAATAATAACCCAAAGGTAGGGCGGTTAAAGAGATCAACCTGCCTGGGAGCATTTCCCTCAAAACAAAACAAAACTAAACAAAAAATATTATAATGACCAATGTCATTTTTCTGCCCGGATTTTAGATACAAATTTACCAAATGGTTTCTATCTGCACCAATCCATACGGGTAATCATTTATTTGATATAAAAAATGCAACAAAATAATAAAAAAGAACAACACATAATTAAAATAGATCACAACTAGGCAGCCAAACTAACAAATTTAACAAATTGACTGCCAACTATGAGATAAGTCGTAGTTGGCTTTTTGTAGTTGGCAAGAACCATTTTAACACATAGACAATGAAACAATTCAGAATTTATTAAAAAACAAAAAACCGCAGGATTTAAGCTTTTAGATGATCAATATATACTATTAGTAGAGATTTTAATAATACAATATGCTTTAACCGGTCGGACGCCCACAATGACTATAGGTATTTTGCGCCGGCCCCATATATATTATATAATTATATATTATACTTGACTCACAAGATTAATTACTAGGTAACAAGAGAGAATTTATGAAAAAACAATATTGTTAGTATTTATTTACAAAATCTACCAAAAAGTTGCAATGCAGTTTTTTGCGCGTGAAGGCTGGATTCCGACCGGTTAATAAGATTGGATTTTCAGAACAGAATCCTGAAAACTACCAATGTAGTTAACACATTGACTTATCATAACTACATTGGCACATACTACGTTAAGTCACGTTAATATACATTTTGTGTTGAGACTACATTGGCAGTCAATGTGTTAAGGAATAATAAAAATAATAACCATACTAACATACCATTAAATTAAAATTATCAGAAAATTGTATTAGAGGGGAAGGCCTGAAGACCCTTACGAGTTGCGGATAACACCCTTAGGGACGGATGCCACAATACAATAATGACAGAAGATCTGAGAAAAATTTAATAGTACTATTTGCATGTGCGGTCAAGGGGAAGCAGTCTGCCCCTAGTACTCGAAGCACGAAATTCAACGCGCCATGAATTTCCGGAAAGCCACAAAACATTCCACTCCATCTACCAGCTCAGGGTACCACATTAGAGACCAACTGTCGTGGCGATAGATCGCATCTGGTGGCCAAAAGAATAGGGCATGTCTACAGAACGTGACTAAGCAGTTTGACGACCAATTCCACAATTGCACCACGGGTCGTCAACGAGCCCAAGATCAAAAATTATGCTCTTAAAATCGTCGTTACCTCCAACCATCTGAGTGGTTTGATAGCTTAACGACAACTGCACAGATTAATCAAAACCACGAGGAATCGTCAAAATCTAACAAAAGTTTATGTGAGAATGGTACGACAGGATTTTGTCAAAAACCACCCAAAAAATTACTGCCTTAACCCCTTGAGTATGATACGACCAAATCTGGTTCTGAAACAATTATCCGTTGAGTATGATACGACCAGATCTGGTTCCGCGTTTTTTTCACTTCTTTGATGTTCTCATATTTATTCATAATTATCTAATTGTTTTACAAAATGATATTTCAATATTCTATATTCGAAATTTCAATGCAATCATTGTGCAGTTGTTCTTTTTATGATTGGTGTAGTAGTTTCGTAGTTATAGTACTTTAAGGTCGATGTCGCCGAAAATCCTGCAAAAGAGACAGATGCATCCATGAAAATACCCATTTACTCCAAGGGTTAAACTAAGTTCCTTGCGAAAAACCAATCCTCCTGGTATAACTTTTATCTCGATTCATGTATGTAAAAATAGAGTTTCCGGTACCAAACGAAAACAAACGGTAGATAACTATTTTATGTTTTTATGAAAAGGCATTTTTATCTAAAGCTGCCGCTATTTTCGCTGCTCTTAATGTATCGGAATCTTCCGCAATTAGTCTTGGCAAATTGCAATCTCCTCACAATTAGTCATCCTCAGTACCATCCATATTGTTGAAAATACAACATTTTTTAAAACCAATAATAATGGTTTCGGGTTTGATTTTCACCTATGAATGCCCGCTAAATTGGTGCCAATTTAACAGAAGTACTTTTATGTTTTTTTTATTGAGAAAAAATCATGGCATTATATTCCGCCAATAAAGTTTAGTTTGTGCGGTAATAAGATTTTGTGTGAGACTTTTTTTATTATTTAATAATCACTGTCATTTATTAGATAAACTTCAAACTTGTTAACAGCCATTCACTGAGTTCATGTGTATTTCTATATTGAATACGCCATAAGAAATGCAGTGGAATCAGAAATTACTTTATAACATTATTCCAAATCAGTATTCATTCCTAATTAATGATAATCAAACTTATAAGTGATCGAAAGTCATTTTTTAAAAGATGACATTGCTTTTTTAAGCTATTGTTTAGAAATTCAGCAAATAGGGTTAATACATTTTTGACAAAATGTAGGGCCAAACACCTCTTTTGATAGCCGATTTCTGTAGTCTATGAGATTTGAGCAGCGAGAGAAAAGCGAGTGAAAAATCGTTAGGTTTCGATAGCGATAGCGTCCATAATGCCTGTTAAAACAATTCTCGCTTTCCACTCGCCAAAAAAGATTTGATTGCGGGAGCGTTCGTAATAGGTTCTAAAGGTCTACTGGACGAATGGATAAAAAATAATCTCACCTCATCAAAGTTCTCCAGCTTACTATTGGTTTTGCTAGCGATCGATGACATGCTTTTGGACATTTCTATGGTGGGCTCCTTCTTGTCGTCATTGTTGCAATCGACGATCTTGTCAGTGCTGCTGGATGCGTTCTTTTTCTGATGCTGGGCGTTCAAATGCTGGGTGATGGACTCCGCGACGGACACCGATTTGGACTTGCCAATGTCGGCGATGGGCGATGTCTTTTTAGCCTGGTTCAGCTTCAGCTCGTCCATCCAGGGAGCTTTGCGTTTCTCCCAGTCTCTGGCTTTCGGTTTGATCTCATGATCGCTATCCAGGGATTTATCTGAAAAATATGAAAGCAACAGCGGTAGTAAGTGGCAGTAAACATCCCCATTTAAATGTTAGGTGCAAAAGGGCATTATCTCAGAAAGCAAGTTTTGGACAGTTTATATTTCATCACCTAAACATCTAATCAAGCTGATATTTTTGTCACATAATATTTAAAGATTCAAGAAAAGAATTGCAGTTTTGTTTTGTTAATGTATTTTTGATAAATGTTCGAAATATTTAAAATAAAAAGTTATATTGCATAAAACAGGAGGTTCAAAGCTTATAGTAATTTTTAATTATAAATGACAAAAGTAAGTTTTACTTATGTTTTAAGTATTGAAAACTTCAAATTATCTGTGTTTTACTTCATACTTATCTATTTATTTTGTTTTAAATTTGCTTTTATTATTTAATTTACTTTGTCGATAGTTTAACCTTGAGAACCAAATTTAGATTTAATTTTTCGCAGACGAAAAATACTTAGCGGAATTAGAAGTAACAAATTGACGCATCCAATCGACTGGTGTGACCGCCGATGGATGGAATAAATGGATAGTCAGTCATCAAAATCAGTGTCTGATGCGGAAATCCGATGCGGATTCAGGAAATGAACATTATCGTAATGTAGATATCCATACTTTCTCTAACAGTCCATGCATTACGGTATTGAGGACGTTATTTCAGTCTACGATAAGGTATCTTGCTTTAAGAACATTGAATGGTTTTGAGTGCTGTCGAGATGAATGTATTATATTTAGGTGCTGATTGGTATTGTTTTTTTATGGTTTTATGTGTTGTGTTTGCAATCTATGTGTTCATATCATTTGAAACAATGTTCACAACTCTTATCTATTTTTATTTGATCGAAATTAAACTTTATGCCCTGATATTAGATAATATTAAGTGTCATTCGTGTGTCGGATGCAAAACACCCTTATTAACATGTTCCAATCAAATCAAATCAATAGAACGCGTATTAGGATCCAAATTCCGAATCCTGCAAATACGGCCAGGCGTTCCCCAAAGGGCACCGGGTATATGGCACACGAGAGGTTAAACAATGCAAGATAACTGGAAGAAGTGGTCCGGGAGAAAGACTCCAAAATCTTTGAAAATGGTTCCAGAAATCCGCCATACTGGTAGAATTGTTAGGAGATAGAAAGCCAATACGATATCAAAAGATAAGGAAAATTGCAGGTCTCTTGTTGCTACTGGATCTAGGAAGGAATGGCGCTAGAGGAATTTAAAAATTTAACTGAGTAGTAAATTGGGTGAACTATCTCTTACACTCTTCTATTACAGAAAAATCTCTTTGCCAATTTATATACTTATATCCTTGGTTTTAGAAGATTAAAATATATTGATATATACCATCACACTTGGTAATAATAATAACCTTCATGTAGCACTCCGTTGCTAAGTTCAGGATCGTTGATTATATCATCTCGCGGTCCTTGTGTTGGTAATCTTCTACGAGGCGGTTTCACTCTGGTGACAAAATAAATTACATTAAATACAGATTTTTGAAAACAGGCAACAACTTATTCAATGTTAAAAAACCATTCCTTCAAGACAGTTACATTGTGTAGATATGTTAAATTGTCGATATGTCATTTAGTCCAGGCACTCCAGGCCTCATAACAAGCTGAAAGACCAGTGATTCCCAAATTGGGTTGACCGAGAAATATAGTCTAAAATATAAAATAAAATGATGAAAAATTAATTTTGTAATAATTTGCCTTATAAAAGGGACACAGAATTGTCCCTAAACTGTTTCAATCATTATCTTGTTAATCTTCTGAAATGTTAACCAATATCGGTTTAGTTGTTTTACATTACTACATATTTATATATAATTTTATCAATAAGTAGAAAACGTTTTTAGATTTATATCAAATAACTTAATGTAATATTATCTCTAGTACGTAAGACTGATGTAAATCTGTTGTTTTTTCAAATAAAGAGAAAAAAAAAAAAAAAAAAACTGGCCGCTACTCAGCCATTTGTTAGGGACTCAGGCCTCTAAAAAGTCTTTAATCGGACGGCGTGCAAGAGGAGCCAATCTTCTCCTTCCACCAACTTGAAGCCTCTAGCCTAGCCAGCAAGCAACAAAAGGATATATTTTGACTGAGGAAATAAATTACTTACTTTATGCCATAAAATCAAAATAAAATTATTAAATTTTATGCATTGTTTTATTATTTATTCAAAATTTACTAATGAATTTGGGATATTTTAATTTTTTACTGGTATACTGATATATGTTTGTTGAAAAAAAATCAATGACAGCGACTGTGAAATGTATTTATAGGTTATGAATTATTTTTTTCATTATCATTAGACAGAAAACCAAAGAAAATAATTATGAAAAACTGAAAAACCCATACAGACAACATTCAAAATGCACAGAAGTGATTTTTGTTACAAAATATCAGGCAAATATAAAATCATTCATAATTTATTCGGCATATTCTCCGAATTTAACAATCGCTTGGACAATTATTCGTCCTCGACTGGCAGCTATTTGCTACTGCGGTGTGTGAAATGCCCCATTCGAAACATTTGGGGGTTTCACACATTCTACAGCTGCGCTTCACACACATTTTGCATTCTTTCACACATTCTGCATTGCATTCTTTAGACTGTAGGGCGCCCAATGGACACATGAGACATCATAAAAAAATAAAACTAAATGTGTCAACTTACCGGTCTGCTCTGGGATCATTCAGCATTGAATTCCTTTCCACTAGGTCAAATCCATCACCTTCGGGCGTGGGCTGTGGATGTATAATCTGCTGAACACCGGTCAAACTGGAATTAGCGGCCGGAGGAGCGCTCAGTCTGCTAGCAGCTCCGCCGTCGGGTTTATCTGCTTCTGACATTAATATCGATCTGAGAGAGAAAAGATATATTTTAATATATAATACAATAATATTAAAACGCCCAACAACGGTATGCCGTGAGTATTAAATAAAGAATAGAATAACTTTATTGTGCTATAAAAACATAACTTAATGAATATTACGCTGGTTTTATAAAAAAGACTTATCGCTATAGCGATATCTTACAGTCAACCATTTGATAAAATAATTCCTAATTTTCACCGTACAATACACAAAGAAGTAGTAAAGTTAAATTTAAAATAAACTTGTACAGATACATGTCAGTAACTTATGCTAAGGTTGCCCAGGGAAGGATAAAGGAGAGGTAGTATTGTCGTAGTGGGTCGATATCGGTTCGGAGGAGAGTATTGTCGTAGTGGGTCGCCAGGTTTCTGAGTTATTCTTTATCAGGTAAGGAAATGCAACTTTTACATTTGTGGCCTTACTCAGAAATTAAACTTAGTGCATAAATTTGGCTTTCATGATGGATTTGTTTGAGCATCTTATTAAATTAAATATAAGTATGCAGGGGGCGAAATGATTTAGTGCTGACATCATCTCATGAAATTAAAGGTTTGGTCGATAAATTAATTCTATTGGAATATCAAAATTAATAATGGCGACATTTCCATGTTAGATTTTCATATTATACAAGGCGAGATGTAGACTAGAAAACGGTGTCTGTAAGGCTGTCATAACAACTCTTTTTATACTTTTCTCATAACTTTGAAATATATTAGTTATATATACCATTAGCTTACTAAAAAAATTTTAGTAAGCTAGACCGCTTATTAGCTTTCCGCGAGACAAATTTTACAGTTTTGCAACGATTCGAAATCGTTCAGTTTTAGTTTATAAAAACTGGATGTCGGAGTGACTACTTGACTAAAAATGTGCTGTCATCAAAAAAAGTTGAAAACCACTGGAGTAACCTATGTAATTGACATTTTTCCACAATAGCCAATATGAACTTGGATATCATTGGTTTGAGTTTCAATTTCAAATAAATTTTAATTTAAAATAAGGTTATTCCTTTTTCCAAATCAGTTAGTCATTAGTTTGTCTTTCTGTCGTTTGTTTTTGCTTGGATATTTTCCATGAATCATGAAAAAGTTCAAAATTTGTAGTATTTTCCAATATGAGATCCTGTGCTAGCATTATCCATTATAGCTTGTTGCGGTTTAGCACAACAGTTAAATACCAGTATATGAAAGCAGAGTATAGGATGATTTGATACTATTCAATTAAAATGACTGTGGGAGAACATGCAACAGCATTTTAATCAGAAATATATGCCATTAATATATGCTTGCATGAAAACCTGAAGAGGAAGTACAGCAACCTGAAAGCACTAAATGTAAGGAAAGTCACATCCAAACTAGTCTTGGATACCCTCAGAATCCTCATTGAACTGTCTTCCACAAACATGATAACCCTCGCATAGGTACCGGGACACAGCAATATACAAGGAAATGAGGAAGCAGATGCCCTGGCCAGGGAAGGATCTTCAAACCCCTTCCTGGGTCCATAACCCGTCAGATATAATAGGCCGGTCAGACTGTCTTCTAAAACTGTGAACAAAAAGTGACTGGAAAGAGAACCGGGAATCTACTGGAGGAACAAGCCCGGAATGAGATAACCTGAACCCCTCATAAAGCCGCCCTTTGCACATCTGAACCACTGTTCAAACTGAGAAAAATCGAGGACTCGAGACCATCATATCTTCAAATGCTGGAGCCATCACGCATTGGCTACATCATAGCCCCAGGATAGATCCCCCAGAAAGATGGTCCTAGGATACAAAAAAAAGAGAAAAGATCCCTACCTCCCTGACCTAAAAGGCTGCACCTGAGCTGTTTGAATACAAGGTGTGGTGTGATGCGTTGGAATGACGCATCCATCAGTGGATTCCACTGTGTTTTTGCTACTTAGTGAGCCCCCCTATCCCCCGCTTATAGATGGTATTAAGCAGCTGTCACTTCCCATGCTTGGTGTTCGGCATTAAGTAGCTAGCAGTATGGTATACTATATATAATTACTTAAAATTTATCATCTGCATCATAAATATTCAATGCTGATATATATCGACACATTTGGTATTTTGATATTTATATAAATATTAAGATATTTTCAAACCCTAACTTTAATACTCACTTATTCTCATTCCCTAAAACTTTCTGCTTCAGTCCTGTAAGCAATCGATCCGTTCCGGTCGAAATCGGAGAGGTGCTCTTCTTCATTGGCACGGGAGGTTTCTTGAACTGATCCGTCGCACTGCTGGTGGATATAGACGATGAAGAATCCTGACTGCTCGTTGTGCTCAAATGGGATGATGTCATAGTCGAAATGTTATTGTCTATGTGCGGAGCGTCGGCATCTTCTTTCTTTTCTTTGTGGTTCAGTGCGGTGCTATTTGTGTGTGGTTCTTGCTTATGCAATGTGCTGAAATTGGGAGAAATCGATCAATCAACCTCGCTGCATGTATATTTTTTTATTGTACTATAATTTTTGTGCGGTTCTTGCTTATGCAACGTGCTGCAGAAACACTATGAACAATAGCCACAACGATAGCAAAGTCGAAAGCAAAGCACGCACAGCCTAACCTAAAAATTGTGATATAATACCGATAACGGCCAATTAACAAACGCTAACCGGAGATCGTGGCACAACTAAACAAATTAACCAACGTTAGCTTAACGGTGTGTACTGCAAACGAATTCGGGATTTAACCATGGTTAGTTCTGTTAACCGTGATTATCTTTCTTAACCCTTGTTGGTGCAAGTCATCCTAACAATTGCTTTCTAAGCTTTGATTGGTGGATCAAAACGTGGACTTGCTCCCGAGTTGCACAGTATATTGACGAATGAATATTTCACCTTTTTGCTCTTCAGAGATTGTCCTATTTTTCTTATTACAGTACAACCTCGACATAATGAACCTCAATATAAGGAATTCCTCAAGGTATGTTTTTTTTTAAAATCCACTCCTCATATAATCCCCCTCCCCCATATACCTCTATATTACAAAAATAACGCATTTATAACCTCGATATAGCAAATTTTTGATCCTTTCGGAAAAATAAGCACCTCTATGTAACGAAATCCTCAGTATTAACCTCAATATAGCGAATATCAAATAAAGCATAAGAACAATTAATCGTATCTTGAGAATCGGCGCGAGTGATGTGATGCAACAAAGGCAATAAGAACACATTTATTGTATTTTTCAGTAAAAAAAAATATTAGGCTAGTAGGTTACAATAAAATAAAATACAAACGGAGCTGCCATGGAATTCACCGACCGAAGTCGGGCCCATCATATAGTGTTATTACACTTCTGGGGGGTGAGCAGTGGATTCCGGACTAACGACCGGCTGTGGTAGGTTTAGGACAGCTGTCTTGCCACATGTGAGCGTTCACCTTACCACCCATTCACTCCCCCTTCGAAGCCATAGAATTTGAGATGCGGAAATCGCGGTTTTAGATAATTTCTCTAAGAAGGAGTAGATTATTTTCCTGGAGAGACCAAGATCTTTTAAAAGGTGAAACAGAGATTTAGCTGGCAGGCCACGAGCGCCAACTTCCACCGCGTGAAGGTGAACAGTGAAGCCGTTCCTGGTGACGGCATTTGCGAGATCATGGTATTTATTTAATTTGTACTCGTGGTCTTTTGGGATATTTGATTCCTATGGAACAGTTAATTCTACGATAAGGGCCATCTTCCAAGATAGACCTATAAGACCTTTGTAGACCTCTTGTAGACCTATAAGACTCGGTTTAGCGATCCTCGATCTTACAAATGCCTTGATATAAACGATTTTTTTTATATCCCTTTCAGGATCATTATATCAAGATTGTACTGTATTAAAATATAAAATGGATACCTACCTTGACTTAGTATCTTTATGGCTAGGCAAATTTTGATTGAATTTGCTAATAGGTAGATTACTCGTGGCTTTTGGTGGTGGCCTTTCTGGTTTCTTTTCGACTTGTTCCGATGTTGCTACACAACGAAAAATTCACATTAGTATTATTCAAATCAAACATAGTATTTATGACTAACCAGTGTCCAAAATGAAATCCATTTTAAAAAGCCACAAAAAAACGAAACAAACCCAACAGAACAAAAGCCGCCAACAACTGTTAGCTTTAAGTAATGTACAAAAATATTTTTATATCTTATCACTATTGGCAAATCGCTATCACATTACTAGCGGTTTTATTTACGATCTGTTCATTCTTAGAATGAAATATTAACGGAAGAATTAAATATGATTGCAAACACCGTGATAATTGAAAAGCATGCACTATATAGATATAAGACTTGAGTACTGATTACTTTTGAAATTATAGTTACATGAAACGATTTCTGGATAAAATGCCCTTTATTTCACTCAATAAACTAATAATAGGGGATAAATAAATTCACAAACTACTGAATTTGATGTAGTGATTAATCAAACATCTGGGTCAAATGGTATAAAAAGAGTCAAACGGTCAATTATTATAGTGATAAATTACATTACAAATTCTGGGAAAATCTGGCTAGGTAAATAAGGTTCTTCTGTAGCTGCAGATAGACATAATCAATACAAACCATGGAACTCAACAATCGTAGTCATAATATTGTTTTTACACCTTTCGTGGATGAACATCCGGGGGTGTCAACACATTGGACGAACCAATCCCCCGAGGGAGTTTTAACAACATTCAGTCATTCTATCCCCCATGGAGTAAATGTGAAGACTTAGCGGACAAGGACAGTCCACTGTCTAACTCGACCGACAAACCCGTGAGAGTCCAACGTCCTTACCGCAAGGTACTGAAATCACCGGGCCGACATCACGCCGTCACTACCAGATTTGGCCGGTTTCCCTGGAGGATGAAGAGTGGACTCCGATAGCTATCTTGCCGCATGTAAGCGGCAAGATAGCTATGGGTGAATGAATGGGTGGTAAGGCGGTCACCTTACCACCCATTCACCCATAAGATTTGAGATGTGTAAATTGCAGTTGCAGGGATTTTTTTTTTCGAGAGAGGAGTTGATTATTTTCCTGGAGATCAAAATCTTAAAAAAGTTGAAACTGGAATGAGAGTGAACAGTTAAGCCAATCTGGGTATCGAAGAAGATTTCTAGATTATCGAGAAAGGTTTTGGAGTGGAATGTTTCTTGCCTTTCGAGCCATTCTGCACACACCGCATGGAAGTTTCGAGGGCACTGTCAAACCTTCGTTGACACCGGCAACTGAGACTAATCACCTCACAAATAAAAGCAATAACAGCTTTATCGCAGCGGTGGGTGTACCGACCTCGATCCGAGGCCGAGTCGCAGCCGGTTAAAATATTTCTAGCCGTGCACTACAGAGGAGACTTAAACTTTCCTACAAATAGGCAGTTTCAATATTAGCGTGAGACAGTTTCTTCGAGTCGTCGAAGGGGCTGTCAATTTGGAAATGCTCAATACTTGTCTGGAGTCGGTCGGTTGTAGCGTTTGATCTTTTTATACCGTCTGTACCGCGGGATGCGAGTTCCTCACCGGCGGGGATGACCTGCACGAAATTGTTGGGGAAGAATCCGAGGCGGCCCCGCAGCTCCCCGCGCCACCAGCCGCGGTCCGGAGCCTCCCGCGACAGCAGCGTCACCATGTCGCCCTCCGCCAGCGAAAGCTCGTCCTCGTTCTCCGCCGAGTACGGGAAGAACACGCGGCAGAGCTCCCGCACTGACAACAGACACACAACAGCCCGTTAGCCGCCGCCTCAAGCCGGCGCACCGCACTATCGTCGCTTTAAGACGCTCTCCGACGGACCGCATCGATAGCGTTTACTATACGGGAAAGTAACCAAATAAAATGCCCAACATCGATATGAACAAAACGCTCTTTTATATCTACTCGTACCTACGAACGCTACAAGTTTTTGAAAGGGTTTGAAATGTTTTACTAGCTTGTAATTTTAAAGATTTCATAAGACTTCATAATATTGCTTTCAAAATGTTAAATATATATGCGAGAGGAAGAGATTTTTCCTTCGATGCCGCTCCTGATTGCCGTTTTAAACAAATATGCCACAAATTAACACAATTTAAAACAATTGCACAATTGCTATTGATTCCCATTTTTAACACACGTTTTTGCATTTCACAAAGCTTTTTTGAATCCGTAATTAAAGCCCAGTAGAAATCAAAAGAAACTTCCCGTAGGATGATCTAGCATTCTTACAAATGATTCTGTTACAGATTATAAATGGATAGGCAACTAAAGACCTAAGGTAAGATGTAAACAAGTGGTTATATGTTTTATTTGGCGAGAAATCCATGAATGAAATTTGGAAAAATGCTCAAAAAGGCTTTTCCTATGAGGTTCACAATAATCGCTATAGATATAAAACTAAAAAATATATTATTAATCTCAGAATTAAAAAGTTGAAGAACACTCTAAACAAACTGGAATCCTTATTGATCTGTCTTCCACAAACATGGTAACCCTCGCGTGGGCATTGATATATAAGGGACTAGATGGGCCCGTCGCGCGAAAATGACCACTTTAATACCAATACGGATCCTCCCCAGTAGTAGTTTCGTAAAGACTTCCCAGCGTGAGCGATCCTGCGACGAATATTGCTGGGCTATTCTATCGCATACTGTTCAATGTATTGCTCTCTCTGTCACATGTTTTTACGCGCAACGGATATGATCCAACTCATTTATACCTGAGGGCATATATATGCCTTATATATCGATGAGCATGGGTACCGAGACACAGCAATATACAAGGAAATAAGGAAGCAGATGCTCTAGCCAGGAAAGGTCTTCGAAATTCTTCCTGGGCCCAGAACTGGCCATAGGCTTATCAGACTTTCTCCAAAAACTGGCTGGGAAGAGAACAGAACAGAAGAGAAGAGAAGAGGAGAAGAATCTACTGGAATGAGACAATCTAAAACCCTCATAAAGGCGCCCTTCACAAATATATCTGAAGCATCGCTTAAACTGATAAACTATAAAAAATCCAAATAAGTACCAAGTCAGCAATGATGATAGGACATATTGCCCTTAACAAGCACCTCAGAACCATTGGAATGAGGACCGTTTCTCTTTGCAGAAAATGTTGAGACGAAGACGACTGTTCTGATGTTGAGAGCGGATAGGGTGAACTACCAGGCGCGGATAGAGGACCCTCAAGACCACCGTGAGCATCACAGTATACCAAACAGTAGCTTTACTCTCGAGCTACAGGGCATTGCAGGAAGAGGGTGCGAGGAATGTGGGCAGAGGGGTACGTCCCGACGAACACCTTTGGTTAGCATTATGGGTAGGTAAGGGCTGGCGACTTTTTCGAACTTTTGGATATCTACGTGGGCCGATTAGCGGGACATCTGGCGGCCATATCCGAGCCCTTACGACTTGTGAGGTATTCGCTTCGATTTCAATTTTGTGCTAAGAGAAGCTACTGCCTGGTATACTGTGATGAGCATCCCACTGCCCGGACACTCTTAATGGTTTAGGTCATTAATTCGGGTAATCCCGATTATCCCGTTTGCGTTTGCTATCATCCTTGCTTTGTCCTGTCCTCGTCGAAGAGCGTCTTAAACGGGAAGTAAGCGCGTATTAAACAGAATTATTAATACGAAAATATTAAACAAATTATGCGAGAATGATTGCATTAGTAATCCATTATAGTCACTGTATACAAAATAAGCATTGGAGAGGTGAGACAAGCAGCATTTATAGAGTCAAACATTTGAATGAATCATATAGGCTTTAAGTGTACATAAGATAAGATTTCTTTTTACTCGGGTGCGTGATAATGACATCTATTACTTGATAATTTGTCCACTGATTATGGCAGTAATGCATACTAGAGTTGCTTTTTTTTATAAATCTCAAGGAAAATGGCCTTCTTCTTAGGGTTATATACAATTACCTCATATTATGGTGTAACTTTTTATGAGAAGTTCATTCTCATTAGTTCTCCTAGAAATGATATTATACAGTAAGCATCCGTTCGGATAGATAAATGATTTTTTCAACTTGTTTACCAGAAAGGCGATGACAATCGTTAGGTGATTTCAAGCAAATTGTAAGTAAACGATAAAGAAGGCAAGAATGAATCCAAGGCAAGACTGAAAACTATAAGCAGATATTCAGCGAAGCAAAACAATGTATCATTTGCCTCATAATTGCCGAAAATCACCTGCGATTGCGGCGTGCAATACAAACGGATTTTCGCATCGCCTTTCTGGTCTGGATGCAGACATTATGATCGGTGCGTACGTTTAGATTTTCTCCATAGTTTTACTTGACCTCGAGTAGATGTCTCAGTGTTGACAATAAATGACTCCCTGTCACCCTAGATTTTTGCTCGATTTTGATTAAACTTGTTGATATTTACTTGAAATCTGATAAAAGATCATGAGAACAAAGGTTTTTATATTTACTATTATAGCAATTTTATAGTAAATAAAAAACATTTGGTTTATTTTAATTAAAAATATTGCATGAGGTCCGGTAGGTATAATTGGTAGTTTAATGAAGAAGTGTCGCTTTGCATACAGTTATTAACCCTTAAAACGGATATCAAGGAAAAATCATACAAATTATAATATTATGAACATCGGAACATTTATAGAATAGAAAAATATATTGGTTTTGGATATTGTAATTATTATTCTTATTATTTTTTAATCTTAGTGGGAAATATATCACCTAAATATTATGTAAGAAATGTAATTGGATAAATATTCATTGACATAAAATATATTAATAGATTTGACACTCAAAAATATTCAGATTTGATATTCAAAAATATTCAGATTTGATATTCAAAAATATAGATTTGTAATATTTTTAAATACAATATATATATATATATATATATATATATATATATATATATATATATATATATATATATATATATATATATATATATATATATATATATATATTTATGTACATGTATTAATGATTACAACTAGAGATTAGTTGAACTGATTTTCTTCACGGATATTTTATTATTCAACAAATTTTTAAATATATAAAAATATTTATTTAGGTACTATACTGATCATATTCATCTGTAACAGTGTGCTTGTGGAAACAGGTAATATATTGAATTCAAAGTTTTATGAAATTTTATATTATCTACTAGCTGACCCGGCGAACTTCGTACCGCCTAACAGTCAATGAATGTCAAGATTAGCTGAACTTAATTTATGATTTTATGAAAGTAATACAATGAATACAAAATAAATATTAAGTTCACTACTTTATCAAGATAGCAACACAAAAAGAAATATAAAAGTACAAAAATTAAGTATCTCAATCACGTGTCAGAAAGACATGAATGAATGAATTTATTTACATTTTGTGCAGCATGGGATGCACTCGGTTTAATTCTCTTCATTGAAGCACCTAGTGATATATGACATTTTTTGTTTTTTTATCAGGCGCAAGAATAAATAAAGCGGATGATTTGCCGACAAGTCAACATGCCACGTACAACTGACCATGAGGAAAACGTGGATTTACATTTTGTACAGGAAAATGTTATTTCTTTTATTGAAATTTTTTGTCAATTTTCCAATTTTCGTTTTAATAGTTATTCTGCTATTCGGGACGGAGACAAATACTACAAATCAAAAACCATGAAAATGGGTCTATCCGTTCTAGAGTTATGTGTTCGAACAAACCTGACTTTGTTTTATATTCTTCAATCTCTAATTATGACTTTTACATTTTCATGATTTTGATTCGCAATCGTATCCAATAGTCGTACTGGCAACGCGATGTCTTTATTTACGTCACTCGCCGCAATGTTGCTCGCTTCTGAACCTGGACGCTTCAGCTGTCAAAACTATGCGTACGCGCCGGCCCCGATACGAATGTGAGAAAATGTGAGAAAATCCGCAGGAAACACGGAGCTCGTGTTACAATATAAATATATAGATTTCTGGTTTAGTCATATGATGCATTCTAAGTATAATGGTTTATGCGAGAATATTGCCATTTATCGAATAATTCATGAGAAATGTCATTAGGATTTTTTTTCTATCCGTTTAAGAGTTGATATCTGTAGATACGAGTATTAAGCAGAGTAATACTAACCGAAAACGTTCGATTTTAAAGCTCGGATACGATAGTTTGGGATGGCACAAGTTAAAGTTTTTTTTTCTCTTATCTGTCGGATAATAAAGTGGGCGAATTCGACTGCGATTCTCGGTTTCCGGAAGTCTGTTCCGGGACGTTCGAATTCGCAGTCGCGGTACGATTAGGAAAAACAGTGCGGTAGTTTCTTCGGCATTCCGCACGGTCCTCGGAATATTTCTTTCGAAACCGCGAGCGGTGCGCGCATCCCGATGTCGCATATTTAAAAGTTGGATTTTTCACCAGCTTATAAAAATTATTTCTACGGTATCCGGGATGAACGAAGGGGTCAGGGATGAACGAAGGGGTCGTTGGGTCCCTTTCCGGCGGGCTATATCCGATGGAGGAGTGGAAAGGACGCTCACCGGGCTTGGGCGGCAGGCCGGGGGCGGGCGCGGCGAGGGCGGCGGGCCGGGCCCTGGCGGCCGGGTCCAGCAGCACCACGAAGTTGGAGGGGAAGACGCCGGTGCGGCCGCCGGCGCCGCGGCCGCGCCACCAGCCCTCCTCCACCTGCCCCAGCACCTCCAGCGTCTCCC
Source organism: Micropterix aruncella (assembly GCA_944548615.1). NCBI lineage: Eukaryota > Metazoa > Arthropoda > Insecta > Lepidoptera > Micropterigidae > Micropterix > Micropterix aruncella. The sequence continues at coordinate 26,907,006 of OX155955.1, read as the reverse complement.
CGGCCACCAGCTCCAGCTCGTCCGCGTTGGCCGGCCGGTAGCCGAAGGCCGCCTTGCAGCGCCCCACCGCGCCGCCGCCGCCCCTGAAACCGACCCCCGTACAGTCTCCCCGACGCATCCGCGCATCGCCTCATCCTTTACTTTTTAATACACCTCCATGACAAATTTACTTTCCGCTCTCGACGTTCACCTCTCCGACTGTAACGTACGTAAATTTCATTTTTAAAAATGCGCTCTCCCGAAAACTGCGGCCCTTTCCCCGTTTCGGAACGTTCATTTCGTACGACCTACTTACGGTTCGCGATGAAGAAATTATAATTATAACGGGAGATACCTTCGAGATACTGAATTATTTTCGAAGTCACGGGACGCGTACGTCCCGCGACCTCGAAGGGTCGAGGCGGGTCGCGTTCGGATTACCGTTCGGCGGATACTCCCGGCTCGGGTGGCTCGATTTATTCATTCGTTCGTCCGGGACTTCCGATGCGAAAGTCCGACTCTTCGACCGCCGATCCGTCTACTCGTACTATATTTATGCACCGGAGCCGCCGAGTCGGTCGACGACCGCCCGGGTACGAAGAGCTCCTACGATCGCGCGAGCGAGAAGTAGAGGCCGCCGTTCCTCTCTCGAGAGGCTCTCCTGAGATTATAGTTTTTATTCTGTCGCTCGTTTAAAATTGATTACTTTCAATCGTCGATCAGTTTCGCGATGCGAAATTTCCATCTATCGAATGTTTCGATAGACGGAACCTACTTCAATTTACAACTTTGCATTTGAGACACTCTAACTTTAGGCATTAAAGGATAGAATAAAATCGTTCACAACAACCACATTCAAGATATTAATGATTACATTCTGCAAACAATATTTTTAAAAAATAAACAAAAGGTACCCAATTCTCCAGAAAACGTAAGATGGCGTCCATTAATTAGATGAGGCGATTTTGGAGATTTTTTGACCACCCCTCCCCTTCTAATCTAATAGCTGGGGATTTAGTGCGATGTACCCTGCATTTTGTGATTAAAGGCTCATACTTGGCACAATTGTTCCATAGGTGATCCTGAGTGGATTTAGACCGGGAGCCATCGGCGACCACCCCGGGGGTGGCGGGGGGAGGGGGTGGAAATTTGATTCCGCCGCGCGTCACTTTGAGCCCTATATCTCTCAGACTATAGGTACCAGGGGAAGTAGAATATCATTTTCGGATAATTCAGTAATGACAAATTCATTTCGAGAAGAAAAAAAATACCTATCCATAGAAAAAATATGAAATAATTGGTAAAATCCAAAAATCGTTGCCATCTTTTTTTTACTTATACCAAGTTTACTTTTTAACCGTAAGAGGTATCGGTATGCAAAAAATATATTCCGAAAGCCACACTTTTCTAAATTATAGACATATACTTTTTATTGGACTGGTATTGCAAAATGTGAGGGAAAAAAATATAATTCATCGCACGGCAGACCGGCGTATTACGTCCGTTACGCAGAGACGGGCATCGATCCAAGTTAGATGAGTAAGTACTTATTGGATTATTTAGTTTCTGCGACAAGCCAGTGAGTTAAAAACAAGAAGTAAAATCGTTATTATTATTATTATAACTATATTATTATTGTTTTTCCAAAATAATTCATCATTCACACACCGTACCTAACTGATATTTGTGCTTACATACCTTAAATACCTAATAAGTATTAATTTGTCTGCAATCCCTACCACTTCGTTGAAAAAATAATACTTAGTAGTATATATGATACAAGAACATACCTACCCATACTTACTTAATTGCTAGAAGAAACTATTAAAACACTGAAAAAAGGCTATTCTTTTGAATGCCCATTTTCAAATTTCTCATTTCATTTTAGGTGAAACAGGCGCAACACCCTCGCTCTTCGTGGCCCTATAACTGAAAAAATTATGGGCTAGACTACAAATTTTATACCAATTTAGATGATGAATTTGTACTTTTAGCTTTTAAATGTATGATTAACTTTAATCTTATTATTTAACACTTTACTAACTACTTTGTATATTACCTACTATCAAAAACTTTTAGTACATTTTCGAACCTACTCGAATTATTGACTATTTCAATTATTAGGCGTCTATGTTGATTATTTAACTTTTTACTGACTATTTTAGTTAGTATGTTGAGTAAGTAACTCTTAGTAGGTACCCATTCAAATTATTAACTCTTTTAATAAATAAGCGTTCATTTTGTTTTGTAATAAGATTTTACAATAAATAGCTTTTAGTAGGTTCCAAAGTTTCTGAGATACTATTTTTCCAATCTAATAGCTAAATTCTTAACAACCTATATATCTATGTTAAGTAAAGATTAGAGAAGTAATTAGACTACCTAATACAAATATTTTGCCACGTTCAAGAGCGATTTTTAGCCACCAATTGGACACGACGTAAATGTTATGTATGTTATAGACTTAATATATCCTATCTATACTTACTAAATATAAAACAAACATTATAGTTTTTACCTTAGGTAGTCGCAATATCATGACAGCAGAGAGATACTGGTGGCGTTTTCCAGAACCTTTGTGCACCCACAGCTCCTCAAGCTGTGTAATTGTGGTAATTCGCACTTCTGCTGCTGGTCTGCGAACTCAGTATCCACAGTCAGTAGCATAATTTTCGTCAAGCCATGAGCGACAGTGTCAGATACATGCACCACCATTCATCGTGGTTACGTATCACGTAACTACGAAGAAACGTACGCGTTGTGTCACATGTGATATTGGTTAAGTATTTGGTCCACCTATGTTGCAAACTTCCTTGCCGTTATCAGAGCAAACAATCCTTCCTTAAGCAATTGTTCATCATCCAATTGGCCTAAACTTTGGGTAGTTTCGTCGTAGCAGTGACCCGTTTTCTTTGAACGTTTTCCTCTGTTAATATTTTTTATGCTTTCGTTGTTATGTCCCAAACCATATTTAATTTTGAAACCCTGTAAGTTCTTTGCAAAGAAATGGTATACATACTGGTGTACCTATTCTCCAAAGTCTTTCTATGGCCAAAACTCAGTATGTGTACTAATACAGATCCATCTAGAATTTTCGCTGAGACTTGTGGGGCGTTTGGAACGGTTGCAGTTCCAAAAATACTGTTAATCGATTTTAGTAGGTCTGACCTTCTTCCAGATCGCAATTTACCCATTGAAGAAAGTGCTAGAGGACTGGCTTGGTTTTCTTGCGCCAAGAATAAATTGAGATCTTCTACTCTGTGCTCACAGGTTGCAAAATAAAGTTTGCTGAATAGACTGTAGTCATTCTCAAGGCCTCTTATCTTTGCTTTCGTTTTGCTCTCACTCTTTTTTATGTGTTTTAATAACTTGTATATTTATATTGTGTATATACTTGTTGTATAAGGAGATATTACTAAGTTTGGTTGGATCCAGTAAATATTTTAAGAGTTTGTGTGTAATCTTCCTTCACAAATGTTATGTATTTAAGAGCAATAGCTTTATAATATCAATAACTCTTTGCCGCTTTTTCTTATCTTTCTATTCTGTGATGTGTAAAATAATATTATGTTGTATAATGAAGAAGTAATCACAAACTATTTAGCGTAAAGATGAATGCAAGAGTAAAAATAGGTCCTACCTACATCTCCCTTTAATATGGCATTCATTTGCTCATGTGCTTGGTCCTTAGCCATCCCCGTAAATTTGCGATAACTTTTTCGATCCAGAAATTACACATTTTCAAAATGCTTTATTAATTCTCTGCTCGGCAGATAAATTCTTTCACTGTTTACTACTGAACTGAGTGGGTCGACCAAAAGATTTACCCACTCAGTTAGGTACGGTGTGTGAATGATGAATTATTTTTATTAAATAGAAAAAAAGCAATAATAATATAATTATCATACTAATTATTACTATTGTACTTGTTATTTTTAACACACTAACCTATCGCAGCAACTAAATAATCCTATAAGTACTTATCTAACTTCGCTCGATGCCCGTATCTACTTAGCAGGCGTAATACACCGGTCTGCCGTGCGATGAATTATATTTTTTTCACTCACTTTTTACTATGAAAAGTCCAATAAAATATATACTGGTATAATTAAGATAAGTGTGGCTTTCGGAATAAATTTTTAAAATACCGATAACTCTTATGGTTAAAAAGTAAACTTTGATTAAGTAAAAAAAAGATGTGAATGATTTTTGGATGTTACCGATTATTTCATATTTTTTCTATGGACCGGTATTTTTTTTCTTCCATAAATGAATTCCTTATCATTGAGTTACCCGAAAATGATATTCCATTTGCCCTAGTACCTATATTCCGAGAGATATCGGGCTCAAAGTGGCGCGCGGTGGAATCAAACTCCCACCCCCTCCCCCCGCCACCCGCGGGGTGGCCCCCGATGGCTCCCGGTTTAAAACCACTCAGGACCACCTAAGGAACAATTGTGCCAAATATGAGCCTTTAATCACAAAATGCAGGGTTCCCATACAAACTGTTGCACTAAATCCCCAGCTATAAAGCATGAGATTTTTTTAAAATGCAAATTTTTAGTGTAAATACGTTTATCTGTGCTTTAGTGTAAATACGTTTATCTGTACCTTGGATTTAAAAAAACCTAATTTGTTAAACCAGTTTTCTCACAATTTTACACTATTTCTTGCAGAAAAACAATTACATGATATTTGCCGAATGAGATCATGTGAGATTCGGCTCCACCCCCTTCCCTCTTAAACGCCTCACATAATTAATGGGCGCCTCCTAAACAGCAGAAATTACACCCCTTTCTCCTAAACATTCTTGGTATTTTTGCAGTTGAGCAATCTTTTCTTTCTACATTGAAAATGTTTTAACATCACCCCACTGAATTCCCTGCTGATTCCCCACTGAATTCCTGCTGAATCTGTAAAAATCTACAAACTCTATAAACAACATATAGCAGTTTAAAGAAGCGTTAAACACCTCTATGGCAGTATTAAGTTAAATTAGTTTTCTTAAAAACCATTTCATAAACCTCTGTATGTAAACCCTTCGGCTACATAACGACCAAATTTGGTTGCACATCAGAACACCGTTGACTATGTACTTAACGACCAATATTGGCGGCTTGGTCCCGGAGAGCACAGTAATATTATTTTCTAATTCGAACGCATCCTAAAATCCATACCAAATATCTCATTATTACCATAGATACATAGACGGCCGCTAGAATAATTTCGCGCGTCATTTCGCGGATATTTCTGGTGAAATTCCATTGTCAAACATCATCATTTTTTTTTCCGAGAAATCATCCAAATTTTTATTGGTTTTTATGAGCCAATATCTAAATATTTTGGTATGTAAATAAGCAAAACAAAATATTATCTTTGAAAAAGAATCTAATAAAGATCACGTTAGTATTCACAATTTCTAAATAGGGTTCCGTATTTTTCCGTAAGACAAGTACAAGTTAGAAATGCCGAGTTTTTTTTTACTTTTTCGACTTTCTCATATTTATTCATAATTATGTAATTGTTTTACAAAATGAGATTTCAGTATTCTATATACGAATTTTCAATGCTATTATTGCACAGTTATTATTTTTATGATTACTATAGTAGTTCCATAGTTACAGTACTTTTTGTCGAGTGCGGCGATATTGCAAGAAATTATGCCGCCACTCGAAGGGTTAACTTAGTTTTAAAAAATATATCGCGGAATAACATAAACTGCAATGATTCTTAATTCTTCAACACTATACAACGCAATGTAGATATAGAATGGACCTTAGAAGGCAGAGAAAACGTAATTAGCAATTACGATAAATTCACAATTATGCAATTAAATGAAATATTAACCTCAATATCGGCACTTCTTCTTCGCCCGCGGCGAGCTCTCGTACGAAATTATCCGGAAACATGCCTCTCCTCCCGCGCAGATCTCCCCTCCACCATCCGCCCGGCATCTGCTCCACATCATGAATGACATCGCCCACATGCAGAGTCAACTCGTCAGACTCTATTGCCTTGTACTCGTATTCCGCAATGCAGTCAACTAAAAGAAAAAACTGAATTATTAATCGTTTGTTTTGATAGGGTAATTACCACAGTTAACCAGTCAGCACTAGTTTTCAGCCACATCCACGATACATGTAAATACCACCTATATGCCGACGATCTTTAACTCTATGCTAGTTTAGCTCCATGGACGCGGCTAGTGCTATATCCGCATTAAACTCCGATTTAAACTCGATAGCGGTATTTATTTATTTATTTAATTAATTTAACAATTCATTAACAGTGCATAAGTATCACTAATAATCATATCAATAAAAGAAATATATATAATTAAAATTAAAATTAAACACGGCCGATATGAGCATTAGCATTTAAGTACTGCTGCTGCCCAACTAAGTGCCAGGACTTGTTCCAGGGCAGCTAGCTCTCTAGTTTTTATATCACATATATTCGGCAATGAATAATAAAAAAAAAATAAAAATAAAAAATAAAATAAAATAAAAAGGAAAAGAAATATATATATATATATATTCCCGTCACCATTACAAATTATAACTAATAATCACTAACTAATGATCACAATAGGAAATAAAACACAAAAATAAATAATCGTGTTAATAAAATAAAAATAAAATAAAATGTCAAATAATATCAAACAATAGTCACCAAAATTTATGAATAAGTAATAGTAATAAATAAAAAAAGTCAAAGAAAATAATAATAATAATAAGAAATGTCAGGGATGGTATGGTCTCGTAACCATGGCCTGCTTCTTAATCTGTCAAAAACCCAAGCAATCGTCATCGGAAGTCGCTCACTCATTGCCAAGTATAAAAATAATCTCCCCCCTATCAATATCGACAACGTCATTGTCCCTTATAGCAGTTCTGTGAAAGACCTTGGCCTGCTCATTGATGAAAACTTATCTTGGCATCCTCAAGTAAGTGAGGTCAGTCGTAAAGTCTTTGCAAGTCTCCATTCTTTTAAACGGGTTCAGAATCTCTTACCTCTTTGTATTAAACGCCAAATGGCCCAATCTTTTCTTTTACCGCTAATTAATTACGCTGATGTGGCCTACCTAGATGCGAATGAAGAACTACTCGATAAGCTAGATAGGATTCAAAACGCGTGTATTCGCTTTGTTTATTCCCTGACGAAGTTTGATCACTTTCGCAGGCAAATAGAGTGGCTACCCATTAGACGATGTCGGGAATTTCACATACTCGCCCTACTCTTCCGCGTACTACAGTCAAACTGTCCTACTTATTTGTATAATCTCTTCTCTCCGCTTTCATCCCATGGTCTTCCATTGCGCTCTCAGGAAAATCTATTACTGGCTATACCTCAGCATTCATCAACTTTCATGTCTAGGTCTTTCGCAGTGCAAGCGGCCCGTCTATGGAATTGCGTGCCTTTACCGTTAAGACAACTTGAAAACCGGAGCGGGTTTAAAAATTCTTTAACCCGCTAGGCACTTAACATCCCTTTCGGGATATGTATGGCGGCCGCTACAATCCAAAACATCCCATACGGGATATCGCGCTCGCCGCTGCGAAAAATGCAATTTACGATTCGAAACGTCGTACTTTATGCTTTCCGACGGCTGAAATACATGGCCGAATAATCTTTAATCCGGCTGCCAGCGGCGATAATATCGATCGGCTAATTAAAAAGTCAGCAAAACGTCAGACGACAGTCGCCGATCGGCCAGCGCGCGGCGGCCGCGTAGTTCCGCGAAATGTTTGTTTTGTGAAGTGTTTTGTGGATATAAGTGCAGTGTATACCGGATAAAAGTGAGTAATTTCCATTTTTAAGTAGTTTAGGCATTAGGATTAGTCAATTTAGACAGTCCATTTGCTGTTTTTCACGAATTTTCGAAGAAAACACTTTGGCAACAACAAACGGCTCGCGAAAAAATGGCCGTTTTTATTTTGTAATGTTTGGGAAATATCCCGATATATCGCGAAACATGACGTAATGTCGCTTTAATTTACTAATAAAATAGGTATTGCTTCATTTACATCCTAAGTTATCACATAATTAGGCGTATTTTGAACATTATATGTTGTTTTCTAATATGGCTCGCGAAAATGAAACTTGTTTTGATAATTACTATGAGAGAAAAAAGTGCGATTTTCCATAGTTTTTCGATGAAATGTGACTCTTTGGAGTATAGTAATTAGTTATTAGACATATAATAAGTCTATGATAAGACAATATAATTGAAAAAATCTCACGAATTTTATATTATGGGCATTCAAAGTTTATTATTAGGTTCGGACGCGGAAACTCTCAAAACTTTAGATTTTTCTATAATATCAGACAAAGCTCAAAGTTCTGGTGTGATTTCTAAGAAGAAGTGATGTAGTAATAAAGTTATTTTGAAAGAATTTCATATAAAAAAATACCATAAGTAGTCACAAATTAAAAATTAAAAAAATTTTTTTTTACGAGAATACATACAATTTTTCTTGGCTGAATAAATAAATATTTTTTCCGTATTTTTGTATGCAAATAAGTAAAAAAAAATATCGTTTTGGTAAAGCATTTAATAAAGAACATAACTGTATTTACAATTTTTGATATTTACAAAAACTGTATTTACAAAAAAATCGAAATGATTTTATAGGCGAGTTTTTTCAGTTTGCCAATTTTGTAATATTTATTCATTATTATCTTAATTGTTTTACGAGATAAGGCTATAATGTTTTATATGTCAAATTTCAATGCGATCATTTTTCTCTTTATCTTTTTTTAATCCGTTTAGTGGTTTATAAGTTATGATCGTTTTTCTCAAGGCCGTTGACTCGCGTCGATTTTTTGCGCGAATATGTCGCGCGCAAAAGTGATAGGTGAGTTTTTACCTCGCAACGTGAGGGGTTAAAGAGACATTTACTCAACTTATGAGTTCCCCCCTCCCCTCCCGTCTCCTTTGCTTGTCCTTATATTTCACTCCTCCCTTCAATATCGAGTTGGCATACGTTACAAATCACTGAATTATATTTTATACTATGATGACTTTTTTGTAAGTGTATTCATTTATTACTTGTAAATTAATTTGCCCACATAAACCTTCAGTCACAATAACCCTGGCGGTATGGTCGGTAGATATTGCCACTTGGCAATAGGCCCACCACATTGTATTCTTTTGTGTGTGCAATAAAGCTTTTCAAACAAACAAATAAACATTAAAGACAAACAATATTTTATGCAAGCTTTATAGATGGTTTACCAGCAATAACCTCGCTTTAAATGCGTCAAAAAGCGACTTTATATATTTTTGTAATTCGAAAAATTGAAATCATGACCAAACAATACATTTGTCAATTAATAATTATGCAGTTCCTCAAACTGCAGGTGTTAGATTCTTAAGTGTGGATATCGATGAAAATCTAAAATGGAATTTACACTGTAAGAACCTCGAGGGCAGATTAAGTCGGGCATGTTATTATGCATTACGAATCATAAGGAAAACACTAAATGAAGTCGAAACTAGAAATGTATATTTTAGCTATTTTGAATGTATTTTAAGTTACGCTATTAGTGCTTGGGGAAATTGTTGTGCCTGTCACAGAGAACCCCTATTCAAACTCCAAAAAAGAGCAATACGTATCATAGCAAATTCACACGGCTAAAAATTCTAATATTAATATCCATTGTAGCTACCTTTTCAATGTGCTAAAGGATTTTTACAAGGTAAGAGACCGTTAAGTAAAATTTTCCGACGTTCATGACTAGAAATAAATCAAAGTATATATTACTAAGAGCAAATATTGGCTAGTATGTTTCGAAATGTTGCAGTTTCTTATACAAATACTTAGATTATGTACCTACAATATTTAGCAACCCGCTTACAAATAATGATGTTATAAGGAACTGCCATGGAACTCACGGACTAAAGTTTGGCCCATCATAATACTATTATTGTCTAGTCTGGGAGGTGAGCACTGGACTCTGGAATAACGATCGGCTGTGGTAGGTTTGGTACAGCTGTCTGTCTTGCCACATGTGAGCGTGCACCTTACCACCCTTAAAACTAAACACTACCAGTTAATATTTTTTTTAAATAAAATAGTATTATTACTATATAATAAATAATAAATACCTTATATAAGAAAATATAATGAAAACTGTGCTGTAACCAGGATTAATTTATTAGGTAATCCTTGTCCTAGCTAGCTCCAAAGCGGATGAAAAACCGGGTTTTCCGCAGATTGAAGAGGAGAGCACTCAAAGACTTGCTAGCATAATAATGTGCCAGCAACCATGATTATGGATGTGTCATTGGACACATACCATTCAAGTCTAGTCAATCAAATGAACGGCAGAGATGAACAGTTCAAGAGCCACAACAATTGCTGAATGTCGTACCTAGAAGACAGATAGCAATAACAAGAGAGAAAAAAAATCCTCGTCCTGTTCCCATCTTTTATTTTGACATTTTTCAATAATTATTTACTTATGCGCGAACCAAAGTCAATAACAAAACAAAGAAGTGTTGTGACAGCACTGGGACAACAATAGCAATAACAAAATAACGGAATATCACAAGAATGGCACAATTCAATAAACGACACAAGTTACACACGCTTCATGTCAGCACCTCTCGACTTCAAACTCTCAAACCAATCTACTACCACTGCGTATAGGTGAACAGTGAAGCCATTCCTGGTGACGGCATTTGCAAGATCACGGTATTTATTTAAGTTGCACTCGAGGTCTTTTGGGATATCTGATTCCCATGGAACAGTTAATTCTACAAAAAGGGCCATCTTTCGAGATAGAGAGCAAAGGGTTATATCTGGACGAAGGGCTGTGCATCTTTGACTCAGGGAATTGATACTGCTTAGAAATTGAATCGACCTTTAGATAGAATTCAATCTGAAGCTTTCTCGATTATTGAGAAAGGTTTTGTAGTGGAATGTTTTTTGCCTTTAAAGCCATCCCGCACAAACTGTATTGAGGGTTCGGAGGGTACTATCAGACCCTTGTTGGTACGAGCCACTGAGAGGCTAATAACAGCAAGGATTTTGTTGTGGCAGTAAGCGTACCGTCCTTGATCCAAGGACACCTTGCAGCCAGCCAGCTAGAATATGTCTAGCTGTGCAAGGGATGCTTCTTTTTTTTAATTTATTTGTTGTGTGGGACTTTTCTAAGGTCTTTATGAGCCTTGTAACACTGCGACCATTGCTGATATATTGTGTTCGCCACCTACTATAGTTCTGCGCTAAGCCTCGTGTCATTTAAGAACTGCAACAGGCTTTTGGCGCCAGATTGCTTTACCTCCTCAGGTTGGAGGTAATGACCACCCAAGTGGATGTATTTTTTACGCATCAGCGGGCCACACTCGCACATGAGGTGCAGGGGAGTTTCCTCTGCCCCTTAGCAGAACCTGTACATTTTTGTGTCTCGGAGCTTGAGGTTGTACATGTGTTTGTTAAGGTCACAATGCCCCGTGAGCGCCCTCACCAGTATGCGTAGATTGTTCCTATTTAGCGATAAGGCCTCACGGGCCGTCTTAGGGTCTTGGATTAAGCCTTAATTAGCGCTTTGGATTGATTCAACCCTGGTGTGCTGTTCCAGTGGTTGATGGATTGTTCTAAACATATTTGTTTGAGCATTAGGTTTGCAAGGCTTTTTGGTACGACACAGCAAGGTTCAGGGCCGTATAACGTTCCCTTTGCTCCCGTCTTAGCAAGTTCGTCGGCTTTTTCATTTCCCTTGATTCCTGCGTGGCAGGGAACCCATCTTAGAATTAACCTGTTCTTTTTGCCAGGGAATTCAGTAGTGATACAGTTTTGCACTAGCTTTGAATTAATAGTATTCGAGGCTAGTGCTATAAGAGCTGCCTTGCTTTCCGAGTGGATATAGATACGGTGGTTGGCGTAGTTCTTATGGAGATTGATATCCGGCAAGGGATGTTGGATAATATACATTTGACAGATAATACATTACAGATAATTCAATACCACAGAGTACAAGTTAAGTATCGACACATCTATCAATACCAATACTATTGGCACAGTTACTTATGTTTCAATACTACTTACTAGTAATATGAAATCAAAGACTATCGCAGAAATTTGAAATTATAAATAAGTTAATAACAATGGACAAAACAAGTCTAAACGACGGACAACAACGGTCAACCTTGGCCAACGACGGTTGCAACATTGCCAAAACGTCAGGTGCTACATACTTTAATTTAGCGGTAAATTCGTCATTATCTTACTTTATAGTACGTACTAGTATCGAATAAAAGTACTGTTATTGCACGGATCATGCGGGCGAGCTTTATGAAAAAAAAAACATTTGGGCAGATAGAATACAACATACATGTAGCTGTAGTAATACTGCTTGACTCGCGTTTCAAATCCTTACATTTTCAAAATGTATTCACCTGCAGTAGAGCTATGTATTTAAAAAGCTGAAAGAAATTGTCCACTAGCAGCGAATCCGGACGAAACATCACAAAAAAAGTTATGACTTTTGACCGGTTTATAGATGCTTGCTCTAATGCTGAGGTTTTCTCCTCACCTTTATTATACTATCCGCATTACAAAGTGGCGAGTCAGGTAATTTATCATCGAAATCGTGCCATCTCTTCGCACTTGCACGGCCTTATGGAGCGATACCTGTAACCGTAGTGTAGGTAGTTTACGCATACAAAAGGAATGTCGATAAAGTAATGAAACGAGGGAAATAAATATTATTTCAATATTATAAAATCGAAGACTATCGCGGTTTTTTGACATTATAAATAGGATAGAAAACGAATTTACCGCATCATTTTCTATCCTATTTATATTTCAGTATTGTTTCATTACGATAAATATTAAATAAGTTAAACATATAAATATTGATATTGAATTATTAAAATAAAAATATAAAAGTATCAAATTTATAATAGTTGACAATAAAATAATTGTTATACAAAAAAAAATAAAACTGAACAAAGAAAGTCAGCAAGCTATTCATATTCGTGTTCACTGTCACTATCGTCTTATAGATTAACTAGCTGTTGCCCGCGGCTTCGCACGCGTTAAATTTGGGTTAAGATAGATCCCTTTTTCCCAATCAAGTGGTAACTTTTGCGTGTAATATATAAAGGTACCCAACGTCCTTCTCTGTACTCCTGTCAATATTTACTTCATGATGATCAACTAAGTAATTAAGGCGTGAACATTTGACGATCGCGGTGCTTGCGCATGTTATTGAGACAAATGATGAATTTATAATAAGGTTCTAGCGCCTTCTCGCGTCCGGGAACCGTCAGGCGCGACTCAGATTCTATTTTGATTTTTAGCGTTATTTACCCCTTCCTACCCCCTTAGTGGTAAATTTTAGAAAAATATGAAACATGCATTTGCTTATTTGTTTAATATCATTTAAACCCATTTTCGCCCCATTAGGGGTGGAATTAAAAAAACGATATACGTATTTGCCTAAATGTTTATTAGAGTAGTCCTACAAATTCCATCTAATATCGTTTCTCCATACAAATTTTAAACCCCTTTTCACGCCTTTAGGAATTGAATTGTGAAAAAACACGAAAGACGTATTTGATTATTTGTTTATTAGAGTAATCCTACAAAGTTTCAAAATAAAAAGTCCATCTAATATCGTTTCTCCATAAGAACTTTAAAACCCCTTTTTACGCATTTAGGGGTGAAATTTCAAAAAAATACGAAGTTCATTTAATATCGTTTTTCCATACAAACTTTGAAACCCCTTTCCACCCCTTTAGGGGTTGAATTTTAAAAAAATACGAAAGACCTATTTGCTTTTTTGTTTATTAGAGTAATCTTACAAAGTTTCAAAATCGTACAAAGTTTTGAATTAAAAAGTCCATCTAATGTCGTTTATCCAAACAAATTTTGAAACACCGTTTCACCCCTTTAGGGGTTGAATTTTTTAAAAACATAAAATACCTATTTGCTTATTAGTTTATTAGAAAAAAACTTACAATGTTTCGAATTAAAAAGTTAATATAATATCGTTTATCCAAAAGAAAAAATATATACACTGTTTCACCCCTTTAGGTCTTGAATTTATTTATTTATTTATTTCGAGACAAAGTTTCGAATTAAAAAGTTCATCTACATCGGTTTCTCCATACAAATTGTATAACCCCTTTTCACTCATTTATTGGTTGAATTTTAAAAAACCACGAAGGACGTTTTCTCTTATTTTTTTTATTAGAGTAATCCTTCAAAGTTTCGAAATAAAAAGCACATCTAATATTGTTCATTCATACAAAGTTTGGAACCCTGTTTCACCCCTTTAGGAGTAGAATTTAAAAAAAATATGAAACACCTATTTTCTTATTTGTTTAATAGAGTAACCTTACAAAGTTTCGAATTAAAAAGACCAGCTATATCGTTTCTCCATACAAAATTTATAACCCCTTTCCACCCCTTTAGGGGTTGAATTTTGGAAAAAACACGAAAGTTTCAAAATAAAAACACATCTAATATTGTTTATTCAAACAAAGTTTTGAACCCTGTTTCACCCCTTTAGGGGTAGAATTTAAAAAAAATATGAAACACCTATTTTCTTATAATTTGTTTAATAGAGTAATCTTACACAGTTTCGAATTATAAAGACCATCTATATCGTTTCTGCATACAAATTTTATAACTCCTTTCCATCCCTTTAGGGGTTGAATTTTGGAAATACCACGAAAGAAGCAGTTTGTTATTTTTTTATTAGAGTAATCCTACAGGAATTCAAAATAAAAAGCACATCTAATATTGTTCATTCATGTAAATTTTAACACCCCGTTTCACCCCTTTAGGGGTTGAATGTTGAAAAAACATGAAACACCTATTTTCTTATTTGTTTATTAGAGTAATCTTACAAAGTTTCGAAATAAACACTCCATCTAAAATCGTTTATCCATACAAACTTTAAAACCCCGTTTTACCCCTTTAGGGGCGGAATTTTGAAAAACCATAAAACACCTATTTGTTTATTTGTTTATAAAAGTAATCTTACAAAGTTTTGAATTAAAAAGTTCATCTGTATCGTTTCTCCATACAAATTTTATAACCCCTTTCCACCCCTTTAGGGGTTGAGTTTTGGAAAAACCACGAATGAAGCATTTTGTTATTTTTTTATTATAGTAATCCTACGGAATTCTAAATAAAAAGCACATCTAATATTGTTCATTCAAACAAATTTTGAAACTCCGTTTCACCCCTTTAGGGGTTGAATTTTGAAAAAACATGAAACACCTATTTTCTTATTTGTTTATTAGAGTAATCTTACAAAGTTTCGAATTAAAAAGTACATCTATATCGTCTCTCTATAAAAATTTCGAAACCCCTTTTCACCCCTTTAGGGGTTGAATTTTGAAAAAATATGAAACACGTATTTCCTTATTTATTTATTAGAGTAATCTTACAAACTTTCGAAATAAAAAGTCCATCTAAAATCGTTTGTCCATACAAATTTTAAACCCCCGTTTTTCCCCTTTAAGGGTAGAATTTTGAAAAAACATGAAACACCTATTTCCTTATTTGTTTATTAGAGTAGTCTTTCAAAGTTTCGAATTAAAAAGTACATCTATATAGGTTTTCCATACAAACTGTGAAACCCCTTTTCACCCTTTAGGGGTTGAATTTCGAAAAATCCGCCCTTAGTGAGCGTTTGCGTCCTAAAAGGAACCTATGTTAAAAATTTCAGCTTTCTAGGTCTAAGGGTTAGGGCTGGGCGTTGATGAGTCAGTCAGTGAATGAATGAATGAATGAATGAGTGAATCGGAACTTCTCTTTTTATATATGAGATAACATGAGAATGGGTGTCAATTATATTATGTGCTTTGTTGGCCAGGTCTTCGTTCTAGAGATTTTTGAATCGATTCCGAATTCGATCTAGAGTTCGTTCGCTCGTTCCACAAACTAATGCTGCCAACTTTCTTGGTTGTTGAAAATCAATTTTTCTTATGACATCAGGGTCTTCTTTCAACTTATGAAACCACTTATAAATGTTGAGAATGACATGCCGGCTTTGCTGGTTAACATCACTTCTTAACTTGGTCAAATTAGTTTTGCAAAAATCTTCCATCATGATGTAGATTCACAAATAGAGTTCGTATAACGAATGAGTTATGCTCTTTGACATTAAGCCTTTTATAGCAGAATATTTTGTTATCAATAATGCCTAATGACCTACACAGTACGCACAATAATTAAAGTAGACGAAAACTAATTTGGCAAAAGCGTCGTTAAAATGACATAAAATGTCGAAATCGAACTGTTACGGTTACTACAATTAATAGTCCTAATCGGTTAGCTACTTACCAGGATATCTAATTTTAGCAGGTAAAAGTCTTTTCAATTTTCGGATTAATATATAGCCTATGACACTCACAAATAATGTGGCTTTCTATTGGTAAAAGAATTTTCAAAATCGGTTCAGTAGATCCAGAGATTACTTCCTACAACGTCACAAACTTTACCTCTTTATAATATTAGTATAGAAGTACAGATTACGATACGGTTCCATACCTATGTCGTATTATCTCTTTAATTATTTATGCAGTAAAAGAGAAAAGTCTTTTGTTTTAAACACTTGAGACGATAAATTTACTTATTTTGATAAGAATTCATAATTAATATAATATAAAAGTTAGACATATGCTGTCGCTGACTTTTTTGTAGGCATTATCAAGCTCTACAACTTTTCTCTAGAACTTAATCATATATCTCTCATCGTTAAGGCAGTGTTAGTTAGAAACGTTTTTGTTCGACCGCTTATTCTCCGACTTACTTTGCAAATCCGACTACCACGAAAAGGTCTTTTCATTTTTCGGATTAATATATAACTTATGACACTCACAAATAATGTGGCTTTCTATTGGTAAAAGAAATTTCAAAATCGGTTCAGTAGATCCAGAGATTACTTCCTACAACATCACAAACTTTACCTCTTTATAATATTAGTATAGATAAATATTTTATCGACATAGTACCATTCCTATGTTAACTGTCTCTAATTACCCCAGTCGCCAGTTTGTACTGCGGATACTATAATGCTGAGGTTTTGATTACTCCCAGATTAATCAAAAAAATCGATTCTGAGGATCAGGCAGTATTGAAGCATGCGGTATTGATTCAACCAATATTCAATCAAACTGCGGTATTGAATCAAATGATTTACAAGCACGCATAACTTACACAAAAAAAATCTTGATGTATCCAGCCAAAATGGCGTTTAGAGTAGCAATACATGAGTGATATGGTTGTAATCACTCTTGCGAGGAGGTTATGACTAACAGTATGGATCATGCCGTTGGCCTTCAGTGTCAGAATGACTGGACAACAGTTGGTGACTTTAGCATTCCACCTCCAATTCACTGGAACAATGTTGTATGACTGGATTCCAGAGATGTTGAAATTTAATTTAAATGCCTTTCAGCATACTTTCAGACCCAACCAACCTTGCTCGCTTGAGCTAGGCAGAGGATAGTTCATGTTCCCTCTGCAGTTAGTTAATCTACAGCTTTAATCTACTTTTAACGTATTCTAGAGTTGTTACCAACAAAGAATCTTATTCACCAAAGAATATTTATAATTGATGCGGTGAAAGTCTATACCGCAACACAAATTGCACTAAAAGGGGCTCCGATTAAGGAAAGGCTCACATATAAAGTCGGAGATGTATTAGGTATTGCTTCATTTTTTATTTATCAAAAAAAAAACACTAAGTACTAGATTCAATCATTTCAATGCTAAATCTGATCTTTAAATTAAATTTACAAAAAAAAAACTAACATAACCTAATCTACCGAAATGTAGGTGTTTGACCCTTGTTTAAATGCCCAAACTCGTTTATTTATTGAGACCGAAACAAAGTTATTGCAGTTTCAGAATCAGCGTGGTGAATTAAATCGAGTGACATTAAAACATTTCAGAACTGGGCATAAAAAACTTTTCGGCTAGGTGCCATCTCTTTTATGCGGTATTTGCAATAAATATACGATTAATAAAACTGGTAGCAATACCTAATAAATAACAAAAATCCTCCCCAAAAAATATACCGACACTTTTTTTATGCTCTTTTCTGTACCACTACCGAATAAATAATCTGTATTCTGATTTAACTAGAGACTTTCTATAATTAATTTGCTATTCCTATGATCTGTGAAGCCATTATGAATGTATAATATCCGCTTATTAGGTTATTTTCATAGCCATTCGCGAAAATTCGAAAGTTCCGTGTTTATTTATGATGGAATATTTCTGACGTACAGAGAAAAAAAATAACTTTTTGATTTGACGTTTGTAAAATAATCGCACAGCTTTTCGTCGTGACAGATTATGAGTCATGACAACTGGACTAAACGCTTCTTATGAATAATTAGCATAAATAAAGAAGCAAACGCAGAGATGCGTCTTTGAAAACGAACGGTAAAATATAAGAGAAAGACTTTTTAAAGGTTGTATTAGGTTATGTTCGAAGGGGCGTGGGCACGTCACCGGAAAGTACAGTTAATCGTATACAAACAGCGAAAAATATGACCACTTCCTACTCACCTCTTTGGTTTATAACACCACTGCCCATTTCCAAAATCGCCGGGTCTATTTCTGACAGCACTATTATTGCACGCTCACATTTCAAGACGCCCTGTTTAAATATTTATCTGTTGGAAACCGCGAAAACGGTCGGAGCGGTCCGACATGTTCCGTCACTGCGCGTATGACCTCATATTCTTATCTCAACGCCGCTGCGGGCGAGTACGCAATAATTATAGCGAGAAAAAGAGCCCGTACGCGACGCGCGACCGCCACAACCACTTCTCGGCCTATTTACACGTCCGGAAACAAGGCGAAAACAGACCGCGAAAACTGAAAACAAGACACATTTGACAGGGATGTTTCTTCACAATTAAATTATCGTACGAAGCGATAGCGTTGTTCGAACGAACGCGCGGTGCGGGCTGCCTAACCCGGGTCCCATCAAACCTGCAGAAGGCAAATTTGCAGACGGCAATCTTGCAGACGGCATTCTTGCAGGCGGCAGTTTTGCAGAAGGCAATCTTGCAGAAGGCAGTTTTGCAAATGTCAAAATGACCTAACCTAACCTAACAGAAAAACTTAAAACATTTTTTTTAATGTTTAGTTTGATGTATAAAAGTCATCCACTACAAGGATGCCGGTAATTAATGTCACTTCGATTTTAGGGAAAGAAAAACCTAACCTAACCTAACCTAACAGAAAAACTTAAAAACTGTACTGAAGGTTGCCGCCTGCAAGGTTGCCGCCTGCAAGGTTGCCTCCTGCAAATCTGCCCTCAACAAATTTGGAACTGTCAAAAGTGACATTTGTGCAAAATTGCCGCATGCAAAACTGGCGCCCCCCGTTGGGTCGATCGACTATTTTTTTCAATCTTCTAATAAGTCATGATTAATTTAGTAATTATTTAATTAATCACAATTGAAAACTTAAATCGCAACCACAACAAAATCAATTAGTCATTAATCATTCAATCATTAATTTTAATCATAGCTTACTTTGACTAACTTGCTTTTTAGATGCCACCCGATAATTATTGTCAGGTGGTAATAATAAAAGGTAATTATTATCTTTTATATATAATATTGGTTGCCTGTAAGATATTGTCTACGTAGTAATAAGTCTGTGTTTGTATGGTATGAGGAATGTTTTCTTTTACTAGTGACCAATCTTCCAAAATATCATAAATTGTCGGATAACATGTTTGAAAACCGAGTTGTTATAAAAAATAATTTTGATTATTTTAAAAATGGTTAGGCTTCTTTAGAAATGCTTTGCTTTGTTACTTTCTCGTTCAAATTATTTTAATTTGTAACACTGGTCTTGTACGTCTTATTACGTTGAAAACTATGAAAATATGTATAAAAATGGTTCTAATGTGAAACTGTATTTTATTTGTTTAGCAAAATAAACAAGCATGTGTAAGATTTTTAAGTAGTAAATAGTGAGATTTTATAAAAGTAAATAGTAAATATGTGTACCTACCTATGTATTCTTCAAAATTACGAGTGATAGTAGTTCATTGCAGTCGACAATTTCAATCACAATTTTTGATTCGTCATTGAAACTATTCAATCGTTAGTCACCACATAATTACTAAACTAATTAATAATTAGCCATAAAGTTTTGACTAATGAATTCATTAGTCAGACTAATGAATTATTAATAATTAATAATTAGTCATAAATTAGTAATCAATCGTTAGTCTGACTAATTTTGCCTTAATTTTGCCAAGGCTTGGAATCCTTCGCGTCTCTTTTTAACTGAAATCGTATGTTATACGATACTCAATAATTTAATGACCACTTCGTCCACTAGGTCAACTTTATGCAAAATGAGTACGTAGAGATGGCTCAAAACGGCGGGTCCCATCAAACTTGCAGAAGGCAGATTTGCAGACGGCAATCTTGCAGACGGCATTCTTGCAGGCGGCAGTTTTGCAGAAGGCAATCTTGCAGAAGGCAGTTTTGCAAATGTCAAACTGACGTTTCGAGGGTCGGCATTTTTGCAGACGGCATTTTTGCAGAAAATGAAGTTAGACGCAAAACATCGTATTTAAAATTTAGTGTTACCAGAGTAGAAATCGACAAAAGCCGCGTTTTCATATGTCAGGGTAGGGAAGAAACCAGTCCACTTCTTTGAGTGTCCTCTCCATCGCGGATCTCGGCAATCAACTTTCGATGTTAGGGAAAGAAAACCCTAACCTAACCTAACCTAACAGAAAAACTTAAAACATTTTTTTTAATGTTTAGTTTGATGTACTGAATCATCCACTACAAGGATGCCGGTAATTAATGTCACTTCGATTTTAGGGAAAGAAAAACCTAACCTAACCTAACCTAACAGAAAAACTTAAAACATTTGTACAGCTAATCCTTGTAGTGGATGTACTGAATCATCCACTACAAGGATGCCGATAATTAAATGTGGAGAGGTAAAAATATTCACCACTTTAATTTACCCTGACATGATAATTAGCTACTTATTTTTCTAAATTTAAAATTAATAACATATGACCGCTTTACTGCTTTATTTTTGGTTTGTAAAATAATATAAAATTATTTTATTCATGTAATCATGTCCTAATGCGCCATTCTCAAACGTTGCTAACTTCGGGTTTGTATGCAAGTTTGCTTTCTGCAAGAATGCCGTCTGCAAAAATGCCGCCTGCAAGGTTGCCGCCTGCAAGGTTGCCGCCTGCAAGGTTGCCTCCTGCAAATCTGCCCTCAACAGATTTGGAACTGTCAAAAGTGACATTTGTGCAAGACTGCCGCATGCAAAACTGGCGCCCCCCAAAACGGCACTAAAGCGGCACTCAAAACGGCAATAATGGAGGGATGTGTGCGAAAACTTTTTGTAGACGGCGCCAGCGTCGAATTAGTCCCCGAATGCTTTCTATATATTAACTCCATGGTACGGCCACGGAAGAGCCATCTAGCGGGAGGATAGGCGGTAACACAGATTGGCGGTAAACATCGCCCTTCCAAACCGAATTTATTCTATTCTGTAACCAGAGATTTTGCCGCTACTCACGATCATTGTTTTGTTGTATGATTGTTGTGTGTTGTCTGATTGTCAATCCAGGTTAACGTGTAGTGCAACCACAATATCTAATTTTAATATAAGAATCTAAACATGTTTTAAAATTACAATCAACTTTTTATTGGAAATCTGAAAGTGCGGCGCGACACATAATACATGTTTATGCCGGTTCTCTATGCGCCCGTAAGCCCCAAATGGATACACAATTTCTTTCGCCGACCATTAAAAAAAATGTGTACATACATTTTGCTGTCCAGTATTTGGGTCAATTTTTAAAAAGATTACCGTGTTGATGTAAAGATGTTGAAAACAAATATTGACTTTTTTTTGTAATGGGAATGTGACTGGCAATGAATATTCTTTTATAACTAGGCAATACCGTCACTAGCTAATAGCATTGATTTTACACTATAAAATCAATGCTATCAAATCTTTGTGGGTTTCGTTTTTTTTTGCTTTTGTACTCCAGCGTACTCGAACGTACTTGATACGGGTTGTTGTGTTCGGGTGATAATATAGCGGCCGTTAATATCACGTACCAATATAGGTAGGGCGGTTAAGCTTAAAGAAACAGTTTAAGATCCGAATGATTAATATCCGCAGTTTGTTAATGGTTTTGGTTTTCGATTGAAAATGGTTTTTATGAAAGTTGGTTTTCATGAAAGTTGACATTTTCGCCTTCCATTTCCAAATGTCATCATAGTGATATTTCTAATTCGTTTCTCTTCCGTTAGGTACATATTGTGACGAAAGACATTTTTAAGGTCGGTAAGAAGAGGGGTCACTTGCTAAAACCGCATGCAATGAAAATATGTCGCCTCTGTGATGACTCTAGCTCTGTAACTAAGAGCCATACGCGATTCATTTATATATCGTTGAGTAATGGCGTCAGTGCCGCGTGACACACGTCGCAGTTTCAGCTAAAAATTGAAGCTTACACGGTTTTCGTTTGCTCATTACTCGTAAGTGTACAGATTAATCTGTACCAAATTGGTTGCTTTAGTTAGAATTCGTAACTAACGCAACCAGTTACAATTCGCAGCTCTCTAAACACGTCTAATATAAATTTAATTAATAATTAGTGCTATCAATAGTTATAGTGGATTTAATAATAATTTTATTTAAAAAATCAGTACCTATATTTCGGCTATGGTGTCTCCTAGATGTACCATTATGAATCAAAAACAGCGGGATTTCTTCAATAAATAGACTTTAAATTTGTATGTTATTTATTCTCATTAAATTCACTACTTACCTATATACCCTTCTACCATGCATTTCATTAAGCTGCACCTAAGACGTCTCACGGAAATCATTGCCGTGGCGTTTCTAATACCACTTGTTATTGCATTCGATCGACAGAATTGAAAATGCAATTCCGTTAATTTTATCCCAACGGAAAATGGTGACCCAGCCGGGACTCGAACTCGGGACCTTACATTGTAAAATTAGGCAAATTTTGTTGTTGAAATGTTTTATACATTTTACAAAAAATAATAAAAAAACATCATAAGAACAAAAAGATCAATCAGCAATGTATTATTGACTATTTTCAACTCGAAATAATCCAACGAATCAATTGGCAAAATAGGTAGGTAGTTATATCCGGTTTACTAAGCCTTGTATATGAAAAAAATATAAAATAAGCGCAGAGATTTTGTAGCTGAACTATACCAAAATCCATCCAATGACAGATGGAGCTAATGTTGCCACTATAAAATATTTTTTTCTCACGACGAATAAAATTAATTTCTAGGTATTTATTATTTGTTACACTATCAAGACATTACATTCTATTTTTTAAATTTCGTGTTTGTCATTTTATCGAACGAAAGGCAAAGAATTGATATATATTATTATTTCATCACTTAAAACGAAATTACACAGGTGGCGCTCGAGTCGCCACGAAAAAAAAACAACACGGAAACTCCACACGAAATAAATTTATTTTATTAAAAATACACTATCCTGAACACCCTCTACACCCGCAATGAATGCACTCGACTATCCTCCCCTCCTCCAGCTTACTTTTAGGCACTCTGCAAATGCAATTAGTTCCGAAATTCGTATCCCTCGTCTGGATGCAGCGCAAACAGCACAGGTTTTCGTAGCCGATTTTCTTCCATTTGGCGATTAAATTGCCGTCGGCGATCTTTTCGTTCACGCAGTACTGATAAAGCTCCCGGCTGATGGCTTTGCGCCGATAAAACAAGTCGTAAATGTAACGGGATTTCTGGTGATGGATTTTGAAGATTGGCCATAGCGATTCCTGCTTTCTTTTACCTTCGTGCGGCTCGGTTTCAACTGTAAGCATGTAACACAACAACAACGTAATTTACAAACATGTAATTTACAATTATACAAACGAAAGTCGTGAAAATTCGGCACCTTCACGCATTTTTTCCTCGAGTTCTTCCAGTGTCGGCTCAATCAATTCCCAACCTTCTGGCGGCGGTTTCCTGCTGCGTCTTACTTTCGGCATCGTTTGAGCAGTATATATTCACAGTAAACCACGAGAAACTGAGAAATAAATTATTAAATAAAAGACCGCGTCCTTAACAGTCGGGCGAACTGTCAAATGTCAAGCGCGCGTTCAGCAGTGATAGTGGTTCTAATATTATAATTAACAGCTTTGCTCATTTGATTGGCGGCTGTTACATTTTTCCAACTTTTACGTGAGATTCGCCAATCAAATAAACGTAAAATTGCCTTATTAAAAAGAAACCCTAGTATTATAAATAGGATAGAAAACGAATTTACCGCGTGAAATTTGTAGGACCCGACGTTTCGGTGACGTTGCAGCCGCCGTTGTCTAGGGTAGACTGAAACGTCACCGAAACGTCGGGTCCTACAAATTTCACGCGGTAAATTCGTTTTCTATCCTATTTATAATGTCAAACAACCGCGATAGTCTTCGATTTTATATAAACCCTAGTATATTGAACGTAGACAGTGTTGCCAGTGGCCTCGTCATTGTAAAATGGCGACACTATGCTAGAAATGTCAAAAGCCAACAAATTGCATGATTAAATTGAAAACTTTTATTATTATTATGGAGAAAATCTCCGGTCTGCGATGTAGTGTTATTTGAGAAAGAAGATAGGGTTGATAATAAAATTAAATGGTTGTATATTGTGTTTGCATCGTTAATTGCGTTCATGATTTTCTGTTATAAAAGTGCCGACCACGGAATCGTAATAAGTACGATAAAAACTTTTGGGATGGATATCGGAAAAGAAAAAATCTTTTCTAACAGTCTGATATTTAGAGATAATACGGTAAGTTGGCTTTTGATATATTTTTTACGCGGCCGACTATATAAATAACTTTTATAAATTTTCTCGCTAGGCAAACAGGTAGGTACCTAGGTACCGTAAATAGGGTAAACTGGATGTCATAGATACACGTAGTGTGTAATTCCCAAAAGCTACAGACTGGAATACGTCATTTTACATTGGTGCAAAATTATTCACATCATCATTACATGTACCTACATATACTTTTTTTTAAAATATAAAGGTACTTTTGGTTCAATAATAGAAAATAAGCAGACTCAAAGTACAAAGAATATCAATTCAATATATTAAAAAAATTAATAAATAAGTTTTATACGAATAATCAGCACCAGATATCACTAAGATAAAATACAAAAACAGAAATAATTTACAAATTTTTAAAAAATACTCTAAATGTTATAGAAATAATCAACATTACATTATGACATAATTAAATAATTAAAAAATGTTTATTCAACAATAAATAAATAGATTTGATAAATGCTATAATTATCTTATAAAATTTAAGACAGCCTTGTCAAATTCATCCAAAAGTTAAAGTAAATAAGATATAATCAGTAAGATTAAATATACAATGGGCCGCTGATGTATATTGTGGAATTAAGAGGGCAACTTCGTGTCTTGGTATCATATTTTATCATTGACATATAACTACTAGACCCCGTGACCAGCCTGAGAATGCGTCAGCCGAATAGAAAGAGACAACAGCATTTAGTACCCCCTCCATCCTTGTCTAGTCGTGCATTCACGGAGACACGTACATATATCACTATGGCAACGCGTTTATGCCAACGCTTATGGCATGGCTTATGGCATGTTATGCTTATGGCATGGCATGGCCTATTGTTAAATGCCAACGTTTATGGCAACGCTTCGACGCCATAATCTGCTATACTGTGGATAAACGCGCATGCGCAACTAGACAAGGATAGAGGGAGTCTCATATGCCCCTATCTCTTTCTATTCGGTGAACGCATTGACTCACAGCCCGCCTTCGCACTTCCGTTCTCTATTTTGTTACCCTCTAAGGATTTTATCCATTTCGATTAAACTTCGTTCACACAGAAAATATGCATTCCAAAATTCTCAAATACAAGGGGGGATACAAGACATAGCATAACTTAATCATGGCATGGCATGCACGGGCGTAGCTATAGCTTTCACATGGGGGGGGGGGGGGGGGGGGGGTCCGCAGGTACGAAAATGTACAAAGACAAACTAGTATTGGCCGGACTTCACGCAGAGAAAAGCAAAATTCTAAACTCCAATCTCAGTTATTTAAAAATTACATAAACATTAAAATACACGCAAGTTAATCGCGTACAAATGATAGTTACTTTAAGTACCTACCTTTAAATAAAATAAGTAAATAATGTCGGTAGAGCATTTACTTATGACATTATATTCTACTTAATATTATAAACGTGAACGTTTGTGAGGATGTATGGATGTACTTTCACGCAAAACTTTAAAGTAACATTTAGCCTTTTACGCCCTATGGCCAAAATATTTATAATTTCGTTAGGATCCAGTTGGACCGCTATATCACGATGAACACTCATCAATGCAAGCTCAGTCAGTCGTTCATCTCCCGTGCTATTTCTCAAGTAGTTTTTCAACCTCTTTAAAGTTGAAAAACACCTTTCTGGGGTTGCTGTGGATACAGGCCAAAATAGCGAGCAGCATTTTTATTGAAGGAAAGAACTGATTATCGCACTGGTCAAGAGTTTCTAGTGCGGTGGATGTTTTTTCCGTCATAGATTTCCAACGATTCTGCCATATTTCATATTCAATTGGAAAAGTATTCGCTTAAGTTTGTCCCAAAAATAATAGCGCTATTTTTTAAGGTTTTCTTTTATCTTAGAGTCATCATTGGTCTTTTCAGGCAGAATCATATGAATCCCTTCAATTGTCTCTTCATGTGGCTTAAAGCGTGCATCAAGTTCTGTAACCACATGGTCAATGAAAGGTCAATGAAAATACATTTCTACGGTAATATATTTCGGCAGTTTCTCCTGGAGCATTGCTGCGCTGGGTCTGCCTTCCAGTCGTTCTTGGAACAATTATGTCGCTTGAACTCATCTGCTTTGCTTGCTCGAAAAGAATAGTTCCACGAATTCCACGATTTTTCTCGTCGTATGCTAAGGGGGGAGGGGGGGGGGGGGTCCGGACCCCCTAACCCCCCCCCCCCCCCTTATATTACAAATACAGCAGGGCCCCGATAATCCGAATCCAAACTAATCCGAATACCCTGTCCTTCACTCCCGGCAAACTATAATTCTAGATTATTAAAAAAAAGTGGACTATATCAGTGTAATAGTTTCGTTTCAAGTTTAATGTCGTTAGAACGTCAGATTATGTTCTTTTTAAAAATACATCTCTAATTATACAAAATATTTGTTTATTTTTTTCAAAAATCGTATTAAAGATCCGTGAATGCAAGATTGAATGAATGAGCCAATGATTAAAAGATGGGTGAATCCGAACGGGGTACACATTTTCGGCGTTCAAAGATTATCAAGGCTCTACTGTACATAGTTAGATAAAGGTTAAAGTTTCATGTGATAAAAGTTTAATTTATTAATCTTCTATATCTTATGATAACACGACCTCGAATTCTTACTGATACCTACTATTGCGACAACATGAAAATATGTAAATGAAACGAGAATGTACATAAAATAAAATATGTAAGTATATTATTGTTTAAAAATTAGCCGACCGACTTTGTCCCACTTTACGGTACTTTTGACATTCGAAAGGTTATCAAACTGCTCTATATTTACTATGTCCATACTATATAATTTGTATATTTTTATCGTTAAATTAGCGATTATACAAAATTTCAACAATAAAAAGTTTCGTAATGTATGGTTTTGTACTTTTCGTTCTGAATAATTAAAAGAAAGTATTTTAACCGGATGCGTCTTTTTTACATAGGTACCTAGTCGGTTGATAGTAATATTATGTTATATGTGGCATAGGTACTTGATATTGCCATCTTATTATCTAAAATATTTACCTCACTTTTGTGTTTGTTCACTCGTTTTGGAGCATTCTGTACGCTTTCGGACTGGTAATGGACGATCTGCAGCTGGCATGACTAAATAGGGCTATGCAGTTTGCTGCATACCGGGATTTGCCCCGTTCATCCGGACTTTGCTCGGGACGCATATTTACGTTTGCGTGTGCAATAGAAGGCAGTACTGTCTCCAAACACATTTTTAAGCTTCCAAAGTCTAAAAAGCTTCCAAATGTGAAGGTATATGAAAATTGTCAAGTTCTAAATTCATTATTAAAAAAACTTAAAGGTATTTTGAACTTAGGTTTATTTTAAAAAGTTATATAATTTATAGCCATTCCAATGACAGGTTACATGTAATAGAAAACATTCAGTATTTGGTCAAAATAAAAGATAAATCTTTGTCAGGGCTCAACACCCACTCTAATATAGAAACCGATTAAAAACAATGCAGTCAACGTATGCATAAACAATACAATGCAGACTACAATAAATGTTACTTTGTGTCATTACTACCACAAAAAAAAATACCGTGGTCTTACTACCAAAAAAATAATACCGTGGTCTAGGTCATAGGGTCTACGGGTAAAAGCTAGAAAATGATCACCCTAATCCATAAAAAAATTGTATCAGTTTATCTGCTAAACAATAACAATAATATTAAAAATATGTATTCAGGAATATACAGGATGTTGATTTGTCGTCTGCATAGTTTAATTTGTCGTCTCTACTATGGGTAATTACTTACTGGAATTGCAAGACGGCCAAGAAAATTGTAAGCCAGTCGGTCGATGCAATAGCAAGGGGAAGCGATCCGTTTATAGACTTTATAGAGCTTCACCCACGAATTTCGGTATAAACGCGGAGGAATGTGCCCGTTTCGCGACTTCGGACTATGTACTATAATACCAGTGTGGTGAAGTGTATCAACGTCTACAAATATTCGTTAAATGTGGTGACTTCTGTGACGGGAAGGCTACGAAATTCTCAGAAGCAAAATCTTTACTTGTGCGGGAGGAAATATAGAAAGAGCCAACTTTCGCAGGTCAGCTTAGTGGTGGAAGCGAACAGTGCTACGGGCGAGAAGAGGTCGCAGGTCTGTGAATTTCTATCGTCGTTCCAATCCTTCAATTATTATTGTCCAGTTAGGAATTACAGTAAGGAGCAACAGAGAGAAAGATAGAGAGCGTAGTACCAGAGCAATGGTTTTGTTATCCTCAGTTTCGACATACTACCTAATGGTAAACGGTAGTTCAATCCATGCTCGTGGGCGAAATAAATGTATTATTCACAAAAACCTTCGTTCAGTAAACAACATAAAATTTTAGCGGTTCCATTAAAATATGACTATCGAAGGGCGTCGTTTTCTGGGGAAATGGAATTTTGGTATGATGGCTGATTATTATAACTGGCACATTGAGAAAAATCTGTGCCAGAATGGTTACTATCTCGGATGGTGATGGATGAAAACAACGAATACAATCAAAACGTTTTATAGAATATTAAAAATAAGAGTACCAAATAGAGCACATACTAATAGTCTCAATACAATTATTGTAAAATGACATATTGACGAGATAACATCATTGATGTTATTGAAACTATATGCAATGCAAATTTGAATGGGTATAAACAACTCCATCCTGTAATGTTATTTTAAAAATGATTATGGTGTTTGCCACAAACAATATGGTAATGTGCTACGGAATTCACAAACAGATGGTAAACACTATTCCCTATTTATAGAGTTCACAATTTGTGTGCAATAGCTCTAACTCCAGACTATCTAACCACAGGAGTAACTCGTGTGATCTAACTAACATTATCTAGTGGCCATTACTGCCTATAGGTACGGATTTTCTTTACTGGTATCAATACAAATATAGGTATACTTATTGAAAATTCAGTCAAAAAAGTCCACTCTGAAATTAGGAAACCTCCGAGTAATTTAAAAACAGCGCTTGTATGGGTCAAAAAGCGACTGTCGGCTTCTTAAGAGTACCATTTTTATGATAGGTATAAGAACGTGGATGCTTGTGGGTACACTATTAATTTGGGATTACAATCGGATATGCTAAGGGTACAACAATTATTATGTTAAGCTTGAAAATCTGCGATGCCTGTAGGCATAATTTATGTAATAGGGATCTTTTCATCGCGTCGGTATTGATTATCCATATGTAGTTGATTACGACTATGACTTCTACTGTAATATCTACGAGTGTAGTTTTATCGCGCAATAATAGACGACGCCGTCGTCGATTTGAAACGTAATGTCGATCGATCGAGCGAGAAAAATGTAGTCATTTTACTATCATTGGTTGAAAGTATCTTCTGGGTAAGGGTACATACATTTTAGTCCCAAGTACGCAACGTATACGACGCAACGTGGGAGCGTTGGTGCGCATACTTAACCCACGTATGCAACGCATATGTGGCGTCAGAAGCTGCTGGGAATTCACTACCAGACTACCCGCCACGGACAGGTCTGTCCCATGTCTGCTCGTGAATTATAGGTGTAGGCACAACAATCTGCTATTTGTAGATACAATATATTTACTTGAAATTACGGTATGATATAATTTGGAGTACCGTATTTATAGTAGGCTTAACAATCCCAGACGCTCGCGATTACAATCTAATACTTGTTATTACTGTCTAAAGTTGGGAGTGGCATATAAATGGTGGGTATTACAATCTCACATAATATCATATAATTTACAAATTATATAACATTATATCATACAACTATGTAGATAATTGTGGCCTACATTTACGTAGGTATGCTATTTGCAATTGTACCTGTAACACTATCACACTACACGCAATATGGGTGATACCAACTGACATTTTTCTCAGCGTAGTTTCATGCCGAGTTTCTAACCCTTCAACCCTTCCCCTCCCCCCCAACTCCTCCCAACCCCCTTCTTCCCAACGCGCCCCGAACGCTACCCCCGCAACGCCCTTCCTTTCCCATAACCCCCCTAAACCCGACCCCCCACCACCAAACAAACCCCCCTTTCCCCCCAATCCCCTAACACCCCATAAACTTTCCGCCCCAAACACTACTACCCACAAAATTCCTTTTACATCCTAGGCACTTGGGTATCTATTAAAGCACTAGATAAAGCGGGATAAAACCCTCGGAAGAAGAAGAATATTTTAGTCCGAAACTTTACGCATCTTGGTTCGCATCTTTACGCACTTTACGAGTACTTGGTCTATCTTCTTCGAAGTTAAAAACACTAGATAAGGCGGCATGGGAACCCATGGAATAAGAAGAATATCGGAAAAAGAAGAATATTTTCGTCCGAAACGAAAAAGAAGTCTCGTAATACCTACGCAAAAATACCTAGCATTTAAATGTACCTACCATTCAAACGTCTCATGTTTTTGTAGTATTTCAGAGGTATTAAAATAGTATTTTTCCAAAAATGATAAGAGTATTTTCTTAAATAAATACGGCGCTATTTAAAAAAATTGCGCCGCTCGTATAAGAGATATTCCAACCAACATTTTACAACGTGATTTCGGTCCCACAAGGCATCTGTGTACCAAGTTTTAAATCTTAAAGTCCAATATTTCGAGATTGAAATGTGACTAGTGCGCCCCCTGATGGACCTATTTCAACCACAACCTTTTTAACTCTTGCCGTGACCAAACAACGTCCGCATTCCAAATTAAGCTCCATCGGATTAGGCGTTTAGGTGTTATCGTGGGGGAATATATACACACAAACACATACATAAACACACACAATACTTTCCTTACCAGGAAAGTAACAGAGAAAAACGCCAATTTCTTTTTAAATGCCATACAGATAGGCAGTTCTCCTGGGCATCACAAAAAGTCATCACCTTTTGGTTATTTTAGTGGCTTGTTTGCTTTCCTGTGTTTCACGGACAGTTGTAGCAGCATTTACATCTTCTGCAGGTCTGAATTGTTATTGCTCACCGGTGGGTCATGCCACCAGATGTGATATTGTACGGTAACTGCCCAAGTAGCGCAAATTAGCTATATTTATTTATTTATTTATTTATTTCCATAATTCAAGTTACAAATTACAAAGAAAATCCTTATTCTAACAAAAAAAAAACATTTTATAATAAGTGTATATATTATACCTAGCTTAGGTCACGTATATAAATGTCACGGTATATTTTTATTTTTTTTTATTTTATTTATTTGTAGTATCTAGTAAAAAGTTAATGTCATATTTGATTAAGATGTTAGCAAGAAATTGATGCGACATTATTTTTATGATTGACACAGTCGCCTAACTAGGCCTAGGCCTGTTCTAAGGCAGACTTTTAATGGTGATATTAAGTGTGCACTGTCAACTTAATCTATAGTTAGTACTTATTTTTAAATCGACAAATATAAAACTACAAATATTTACGCATATACAAATATGGATAGATACTTATATACATCTTTAGATAAAATATATATCTGCTAATAATTTATATATGCTAATAATTTAAGTTGTTTTATTAAATTATGTATTACTAACTAATATCAAATCTCGTGTATTATTTGCTTATGTATATATAGGTGTAGGCATGTATATATATATATTTATGTATGTGTGTATGTATGTGTATGTATATATGTATATATTCTTATGTATTATGCAATGCAACGTAAGTTCATAACATCAAAAAAGTCAGCTCATCGATACCATTGATTTTTTAAAATCAATGTCGATACCTTTAAACAAAAAGCAGCATCCCTAGATACGGGTCTCTGACCTAGTTAGGAATGCGGATAGACATTTTCACCATAGGATGTGCTCAATCTCTCCCAACTCAACCATAGTATGTTAATGGTGTGTATATGACTTAATTATAAAGTTATTGTAAATTAATAAATAAAAAAATAAAAATATATGCATACATACACATACATATATTTATACGAAAATAATAATAAAACCAAAATAAATAAAATAAAAACTAAAATAATATACATATATAAATCAATTACATATTGATATGACGCTCACATACCTATAATAGTCATTTAAAATTATCATGGAAAAACTAAATACTAAGTACTAAATACTATCATTCAAAATACAACAGTCAACATATTCCCTAAACCGTCCCTACCCACCTCCAACAACCAATCCGTTAGAGATTTTTTAAAAGTGGATGTGTTCTCACTACTTTTAGTTGCGTCGCTCACTACTTTTACTTTTAATTTAATTTAATATAAAGGTCACGGAAACATTATCGCTACAGCTTTTAGTCACAAGAACTGGTAATATAGCAGTCATATAAATGTTTATATTTCAACGTCTATACCACCGGATTAGGCTCATTTTATACGACTTTTAGCTGAATAGTGGCTGAATAGCGGCCATAACGGCTACCTTTGGTGGTATAAGAAAGCTGAATAAGCGCTTATAAAGCGCTTATAGCGCATGCTGTGGCACCCTTATATAGCCAGGGGTTATAAAAGTGTCTCCAATTAATACTTTATTACAACTTCTAGTCGGGTAATGCCTTGAAATGATATAGAATGGTAACAAAAGGAAGCTGCATGGTCATTTGCCGTCGCAAACATAGAATTCCTAATGGCTACTAATATATTGTATTTTATTGACTTTAAAATAATTGTATTGTAGTTTAATACACCTAATTCTCTTGCGGACATCATTTCATCCGCAATTTTAAGTAACATGTCTAACAAAATTTTAACGCGCCTTCAAAATATATAATTTTAACTCAATTTTAATTCATGATTATGGTTTAAAGTTTTTTTGTAAATTATTATTTTTTTCAGTAAAAAAGAACACTTGCAGGGTATTGTTCACATACTTTGAAATATGATTTACCTATAATACATGTATATTATGACTTAAAATGCCTTAAAAAATATATTACAAAAATATAGGTTATAAAGATTCGAGAAAAAATTACCGATTTGCTGATATATCTGCAACTCGGCAATAAAACTGCAATAAAACTGCAATGCAACTGCAATAAAACCTTTATAAAACTATAAGCTGCGTAAGTGAGGGCCGAGGACAGCTATACAGCTTTAACTCTTTGTAAAGCAATTACTGCACTTCAATATGACTATAAGCCCTATAAGGGTGGGTCTTGTAACCAATATACAGCCTTTGGTGGAGTAAGGGTAATGTAGTAGCGTTTGTTTTGTTTCTTCTATAAAGGTTATTTATTCGACTACTATACAGCTGTCAGTTATAAAATGGTTATAAATAAGTAGGGTATATAGCGATTATACCACCCTTATACGACTATAAGACTTAGACAACTGAAACGCTGTATAACATAGCCGAAAGAGCGCTTATATAGCAATGTGAAGAAGTCATTACTTACTCGTTATATAATAAAATCTGAGTAAACCTTTATACAACAAAATTATGTGACTAAAAGGTAATATAAGCGCAATTGCTTTAAATAACACCTTTTCATAGCTAAGAGTTAATCTGAACGCCTTTACATGACTTATCAGCTTAAAGCTATATTCGGCACTTCTTATATGGCTTTTGTGCGTGTTGGGTGGCGGCGTGATTCACCGGCGGGTCAATCAACGTTTTAAATATAAGTCATATAGGTATGGCATCTTCGAAGTAAATATAAACGTGCCCACATCGATCAACTACTAATATTAGTATGTAATAATCAGCCTTCCCATTACCCCTGTTCTTATTTTAAATAACCGTCACTAACAATATGACACCATTGATCATATATGGTATTAGATTTCTAAACTCCATAGTAAATTTTGGCAACCATTTTTTGCGGCGAGATGCAGGTTTCGCTGATAGCAATGACGGCAAAACTAATAGCAATTTAATTGGCTATCTATAATAACATTGATCATGAATGGATTTTTATAAAGGACTGATTGATTATAAAATCTCAATAATAACATTAAATTATTAGTGCTATGTATTGATTTTTTTTATATAGACTAATTACATCACAGAAATAATACGCAGAGATATTTGTTGAGTGGGGCTTTTCTAAGATCTTTATGAACCTTGTGGCCTTGAGGTCTGCGACCATTGCTGATCTATTGTGTTCGCCACCTACTATAGTTCTGCGCTAAGCATCGTGTCATTTAAGAAACGCAGCAGGCTTTTGGCGCCAGATTGTTTTACCTCCTCAGGTTGGAGGTAGTGACCACCCAAGTGGGTGTATCTTTTACGCATCAGCGGGCCATACGCAGAGATAGAATTCCATCTGTTTGTCTATTTGAACATAAAAGTGCCTAATTATTACTTATTGAAAGCTGTATGACAAATTAAAGATTTACATCTTTATGTAAATAATGTTAACCCTTTACACTCGAGGCCTTTTTCGCACTGGCGAACCAGTAACTCGAGACGATTTCGGTTATATTAGGGAAGCGTTTTACATGTACCTTAAAGTTATTGTATACTTAAACAATCTTAGCGTTTTGTACTCGAGCAGCACCGCACCCGGGTAGTTTATTGCGTCTACTCGAGCGGTGCTGCTACGGCTCCAAGGCGTAGCAGCACTAACCTGCCCGGACTCGGTAGAGGAGCCGCGCGAGTACAAAGGGTTAAATAATATGAGCTATGGTTTAAAAAATCGTTTGACATTATATAATTATTTTATTTCGAGATAAGGTTTACCGTATAGGCCTGCTTAGAGCGTCATATAAAGTGCGCCTCCATACTGTTACATCACGAACTCCGCTATATTGAACATAAAATAATATTAATCAATATTAGATTTTTTGCTTTTTGATTTTTGTCTTCAAACTATGAGTAACATCTACACGTTGCGTTTCATAGTAAATGCACTGCGGTCTGAAGATTGGGATCTGTAAAATCCAAAGAGTTTGAGATTTAGTAATTACTTTGAATGAATAAAGTACAGTTTTAAAAGCATTCTAAAATGTTTTTTTTCCACATATCGTCTTTAAACACTACAAACGCTGGGTTTACGATTCTTCAAATTTTCCGCAAATTCGGTTGATTACGTAATCTTGAGGGGGGTTGGGGATGGGGGTCATGCCGCTGATTACGTCTGTTGACATGGCTGAGGGGAGAGGTCGAAAATCCCAAAAACTTGATTACGTAATATGTGGACGGCCCCTAATCTAAAATTCTATATAATCAACGAGGTTACTAAATATGGTGAACCTGTCGGAACAGTTAACTGGCAAATATTCATCAGATATGTGTGGTCATAACTGCGAGCAACAGCGATACCGCACATGTGCAGACATGAAATAAAACAATACATTAGAAAGAGAAGAAAAGCACTTACTACATAGAGTAGGTGGGGGCAAGGCCCCGCAATTTTCGGTTTTTTGACAATTGTGGAGAATTAGAGATAGATTTTTTTTCACTTTTATATTGGTGTTTTAGATTAGGATCTTACCTATAACCCCTGAAAATTTCAGGCATGTTCAATCGTCAGTTGCAGAGAAATTTAAAATTACCTATGTGTAAAAAACAATTGCGGGGGTTTGCCCCAAAAAATGGGGCAAAGCCACGCACTGCGTGGCTTTGCTCCAGAATTAGGGTTGGGGAAAACAAAACAAAAAAAAACGCATTAATATCCAATAAAGTATATTTTTGCTATTTAACAAACATTACGGTGTTACGACTTAGTCTTTGTCTTCAAACATTAATAAGAAATATTTTAACTCTTATCACAATTCAAACATGAAAAAACAGATGCCCTTAACTTTCAAAATAACGAAAAAACAATGGATTGTGATTTGGCGGTCCGATTATCTGTAACTTTCGTTTTAATTGATGGAATGAGGAAAAAAATATGAAAACGGTGTTTTCTTGGTGTTAGGGCAAATCCCCGCACTTGTTGATAATGCGGGGACTTGCCCCAAATAAGGTGCGTGGTTTTGCCCCATTTCACACTTTCAACATGGCGTCGTCTCCAACTATGTAAGCAAATGATATCAAGGAACTTGACACTCGAATGTGAAGCTAAACCAGGCGGTTCATCACCGTAACTTTAATTGCGAAAATAGCTTAAACAGTTTTATAAAATCTCAGCTTGGAAGGACAAGAAATATTACATCAAAATACAAAAAACAGACTTACTACCGCATTTTCCAGGCTCACGTGCGACCGAATTTCTTGAGGTTGGTGTGAAACTGTAAGTTCCCCCACCTACCCTACGCGTACACATATGGACGAAGTCAATGCTCGCGTCACGCAGATTATATCATATCTTCGCAGCAGTATTGATTATATAGCGTATTAGATTGCTCAACGTCGTACTACAATTTAGCAACCATGATTTTAGTACGAATCGCGACGTGTAGATGGCATTCATATTCTACAAAAATAATTAATCTTCTGTTATTATGTTCAATATGGCGAATTTCGTGATATAATATTACAGTATGGCGGCGCACTGCAGATGGCGCTATATCGCATACAATAATAATATAATAGCATACAATCTTATTATTTTATATTATTTACATAGGTCTTATTATTTTAATATTATTTACATAAAGGTGTCAATGTTTAATTTGGTATACAGGTTTCAATACCTAATTATTACGCACTTTAATGTTCAGATAGACTAATAAATTGCATTCTATCTTCCTTTATTGTTTCTGTGATGTAATCAGCCCATTAAAAAATCAATAAAAGGCACTAATAATTGTTTTTTTGTTTGTTTGTGTACACTCTTTGTTGTGAAAATGTCACAATGGGCGGGTTTATTGTCATATGACAATCTCTTACAACCAACCCTACAATGACGTGTTATATGTATGTGTGCGTGTAACATGTCTGTAAGTGTGTGTCTTGTTATTGCATTCGATCGACATAATTGAAAATGCAATTCCGTTAATTTGATCCCAACGGAAAATGGTGACCCAGCCGGGAATCGAACCCGGGACCTTACCATGTAACTATTATCTATATCTAATAATTGAATGTGATTATTGATATCATTGGTTTAATTATTGGATTTTTATAATCAAACAGTCCTTCATAAAAAAAAACATTTATTATTAATGTGTATTGCTATAAAATGCTATTCGTTTGGCCTTCAATGGTATCAGCGCCACCTGCATTTCGCCGGCGAAGAAGGGTTGCCACATTGCACTATGAAGTTGCGCAATCTAATGCCTCTTGCGTTTTTTTTTCGCCATGAAAGTCCACGGTTAATTCGCAGTGGGGTATGTTCACTGTGGAAGCTTTGTCCACGGACCCGGCTGAAAAGCGTACGGCGCCGCCGCCGTGTCTGAGGACAAGCTTCCATAGTGAGTCATACAACAATATTTCTATAAATTGGACGAGATCTACGGCTGTGCTCAATCGTTTGTACCCTAGTCTAGCTATTATTTGTATACAATTAGATTTATTTAGATTAGGGCATGAAATGCTATTTTATAATATTGATGTTTTTTTTTAAAATATACAAGTAGACTTTTTGAAACAGCATTATTTCCAAATTTTCTTGGCATTTAATTAGTGGATGATTTTTACACATTTTATATATTTTTTTGTTTTTTTATTTGTTGTAAGTTCTTAAGAAAATGCGATTATTTTTGTTTCTGTTTGTTGTATATTTTGATTTGACATTCTTGCAATTATTTTATTTATTTTTTTAACTATTTGCATTTGACATTTATAACTATTATCTAATATCCTAATATCATTGATAATACGTTTAATTAATGCTATTATGTATTTTATTGACGTTTTCAATAGATTATGTATCTACCAATTTGATTGTTGTAGATACCTAGTCTTTTTTGAGAAAAGAAGTGATTATGATTATGATTATGATTACTGACGACACGGCGAATTAACCGTGGATTTTCACGGCGATAAGAACGTGCGTGGATAAAAGAGCTAATACCATATATATAATCAACAGCAGTCCCCTCGTAGGAAGCCGACCCTGGGTGCAGCAGCCGTGTCATGGTGAAACTTAGAACGGGCTATCATAACTAAATGCGTATACAAAATTTAGTGTCTGTGCTGTTGATCGTTGAGGAGTCCCCTCGTCAGGAGAAAACCGTGGGTTCAAAGAATCAGGTCATGCTTAACATAAAAAAATGCATTGTCGTCGGAACTGAACCAACATGTAATGAACCAACATGATAATATTTGAGGAGTTCCTTCAATTCCTCATGGATCCCATCATCAGAACAGTATTTTGATAGAAATGTGACCGATCTGGAAGTAGGATCCTTTCAAATAAAAAAAGAATTTTCCAACCAAGTTCTGAGGTAACAAACATTTAAAAAAAGAGATACAACCGAATTGATAACCTCCTCCTTTTTTTGAAGTCGGTTAAAAATATAACCATTTTACGGTAAAATTGTATTCGGAGGTGTTCTATACCTACTATTTGCAATGTCATTGAAGTTGAATGAACATGGGCTTTATCTGACGACCTATTATTGCGCATGGACGTTGATTGGAAAAATAAATTGCTATTTTTGTATGCAAGTATCAAATTCAAAGTTCGGTGCTTGTTTCTGCCTGGAGAACAGACCGCGATGACCTAAATCATATGATTAGTTATAATTATAATTATAGATGCTCTAATTTTAAGATAGTTTATTGTATTTTAATATGAGGAAATGCATCTGAGTAGCATTCCGATTTTGTGCTGCAAAATAATGCTCTCAGGGCGGTATTTTACCAATTTAGACGCTCACTGTGCACAATTTCTACACTGCCTAATAAAAGGAGTATGTGATTAGGATCCATTTATGTATGTTTTCCGTTTCTTTATTCCATCATAACTTCTAAACGCTTGAACCGATTTGGAAGTGTGTGGTACTTTTAGAATCGTTACGTTATTCCGGCCGTCAAAGGGTATCTAAACTGTCCACATATCAAATAAATATTTCTCTAAATGTCCATACGTAATATATGGCTATACAGAATAAGTTTTTTATTAATGTCACCCTTGTAGCGCATGATTCAATACGAGCAAGTAAGCAATTTTTGATATTTTTTTTGAGAAAAACAATGTTTTATTTTTAACAAATTTTTATACTTTTATTTTTCAAAAAATGTATTAAAAGCGTTGAGCGCGCTGCGTCATTTAGTGGTAGGTAAAATATGACAAATAAACAATATTCGCGATATTTTACGTACTGTTAGATTGCGCAGCGCACTTAACAATCGTCAAACTTTTATTTAACAGTCAAGTTATTAAAAAATAAAAAAAAAAAAATAAAAAAAACGCATTGTTAATTTTTAGTTGCGGTATCTCTTATACAAGCGACACAAAAAACCGGCATACATTTTAATCTAATAATAACGATGAGCCGCCCGAGGCTAGCCGAGAAATGAATCATATTGATAAATAGCCATTTTAATACCATGGAAATACAACAAAAATCCTATAAATGTACTAGATTTTCTGTCGTAATCAATCACTATCGAGGGGGAAGGGTAGTTGGGGGGGGGGGGATATTCTTCTTCTTCCGTGGGTTCATATCCAGCTTTATTCCCAAGATACCCAAGTGCTTAGGATGTATAAGGGGTTTTGGGGGGGTTTGTTGTTTGGGGGGGAGGTTTGGGGGAGTTAGGGGTTTGGGAGGAAAGGAGTTTGTTTGGCGGGGTGGGTTGGTGTGGGGGAAGGGGGGATTTGCTTGGCGGTGGGAGGTGGTTAGGGGGAAAGAGGGCGTTGCGGGGAGTAGCATTAGAGGAGGGGGAAGTGGTAGCGTTGGGGGTTTGTTTGACGGTGTGGGGGGGGGGGGGGGGAGCGGGGGTTAGGAGGTAGGTGGAAGGGGGTGTTTCGGTGATAGCTTTAAGGGAGGGGTTTGGAGAATGGGGGGTTGGAGGTTGGGGGTTAAGGGTTTGGTACTCGGGGAGGGTTGTCTGCTTGCCGGGAAATTCTTGCAGTCACCCCATAAATCCCCGACTAGCAGACAAGCAGGGTTGCGGGGGGAAGCGTTAGGGGAGTGGGGGAATTTCGCGCGAAATTCTTTTAAAAAAATCGCATGCGGTGTTAGTTTAATATTCAAAAAATGTCGTTCGACCCTTCGACACACCTGTGTACTGAATTTCAAGTCTCTGAGTTCAATATTTTAGAGATTGAATTATGACTAGCGCGGCCACTGGTGGACCTATTTCAACGACAATCTTTTCAAATCTTGCCATGACCAAATGATGCCTGCATGCCAAATTTCGCATGAAGCGTTCGTGGAGGAATTCACACATACACACAACCGGAAACACAGCAGACTTCCATCTGGAAATGGTCCTAATCGTTTCAGAGGGGGCTCAAAATGGATATTCAAAATGGATATATCGAAATATAGTAAATTCTACCGCATTCAAAAACTTTTCCTCCCCGTCGGTTGGTGGGCCGGGAAAATAAAAAAGTTGGTTGGGTCACCCATTACCCCCTTCCACTCCAGCACACTACCCCCCTCCCTTCCCCCCACTCTGATAGTAATTGTATCAAGTTGTTATGATCACAAATATACTAAGAAAATACTACATACCTTCCAATATGATGTAGTATTGGCGGAATTTGAAAATTATTGGTTTTGCTTGTATAAGAGATATTCTAACTAAAAGTTCACAATGTGGTTTCGGCCCAATAATGCACCTCTGTACCGAGTTTCAAGTCTAAATCCAATGTTTAGAGATTAAAGTATGACTAGGTGGACCGATTTCAACCACAATCTTTTTAACTCTTGCCATGATCAAATATTGCCTGCACGCCAAATTTCAGCTCAATCGGATAAAGCGTTTGGACGCTATCGTGGAGGAATACACTCAGACACACACATACAGACTTCAGTCTGGAAATGGTATTAATCGTCCTGGTGGGGGGGGGGGGGGAAGTGGGATCAAAATGGAAATTTCCATCCTAATCAAAAAAAAATATATACATTCACAATATTTTCCCTAACCATTGGTTGGTCGGGAAAAAACTGAGGTTTCTGGGGAAATCTATAAAAATAACGGTAAATTTATCGAATGGATATTATTGCTTTACTTTATTGAACCTATGCGCAATAAAATTATTTTAATGGCCTGTCTCAGACAATATTATTATTGGGTCGATGACTCATTCAGTATTATCATTATTATTATCATCGGTAAAGTTCATGATCTCAAACATATCAGACCCAGTATAGAGATGCTTGATAAAGCAAAATAATTAAGTATGTATTTTGTTATCTACCAAAAGGACACGACACAGTTTTAAACAAGGAAACATTTTAGTGCATGATTTATGATATTTTTTATTATCAATGTATCATTACATAATATCCTTCTTATTTTTCATAATATAAATTAAGACTTGGTATCTTATGTTGGCAACGGGGATCGCTCTGTTGAAATGTCTAAAATATTATAAAAAGCTGTTTAATGAATATAAGTTCTGGTGTTTACTTCCGTCAGCTGTGGAGTTTAGTTAGTTCAGTCCAGTTCAGTTTATTTGTCAAAAATCTTTACAGATTGTAGAAAACTTATATACCTACTAGTAGACAATTAAATTTACATTAAAACCAGTTTGTGCTATTACAAATTAAGGAACTCCCAGAAAAATTAAACAAATTTAAGACAATAAAAATTCAGACAGTCAAAAAAAATATTTATACTTATATTAAATCCCCCTATGTGACCGAATAAAAATCAACAACAAATTTTAATATTAAAAATTAAATTTTAAAATCATAAATTAAGGAAAAAACAACTATTAATAATTAAAATCATGAGAAATAATTCAAATTAAAAGAATGAGAAATCAAATTACAATAATTTAACAATTCAAAATAAATTAGAAAAAAATATAATTTAAAAATATCAACTCACAATAATAATAATATTAAGCCGCGTTCAATTAAAACTAAAATAAAATAATAAAAAAATGGAAATAAGATTACAATTTATAATCATTTGAAATTAAAATAAATGTATTCTGCTTCAATAATTTCGCCCGTAGTAAATTGTATGTATTTTTCAAAGGTGTAAAAAGTATTTTCGAAAATATTTTTTTTAACGACTTTTTAAATATATTTAAATTTTTAATGTCTTTAAGATACCATATTACCATATTAAAAAAATATGTTACCTATCTCAATAAACGTGCGAAAATTTTCGAGACGCATTATTTTCGAATCGTAATCAGGAATTGAAGATCACGAAGTCAGGAAGGCAAGAGAGACAGCGAACGCAGCCAAATGACTATGTTATTTGGGATCTCTGTCAAAAAACAAAAAAACAACTGGCAGCATTTTTCTCCGTATCTACCTACTACCACTGATTATTTAGTGTATCAGATTGCCCAATGGCGTACTTCATTTTGGCAGCTAGGATTTTGCTATGACACGCAACGTTCAGAGGGCACTCATAGTTCCAAACATTGATTAATCTTATGTTTAGTAGCTCAATAGATAGCGTTCTAAACATACGGAATCCTATATGGAACACCTATACAGAATCCTATCTCAACATTAAACAAATTTATAATAATAAGCTTATTTTCACTTTCCCTCTGCCAAAAAAAAGTAAAATGATTAATCCTCAATTATTATGTTCAATATAGCAACTTTTGTGGTATAACAATTTAACAGCGCACTGTAAATGGCGTCATAAACACACCTATACGGTATAAAATAATGGATGATGTAATAAGAAATGAATTTTAAAATCATTGCTCTTATTATTTTATTATTATTTACATAAATATGTCAATTTTAATTTTGGTATACAGTTTTCAATACGTAATAATTAGGCACTTCAATGTTCAGGTAGACTATTAGATAGCATTCTGTCTCTCCGTTTTATATCTGTGATATAAACAGCTTATATAAAAAATGTGATAGAGGTCACTAATAATTGAATGTTATTATTGTTATCATCGACTAAATATTTGAGTTCCTATTATCAATGAGTTCTTTCATTATCAATGTTATTATAGATAGTCAAATAAATTCCTATTAGTTTGGCCGTCAATGCTATCAGCGACACCTGCATTTTGCCAGACCAGAACAGTTACCAAATCATACTATGAAGTTGAGCAATCTAATACCATTATAATCAATGCTTATACTAAGTTATCTATGTTCTTCCTCGCTCCTGACACTTCCCGTACGATACTCGCTCGGGCTTCGTGCACTTCACACCTTTCGGGAACCAAGTTGCCGCTGGCGCCATCTACAAAAAATTTTGCACACGCATCCCCATTATGGAATAAATATGTTTGATTTGATTATCTTCTCAGACGCGGTAAAGAGAAACGGTACTTATAATTTTTCACACTTTCTTTAACTTTCAGCTCAGTTACTGCGGGCAGGACTGCAGAAAAATTCCTCCGGCGCTCGGAAAAATGTATGGCAGTAAAGTACAGTGTCTCGACTTGAGTTACAACTCCCTAGTGACTCTGCAAGGTTTAGAGGCGTTTCACGATCTAGAAGAACT
This sequence comes from Micropterix aruncella, assembly GCA_944548615.1. Taxonomy (NCBI): domain Eukaryota; kingdom Metazoa; phylum Arthropoda; class Insecta; order Lepidoptera; family Micropterigidae; genus Micropterix; species Micropterix aruncella. The sequence continues at coordinate 26,862,747 of OX155955.1, read as the reverse complement.
TATCTTGGACAATAATCAACTCAACGATGCTATTACATTGCCCACTCTCAAGAAATTGACAACGTTATCGCTGAACAATAATCAGGTCAGTGACAATATTTTTAACACGCTTTTATTAGGTCGACCTGTATGTAACTATGTAATGGAATCTAAGGTAACTAATTTAAGCATATTCCAAGGATCGTAGCGCCATGAAAATTGGCAGCTGTATGTAGTTCTGATGACAATACAATAATATGGTACTGTCGAACTGATCTGATGATGGAGTCGGAAGATATGAACTGGATCTTCATGTTGGAACATCGTATCATAGCTGTGTTTGGACTTGTTAGAAAAGTCTTGGAATGAACTTTGACCACGATTAGGTTTCAAGGCCTGATGATGTGGTTTTTACGTGCATTTATAAAAGCGTGTTTTTAGTGTTTCTTTAAAAACTAGTAATTTATATAGTATATTGATGTCGGAGCCATGAATACATTGATGTCTAAACCCATTCACATACATACACACTACATACCCACTCACATAACAACACAGACCACAAACTTTAACGGGAGGTTGATCATCAGCAAAACATGTAATGAAAAAAAACCGAAGCTAAATTTACGCAAAGGTACTTTATATCAGTATAACTTCACCGGTTGGAAGCTAGCCTACGCACGCAACAAACTGCGCCGCAACTTTTCGGTCATTTTGTAAATAAATTCTAACAATATCGTTTTTTCATGTATTACCTATTATTACCTAATAATTAATCTTGTTAGTTATGAATATTATATATTTATATAATAGGTATGTACATATGGAGACCGGCTAAAAGGGTTATGCGCGGATCTGTCAAGATCCAAAATGCCTAGGTATAGGCATTGTTGGCGCCCAACCGTTTAACAATTACTATCAGGATGAGTTAAAACCATGCAGAAATCTACAAATGAAAAAAATAAAAGTTACTTTGTGTCTAATTGACACTGGCAAGGAAAACGTGGATGTAATTATTTGACATATTCTCGTTTAAAATAACAATCCTTTATTAAATTATTGATACTTCAATTTATTTTTTTATTATTATATATTACTAAAAAACAAGTATGCAAAATACAATATTCCTAATATTGTAATAATAACTGTGCATGTAAATATTGTATGTAGGTATCTCTATAAATTTGTATATGACGGGTTTCAAGGAAGAAAGATCAAAGTCAAATTAAAATATTTTTGGTAATTCAATTTTAAACATTTACAAACTTAAAATAGGAACTTTAGGCCACCCCTGGGTGACCACGCACATCAATCGGCGTTTTTCGTATTATCAGTATTATATCCGTATTTATTCAATTATCGGCTCTATTTCTCTATCCATTGCGGTAAAACCCTGTCATTGAAGGCTGCCACTGAATAAGCCACCGTTATATATTAGTATGCTTGCACACACCTTCTACAAATACATTTTTGAGGGCTTCGAAAATTTCGCGTGTAATGACTGGCTTCTGAAAGGTTAAGGCAGGGTTTATCCAAATGAGAACAAAATATATAGTTTCTGTAAATTTAATATAGTTGGGTTTTAAATAAAAAATACATTTTACACTTATACCCCATAAAAAAGTTTCTCATCTGAGTCACATTGACTTTAATCGTTCTTAACTGTAACCCTTCATATAAATGGGAATAATAATATATATGTGTATAATGTTGTTATAACTTTTAATTTGAGTTTAATATTACATGCGCGTATTACAGGATAACTCTGAAATGTAAAAGAAAAGAATCTACCCTAGTATGGGCATTATCCTAGTTGCTAGTTTTTATGTGATAGTTTTTTCCTTTTTTGCTTATTTCTCTGAAAAAAAGACTATCATTATTTTTATTAAAATAACTGATTTTTATCTTAAATTTCAGATCATCGATTTGGAACAACTAATAAAAGGCATATCAATAAATTTCCCATCGCTAACATACTTGAGCCTGCTCAGTAACAGAGCTTGCCCGAATCAATTATCGGATCGAGAGAAAGATGATACTGATTACCAAAGATATAGATATTACGTACTACATCACATGCCTACTCTAAAGTTCTTAGACTCGAGAAAGGTGACATCGATGGAGCGGCGGGAAGCGGCGACCCGAGGACACTTGATGACCGTTCGAAGACCTAAAGCTGAACCGGTCGGTTCCCTAATTACCTGCGCCGACTACTTGACTAGTCAAGTTAGGGCTGTGCCAGCCAGTGTCAGCAATTTGGCCGCACATAAAGGTAACAAACTTACTATCATCGTTTATTGGGTCCAAAAATATTTTTTTGAGGTACAGTGGTTTAAAAGTTCAGAAGGCTTTATCTTTATGTTATAATAAATAATAATAAAAAAGAGACCAGCATAAAATATTGTCTCGTTCATGTACTGTCAGTACTACCATTTATATGGGGTATTAGATTGCTTAATTCCATAGTACGTTTTGGCATCCCTCTATGCAGGTGGCACTGATAACATTGTCCGGAAAAACTAATAGCAAATTATTTGGTTATCTATGATAACATTTATAATGAAGATTTTTTTAAAATAAACGTTTGGTTGATTATAAAATCCAATCATTTAACCAATGTAACAATAATAACATTCAATTATTAGTGTCATCTATTGCATTTTTATTTAGGCTGATTACATAACAGAAATAATACGAAGAGATTAGAATGCTATCTATTAGTCTGCTTGAAAATTAAAGTGCGTAATTATTAAGTTTTGAAACATGTATAGTAAAATAAAAATTTACATATTTATAAAAATAATAATAATATAATAAGAGCTATTATTTCAAAACGTATTTGTAAATATATTATTATTTTATTTTGACATAGGATAACGTATATCGGAGTTTAGAACGCCATCTATTGGGTTACTTAGCATAAGAGAAAATTTATCAATGTTTGGAAGTATGAGTTACATTACATTACATTTTTGTCGTGTCCAATTGACGGCTAAAAACCGCTCTTGGACGTTTCAAAATAATTGTGTTAGGTAGTAAGACTCGTTACTACTCTTTACTGAACGTACATATGTATGTAGGTAGTCAAGAATTTATCTACTAGATTGTCAAACTATAAATATAAATAATCAAAATAGAAGCCTAATATTTGAAATAGTCAATAATTAGAAAAGATATGTAGTAAAATTTTTCATCGTAATATTCAAATTGTGAGTAAAATGTTAAATAATCAAATTAAAGCTACGCTACTCATTTAAAAACTAAAATTACAAATTTAAGACCATATAAAGTAACCAGACAATAAGGCTCTACTTTTTAAAGTCATTTAAATGAGCACAATATTTGAAAAGATATGGCCCTCAAATTCGGCCAGTTCATAGAAAGGGTGGCCTATCAGTATCTCCTCGATGTTTTTTTTTTAATTTTACGTCCTCAAGCTGTTTGACAGTGGTAGGAAGTAGATTATAGAATTTAATGCTAAGGTATAAGTAGATTTTATGTACTTTTGTAAGTGCTATATAAATGTTAAGTTTTGTAGTAACATTCTAGCCGCCAGGGCGTAGGTTAGGGCTTTGATCAATCTAATACCCTATATAATCAATGGTACCACCATTTATAATATTAAAGGGAAAAAAATGAAATTTTATTTTTATAAATGTATTATAATCAAATTCAAATGCAATTTTTAAATGTAGATTTACATTTTTGGACAAGTTACTTCTCGAACAACTTTTTTACTGATTTTGTTGTCTCATTTTGTTAGGATATACATTAATTACTGCAACTGTAGTAACTATTGACATAGCCCTATAGAGAAATAAAGTGGTGTAGTACTGTACCTACTGTAATGTACCACAGTATATCAGACAGTAGCTTCTCTTAGAACAAAAGTGAAATCAAGGCGAGCTACGTCAGCAGTCATCAGGGCTCACATATGGCCGCCAGATGTCCGCTACTCGGCCGACGCGAATATTCAAACGTTCGAAAAAGTCGCCAACGTTCACCCGCACGTAACGCTAACCAAAGGCGTTTGTTGAGACGTACCCCTCTGCTCACTTCCCTCGCACGTTATTCCCGCATTGCCTTGTCGCTCGAGAGTGCGTCTACTGTTCTCTCGGTATGCTGTTTCTACTGCTGTAGTTACATTACTTGATTTTCTAAAGGGCTGTATCTTTAAATACAGTGGCAACAATAACAATAGCCTATATAACTAGACATATTATTCATAATAAATACATAACATTAACACGTTGAATGCCACGATGGACACCATGTGTCCGACAGCATATTTTCCCTCGGGGCCGCCCCAATAAATCTAGAATCGTACAAAAATAGTTGAGGTGCTTTTTTGCAAAAAAAAACAGTAAATAACTCAAAAATAATGGGTGACTTACGGAAACAGCGATTTACTCATTATTTTCCGAGATGTCAAATAGCAGATACCAGTGTCCGTCGCGGCCTGCGAGAATGTCCAACCGTCTTTCCTTTCGATTTTTTTGTGTTAAGTGGTCAGGATGTACCGTGGGGCTGCGCGGGTCACTTGCCTTAGTAAAAACAGTCGAAACGCTGTCCGTTGGCCGCCTAGAGGCTTCTGAAGTGATCGAGGGCATTCGAACACATGGTGACCGACGTGGCCCCCTGGACCCGAAATACTGGCAGTCACAAGGTGTCCGCCGCGGCCCACTGGGCTTAACATGATTTTTAGCTTGGCGTTCAACGTCTTAAATTATTTTTCAGGAGCCTATGGAAAATACAACTATAAATACACTGGAAAACACTCAGAAGGGAACCGATTCATCCTAAACAGCGATTTGTGACATATCCTCTCCTAACCGACCTATGCTTGAAGTAGTTGGTGGATATCAGTGAATAGTTTTAAGTATTACTCCTTTTTGATTATTATAGAAATACATTTTTATGATTATTAATCTAATGTTTTATTTTTAACGCATAGCGCCATCTATCGCAAGGTTTTGAAAGTAACTGGAATGTTCAATTGAGAAACCGGCTAATAGATGGCGCTATTAATGTGACGAATAAATATGGATAAAACGAGGGCATTTTCTTGCAAACAAACATTTTAATAAAAGTCGCAAAAATCTCAGCTGTAGTATGTAAATTGGCCTTTCTTGTTGGCACAGTCGAACAGTAAAGACGATTGGCAGAATACAAAAGAAGCCGGGCCTGAAACAATAACCATGCACAGGAGTTATGCTGCAGCGTAGCTAATGTAGGTAATCATAAATTAGTAGGTAGTTATCACTTACACCAGTGGTTCTCAAAGTGGGCGATAACGCCCCCTTGTGGGCGCTAATGGCCTAGAGGGGGGCGGTAAGGGGTCCAGAAAAAAAATGAGGGGTGTTGAAGTGGTTAAAGGGGGCTATGGCTGAATTGTAATTTCATCTACTTAATATTTAAAAATTCACTGAAATTAAAACCTAGGTACCTACTACACAACATTGATTATTTAGTTCATATTTCTGCCCTGTTCAAACGTCAACACAGCAATATCATCTCATCTGGAAGAAGAACTAATAGAACTGAAAACGAACGAGGAAATAAAAATCAAATTAAAAAGTGGCTACCAATAATTTTGGCTACAAAAGCAAATCCTGCAATTATAGCATGGATTGTGGTCGATCATTCAACGATTTTTGATAGCATTTCCATCGTCATATTTGTGTGAACGAGGATTTAGTGTTGTGGCAACGCTACTTATTATAAAGAGAAATCGTCTGCATGTTACTGAACGCGGCAACTTGCGGCTGTTTTTGAGTAAATTCGAACCTGCTATCAACAAACTTGTTAAAAGTCATTAGATTCATCCTTCACATTAGGTTAGTTTTAAAATTAAAATTGATTGTTTGTTTTAATTTGAATAAAATATACTCTTAATATTATACAGTTGCATTTTAATTGCTCCCACTGGTAAACAAATCTCGTTTAGAATAAAGTAATGAATGTCATTGTGGTTTTTAAGACGTTGTAAAGTAAAAAAAAATTGGGGGGCGCAGGAAAATAATTGATTTTCAAAGAAGATGGTAGACGAAATAAGTTTGAGAACCACTGACTTATACGATGGGTCGGCATTTTTTTGAACATGGGGATTGAAGCGGGCCACACCTTATATGTGGGCGGGAAAAATGTATTTATATCGTATGCCAACAATGTTTGTGTAAAAATATTTTATTTTTAAAACTAAAACACCATTTATATATTTTTACGATGTTTATTGTAGTTAACGAAATCAATGAGACTTTGTGTGTGCATTTCACTTGCAAGTTTTTTTATTAGCTTGCATTTTTTAATTAGAGACCTTACGTAATGCGCCTAAATGTGAATCTGATAACAGAGAACCGTGTTTGTTTTTTGCTATTTCAGAATTAAAAAAGTTTATTCACAAATACATGTTTTCAATAACAGTAGGTAATTATTTGCTGAGCAAACATATTTAACTCCTTGTTGTTTTATTATTTTTTTTAATTTATTTTTTTTATTTATATAAGTAATGCAAATAATTAAAAAGTAAACAATTTCAGCTGAGGAATACTTTCAAAATTGAATCAAAAGCAGAAAAAAGAATACAATGCATAGTCTAGTGGCAACGTCACCTAACTAGGCCGGGACCTGTTCTAAGGTAAACGTTTTCAGAAGGAAGCTCCCATAGGACTCCACCAAGTTAGTTTATTCCTTACAAAACAACCACGCTGATTTGAAAATCACTTGGTACAATATCGATAACCACTGCAAAGGGATCTTACAGGCCGCTGGTTCCCGATCGTTGACTTATACTATTGATTATACATGGTATTATAATCAATGCTGATTATGCAGTGCATTGGATTGGTCATCCCTATATATGACATTTTAGCAACCATTTTTTGCTTCCAAAATGTAGGTGGCGCTGTTATCATTGACTCAATTTATTGGTCCATATAAAATTTTATTGTTTTTGAATTGTTTTTTATAAATTATTGATTGATTAAAAATACCCAATGATTTAAGCAGCGATAACAATAATAACATTCAATTATTAGTGCCATCTATCGCATTTTTTGTATAGGTTAGAATGCCATCAATAATATTGGCGTTCTGTCTAGATAAAATTATAAGTCTATCTGAACAATAAAGTGCATAATTATAACGTATTAAAACTTGTATACCAAATAAAATGACATCCATATGCAATTATAATATTTTATTATTTTATACCGTACCTATAGGCGTTTTTAAAGTGCCATCTACAGTATCTAAAATATTATACCACGAAAGTTGCCAAATTGAACCTAATAATCTATTTTAGGAACATGAGCGCCATCTACATTTTGTGTTTTGTAGTAAAATACTGGTTTCCATATCGTAGTAATCCTTTGGGCAATATAGTACGCCTTGTAATCAATGCTTTTACGTATAATAAGCACTAAGTCCAGATATTAAAAAAACCAGATATTTTCAAAATATAGCTGTCTGTTGCATTTTAATGAAACTGCTTCAAACTTTTGAAAATGAATAAAAAAAGGCGTAATCGAATATCTGAAGATAAAGAGAATAAAAATATACATGACGAGAAATCAAGAAATCAACATTACAACAAAATAAAAGAAAACTAGCCCATGTAGTGCAACTATATGGCAATGGTAACATAACTTTTTTTCATTATAAATAGGATAAAAACGATTTTACCGCGTGAAGTTTATAGCACCCGATGTTTCGGCGATGTTGCAACCGCCGTTATTTTTAGGGTATACTGGACATCGGGTCTACACTGGACAACTGCGGTTGCAACATCGCTGAAATGTGCTACAAACTTCATGCGGTAAATTCGGTTTTACATTACTGCCCAACAAAAAAGGAGTGTAATGTGTTCGGGGTATGTATGTTTTCCGTTGCCTTATTCCACTATAACTTCGAACCGATTTAGAAGTAAGTGGTATTGTTAGAACCGTTATATCATCCCAAATGTCATAGGGTACCTAAACTGTCAAAATATAAAGTAAATAGTTAACTTCGCGAGTCAAAGGGTTAAAATTTTTACTTCGCGAGTCAAAGGGTTAATTAAACCCTTTGACTCGCGAAGTAAAAATTCACCCGTACCGTTTGCACACGACGTTTTGCGAGTGAAATCGGCGCTTATCGTTTTTGTAAAATAGTTATCGCCAAGACGCCGTCGATTAGAGTTCGACCGTTGCAAGTATTTAATATCGGATACTTTATACAAATATTATACGCATATTATATTATTTATTAAGCAGTGCCTTGTAAGCTTTCACAAAACTAAAGAGTACAGAGCAAGAAGTCAACAATTGTACTTAACGAGAAATGCTGGTAAGGAATTTTTCACAATTCCAAAGGTTAAAAGCACATTTGCCCGAAGACAATGTTTTTTATCGCCCCGAAAGTTTATAACTCACTATGTGAAACCACGAAAAACGTGAAAAATTATGTAACTTTTAAAGGTAAAGTATAAAACTGGCTTCTAGATATTGGGCGTTCAAAAACTAAAGACCTTATTAATACTGTAGGGTGAATATTTAAAAAAAATATGTAGGTATTTGTAAAATTGTGCAATATTACATATCATTTTCTTAAACATATATACTAGAATGTAGTGTTTATTCATATATTTGTATATATTATTACTTATTTTCCACTTAAATTTATTGTATATAATGTAAAGTTTACTTTATTTTTAGCCCTTAATTGCATACATATATATTTATTTTTTTTCTACTTTAAATTTTACTTTAATTTGTGTAAACAACACATTTGTTAGATTTAGAAATATTTAAAATTGATCACCTTCGTCAGTTCGCGAGTTACAAAAATACAGTTGGTATAACACAGCACAGCCAGAGACAGACCTTCTAGGTCTAGTTGGTTGTGCGATTTCGCCTCATTCGGATATGCTAGCATATTTATATCCATAGAGCTATGTTTTTCGCTATTATAATGTTTGTTCTTAATTATTCCGCATGTACAACAGTATGCATGTCCTTGTATTTTTTTGTTCTTGTACGTTATAAATAAATAAATAAATAAATAAATAAAAATTATATGCGGATAGGATCGCAATTCGAGTAATAAATCGCATTTTACGCAGCGCGGAGCGCCCTAACCAATATTGATTAGATACCATTTTAGGCATTTGTAAGCGTCTAACCAAGAATGGTTAGCTCAAATAGTAATAGAATGTGCGGATATCAACCTCCATAAGAACTACCCCAACCACCGTATCTATATCCACTCGGATAGCAAAGCAGCTCTTATGGCACTAGCCTCGAATGCCATTAATTCAAAGCTGGTGCAAAACTGCGTCACTGCTGAATTCACTGGGCGAAATGAACAGGGTAGTTCTAAGATGGGTTGAAGGCCATGCCGGAATCGAGGGAAATGAAAGAGCCGACGAACTTGCTAAGACGGGAGCAAAGAGAAAGTTATACGGCCCTGAACCTTACTGTGGCGTACTAAAAAGCCTTGCAAACCTAATGCTCAAAAACATATGTTTAGAACAATCCGTCAACCACTGGAACAACACGCCAGGTTTGAATCATTCAAAACGCTAATTAATGCTTACGACCGTAAGACTGCCCGTGGGGCATTATCGCTAAATAGGAACAATCTACGCATACTGGTGAGGGCGCTCACAGGGTATTGTGGCCTGAACAAACACATGTACAACCTTAGGCTCCGGGACACGAAAATATGCAGGTTCTGCCAAGGGGCAGAGGAAAATCCCCTGCATCTCATGTGCGAGTGTGGCCCACCGATGCGTAAAAGATACACCCACTTATGTAGGTGGCCATTACCTCCAACCTGAGGAGGTATAGCAATCTGGCGCCAAAAGCCTATTGAGGTTCTTAAATGACACGAGGCTTAGCGCAGAACTATAGTAGGTGGCGAAAACAATAGATCAGCAATGGTCGCAGTGTTACAAGGCTCATAAAGACCTTAGAAAAGCCCCACACAACAAAGAGAAAAAGGTAAATAGTTGTCTCCATCTCCAAATGTCAATAAATAAACATAAATATATCGTATTTAGTGTCAAATAAAAGGTCTGATTGAGTAAATTCCGAAATTATATATGTATACATTTATAAACCACAAATATTTCATTGAAAAAAAACGTAAAAAAATAGATTTTTTTGTAACGGCAGTCGTGTTTTTAATTTCTTACAATATATTTACTTGTTATCCTATTTTTAAAGTTAAACAGCCGCGATAGCCTTCGATTTCAACTTTTTTTACTTTCGAATATAGCTTAAAATCGTCATGTCATTTTTTATGGATTTATTTTCAGAAAATATATAAATTTTCTTGACATATTATTTATTTTTGTTATAATTATTTAATATAATTATTTACTCTTTCCTGGTACAACACATGTGCATAATATCTCTTACAATATGACTAGCGTCCATATAAGGGTTTGACTCAGCGTATATCAATAAATCAATATATCAACAAATCCTTCCAAATGATAAAAGGCGAGCAATTGTGAAAATTCGTAAATGGTTGTACCCGCCATTTGCGGCTGTGTCTTATTATTATCCCATTTGCCGAGCTGAAAGGGTCGTGATTGGAACGAAATCAAAAATGTCCTTCCAAAGCTCCAATCAACGGTCTTTGACGAATATCCTGCGGTGACAACGAGCCCACTTTTATTTACGACTTTTTGAAGATTTTATTAGACGATTTTTCGCGGCCGGGTAGCCCGCTAAGGGATCGGCAACCGACAGAAGAAATCAAATCAGTGTGCAGTCTGTTAAAATGTATCGATCCTTAAATTTTTACAACCTTTTATTTACCTTGCAATGTTTGTTAGTTTGTTTAGGAGAAATCTTGCAAGCTGAATTAGAACAACTTTCTCTTATCCTATGAAATTGAATGCATTGTTATGGTAAGCATGACCTGATTCTACTCAGGATCTCAGGATCGGCTCCCGACGAGGATACTCTTCCACGGTCAAGAGCACAGACACACAATTTTGTATACGCATTCAATTATGGTGTCCCGTTCAAAATTTCACCATGATATGGCTGCTGCACGCAAGGTTGGCTCCCGACGAGGGGACTCCTCAATGGTTAACAGCACAGAAACGAAATTTTGTATACCTACGCATTCAATTATGACAGCCCGTTCTAAGTTTCTTCGCAACAGGGCTACTGTGCCTATGGTTGGCTTCTAACGAGGGGACCCCTCTACGTTCAACAGCACAGAAACGAAATTTTGTATACGCATTTAACTATGATAGCCCGTTCTAAGTTTTACCGTGATATGGCTGCTACTCCCAGGGTTGGCTTCCAACGAGGGGACTCTTCAACGGTAAACAGCACAAACACGAAATCCTGTATAGCATTCAATTATGATAGCCCGTTCTAAATTATACTTTGACATCACTGCTGCACCCAGGGTTTATTTATTTATTTTTTATTTTATAGAAAACTTACAGATAGTAAATATATGATACTAGAATTTTTAAAACATATTCAAACGAAACAAATTTACTATCCTATGAATAGTTTGCAACGCTTGCATTACAAATTAACAGAAATAATATGAACACGTTGATAATAGAAAAAAAGATAATAAAGCTAGTAATAATATAAGGGTAAGAAAAGTAATATTTAAAAAAAGTTGTTAATAAGGTTATTTGAATAGAGCAAAATAGAATTATGAGTAATTGGATATTAATATTTATTATACATAATATGATATAATACAATAGTATGGTATAATACATATAATAATCATATAATACAGTACATTAGGATGGCAGTTGGCAGGGTTGGCTCAGAACAGAGTATTTTAATAAAAGTATGTATTTAAGAAACTGTTTTAATTATTAACTTATTTCTAGTAAACAAATGAAGTACGAGAAGCGTGCTTTGGTGCATGGAGATGCGTAGGGGCATGCGATGTGTTTTTATACTTTCGCTGAAAGGGTCTTATAGAAATCTCCAGGTGAGGAGGTGTAGTGATCGTCTGTCAGATTGTCAATGATGGAAAGATAAAAATTGTATCAAATTTTACCAAAAGCTTGGCAGTACCCAAGTGGAAACTATTTGCAAGATCCAGCAGGCTTTCGGGAACGACGCTATGAGTATTTTACGGATAAAGGAATGGCAAAACCACTTTAAAGATAGTCGCATATCTACCGGTAGGCCCTCGACAAGCCGAAATGACATAAGGCCCGATTGCGTTTCTTTATGAACTGAAATCGGAATTACTTCAGGCGAGCGAGACAGAGAGCGGTTAGAGCGGAATATGAAATGAATGCCACTTTACCAGCATAAACTGCCAATCGGACATAACGCGGCATAATGTAAGACCAGATGTATCGTTTTCAAACTAATTCAGATGGATTTACGGTCGGCAGGTAGTTTTGGTGGGAAAAGATAAGATCGTACATTTTACATCCCGCTCTCGCGTACTGCTCTGTCTCGTTCTCATGAACTATTTTTCGATATTAGATTACGAAGAAATGCAATCGAGTCCAATAACACCGACCAAGTGTGGACTATGGTCCGAGGATCCAGCGTTCCCAGGATCCATTCTAGTGGTTCATCAGATTTCCCACTCCCGTGGTTTTTGGCTGAAATTGGCGCTGAAAGTGGCCGATTCGAATCAAGAAAAGTCATGCGTAATGCGACGGCCCCATTATAGTGGGAGCTCAACGGAGCTATGCAACGTGAGTCATGGCTAGTTTGTTTTGTTGGCCGACCCAACTGATGGCTCAACACCTATCCATCGGCCTCCTCAAAGAAGGGAACCTCAGGCGGCTCTGAGCGGCTGCGTCTGTGTTAGCAACGAATTACTGGAGGAATCTGGAAACATTCGGGGATGGAACTTCGACGTATATTTCTAAGATGGCTGTTGACCTGTTGTCGCCTATCCTTAGAAAAGGCCCGTTGGCCACCCTATTCCGGGTGGCATGCCAGGCAAAGGGTACCACGGGTCCCTGGGAACTATACTCACAACAGTTAGGAGCATTCGCCCAAGCAAACCAGACTAGATAGCGGAGAAATACGTCCAAATCTACCAAGACAGGGCGCGAGATATCCCACTCTCACAGTACCTTCCGGTCTGGAGTTGGATTCTGCCGTTTGTGGCGGAACTGCACGGTAGATGGTCTTCGTCCACCAAAGTCTTTGCGATTAATTCCAGGATGGCAAGACGGCAAGAGCCATTACAACGCCATGGCATAGCAGAAGCGATCCGCAGAAATTGACAATCTCTAACTATGGTGGAACTGCTGGGAGTAGGTTGAGTTACCAAGGAGACGACTCTGTAGGAGGTTATAGTAAATTTATTTTGTATGAATAAGTATATTTTTGGCGATCAGAGGTTGGATACTTTATGAACAAGTATTATGGATACATTGAAATTAAAAAAATCGCCATCACCGTTCCTACAATTAACAATCTGAAAGAGCCGCTGATTGCTGATCCGCCACTGTCTTTATTTGGGGAAGAAAAATAGTTGAGGTATCTTCCATTCTCGAGCATATTGAGTAAAGAATCCATGAATTCCAAGTTGTTTGGCATAATTTGTTCTTCTGGAAGAAGGAATCCGTATTGTCCTTGGTCCCTCAATTCATAGGTCCAGACTACTGGAACTTTTAGGGCGCCCTTTGCCCAGTCGCGGCTGCCGCCGCTTGTAGGATCTGGAATTGGAACAGTGGTTTTAGCGTTTATTCTAAGACTAAGTTCGATTGATCTACAGCAAATATAAATCGCCCATCACTACAACCATTGATTACACGTGATATTAGATTGCTCAACTCTATGATACGATTTGGCGACCCTTCTGAAACGCCAAAATGCAGGTGGCGCTGATAGCATTAACGGCCAAGTTAACACCAATTTGGCCACCTATAATAACATTGATAATAAATGTTTGGCCAAGTTAACACCAATTTGGCCACCTATAATAACATTGATAATAAATGTTTTTTTTATAAAGGACTGATTGGTTATAAATGGTCCAGAAGGATATATCATTCCAAACTGGTAGTCAGGGAGCGAGGCTGCCCGCTGGTCACCTTTCCCGGTGCCTCGTCGTAAGGCGTTGGCCTCTGACGGGCGAGTGGCGTAACTAGACTGCTAACTGTTTTCGTCTCAAGTCTTCTACGCTCACCTCACGGGAGACAAAACGATCTAATACCGTTAAAACTTTCTTAGGTGACGGGTTTTTCGTTGTAGTAGAGAGCTCTAGTTGATTGGTTATAAAACATAAAAATATAACTAAAGATAACAATAAAAAATCTCGATTATTAGTGCAATCTATCATTTTTTTTATATAAAGGCTGATTACATCACAGAAATAATAGGGAGAGATAGACTGCCATCTATTAGTATATCTGAACGTTAAAGTGCGTAATTATTACGCATTGAAACCTTTATACCAAATTAAAAATTGACATACTTATATAAATAAAATTAAAATAATAAGAGCTAAAATAAAATATTTTATACCGCATAGGCGTGTTTAGAGCGCCATCTGCAGTGCGCAGCCATACTGTTGCCATATTGATCATTATAATAGAAGATTAATCAATTTTTAGAACGACATGTGCTATCTACACGTTGCGTTTAATAGTTTAATCCTGGTTGCTATATTGTAATTCGACATTGAGCAATCTAATACTCTATAAAATCAATGCTATTTAAGCAGCCCCTCGTTTCTGCACCGCCTGCCTCGGCTTAACGCATACACGGCAGTTCCATCTAATTTGTAACCACTGCGTTTCTGCTGTGTACATCTAATGGCGCACTGTGGTTAATTTGCCAATCAATATAAGAGAAAAATACAACTGTATTAAGCCGTTGAATTTTGATTTTTTAAATCTTTTGCAACAACAACAAAATTTTGTTTTTTATGCGTTTTAGCGCATATTCTATCAAATACTTTATTTGTCTGTTAACACCGAAACAAGTTTACAGGTGGCATGCGCTTGATAAGGACATGCGTTGGCAGAAATTTTGTACCTACTCAAAAAGTGGAAAAAGAGTTTATGTAAGAAAATGGCACAATGTGAAACTGTTAATTTTATCCGATAAGGATTCTCTTGGATAAGGCACTTCACTTTACGCACCTCTTGCTTGAGGATTTTGGCGCTAGTGCAGACGTTCATCATAGTTGTATAGTTGATGACAAGCATAATAGGCAGTGGCGTAGCTAGGTGGTCAAAGACCCTGGTGCGAACAAGTAATTGGGCCCTCGTCACTTAACTCCTCAAATCAAAACAAAACTAATTGAATTGCAATAAAAGGTGTTAGATTTCTAATAGTTAAAACAATATTTTATAGTTAAGTACATTACATATAAAAATCGAAGAATACTGTCTTATCTCAATTTTCGTGCCTTGATATTTTCGAAGCTATCAATGACTGTACTCGCACTAGAATTGAGATATAGTAGGAGTAGTAACAAGTTCTGGAGATTTCGGTTTGACTAAAATTGTGTCCAGTTTTAGTAACTTTTGTCTAATTTATTCCCTTTTCTGTTTTTGCTTAAAAGCGTCACTACAATTTTTTTATGTCCACAGTCACAATAAAAAAAACTAATTAATCAAATCCTTCTTGTGTTTGTGCTTATTGAAACAATACCGCAATACGCATATCCCACACACGCATACATACAAGACGAGTGCGCCAATATCCTGGCCGTTTGTTGTTTTACGCTAGAATGAGACAAAGAGACACCATATCGCTCGGCGAAGCAGCTCGCGAAATGGCATTTATTTATTTTTTATTTATTTATTTAATAGGAACACATCTAGTAAAAAGTTAATGTCATATTTGATTAAGATGTTAGCAAGAAATTGATGCGACATTATTTTTATGATTGACACAGTCGCCTAACTAGGCATAGGCCTGTTCTAAGGCAGACTTTTTTGAATTAGAATTACTCGCATTGTACTAGTACTACGAAATTCAGTTGGATATAATTTTTATAAATACTTTTAGTAGTTTCGTCTAGGTGGCGTTTTTGATTAAATTGACATTTATTTGAATAATGAAGATGTTGTAAATAATATGATCATTATTTTAATTAGATCAACAAACAAAAGCCCCAATGGCCCCCTAGCACTGTGGCCCCCCTAGGGCTTTGGGCTCTGGTGCACTTCACCAGCACGCAACTTAGTAACTACGACTATGATGATGGGACATGTTTAACGAAAGGTTTCTGGATTGATTCCCGACCTTTCCATATTCGAGTACACTCCGCACGTATTATACAATACACTGATTTAATAGCATAAACATGATTGCCTACAAATCCAATAGACGAATCAAAGAGTTTTGTAGGCTATATACATTATTTTGGATATATACGCGCCATAAAGTAGCATAGAAACCCACCCAGAAACACTGAGATCCCTAATGCCCTTCTCGTCATGAAATCATTTACTCAATTATTATATAAAAAGTTCAGTCATTGCACAGGTAATTGTGATTTTTGTATAAAGTCTATTTGGTAATATTTTGAAATTTGGATGTGTTGATACTTAATTTGTTTTATCCGCAATATATTGCTAGGTTAATTAAGTCCTGTTATTAGGTAATTTAAGTGGGCCTCTATTTCCGCCCCGGATGCCACCGAGCGAGCCTAGGGACACCAATGTGCTGGATATGGACTGTGACAGCATTCATAAAAATTCTTCTGTTATCATAAAAATCAGCATTCTTACAAATTATTCTGTTATAAATTATATGTATACGGATAAGGGCCCAAAGATCTAAGATTTATACCTGATTGATCCAAGATTATACAGCGAGAAATCCATGGAAGCAATTGGTTAAAAAAGGGCAGTCGTGTATTTTATTAGTTTTAATATAATTACTTGTTATTGATATTTCTCGTACGATTATTAAATACAACTTTAGTCATGCGAAACTTTATCATATTATTCGTATAACATTTATAATTATACCGTTCATTTTGATTTTGAATAATCAATGTGATGTGTTAGGTGGATGAAAGTTTATTACTTACATAATATGTTGATTGAATTTCCAACCAAGTACGATGTGTTGTATCTCGTGTATAGCGCGTCCGCCGCTCTCACTCCCATCTCATAAGAGTCGGGATAATTATCAAGGTATTCAGCCGTGTGACCATAAGGAATGATTAGTAATTGAGAAAACGAATGGATGGATAAATATAGATCGAGGTTTTCGATCGATGAGACGTAGCGTCCAAAGGTTCTCGATTCAGGTTCAGAGAAGGCCCTGGCGCCGGCGTGTGTTTCGGTGCAGGGGTTGGCACTGGCGCCTATTTCTGGAAATATAAAAAGAAAATCTCAACTTGGATCCCACGAGTCAACCGACAGTCGTATAGATACCCACGTGAATACAATACAATACAATACAATCAACTACTCCAGTAGATAGGCATTCCTACACTTGGATGCGTCACAAAATTAAATGCTTAAAATTTAATTATTAAAAACATAACTATCATGATAGTTGTCATGGCTGTAATATTATATTTAATATTACCTACTTACAAATAATGAAAATATACTAATGTCATTAAATAGTAAGAGAGGATAAAATATTGAAATAGAAATGCAAATTCTATGTAGAATAATCAACGTAAAATAATTTTAACAACATTAGAGATAGTCTGCTTCTTGTTGTACCGTCTTCTATTGGAACTATAACATTGATTATATATGGCATCAGATTGCTCTAATTCATAGTACATTTTGGCCACCCTTCTACGCCCGTGAAATGGAGTTGACGCTGATAGCATTGATGGCCAAACTACTTGTAATTTATTTGGTCATCTATAATAATATTGATAATTAATGTTTTTTTCAATTAAGGACTGTTCGATTATAAAAACCCAATAATTTAATGAAAACCATAATAAAATTCAATTATTAGTGCCATCTATTGCAATTTCAATATAGGCTAATTACATCACATATATAATACAGAGAGATAGAATGCCATCTATTAGTCTATATGAGCTTTAAAGAATGTAATTATTACGTATTGAAACCAGTATACCAAATTATAAATTGACATCTTTATGTAAAATAATAGCTATGATTTAAAAATTGGTTTCTTATTATTTTATTATTTTATTACATTATAGGATACCATATAGGCGTGTTTAGAGCGACATCTAAACTACGTCGCCTTACTGCAATACCACGAACGCAGCCATAATGAATATAAGAGAATATTATTAATATTTGGAACTAAAATATCAGGTAATGATTATCAAGATAACGATGATGACCTTACCCATCCAATTTGAATAGAAATTTCTGTTCAAATCAACTCCGGCGATTTCTTCATTGCAAAGGTAGTGAGAAGATCTATTCTTGCGCCACAATCTATTCTGCAAAAAAAAATAAATAAAACTATAACTTATGTCCCCTCTACACGTTGGCTAATACTTTGGCTTATCTCCAAGTGGAAGCGAGTCAGCACCACTCGTCACGTGTGAACAATGTATGGGAAAGAGCAAGAGGGACATACACGGTTTAGCCAACGTGTGGAGCTACCATTAGGAAGATCGTGCCTAGTTTACTAAGGCGTTCGAATAAAGTGAGAATGAGTATGTCTCAGTTAACTTTTATTAAATAGAATAATAATTTTTCCACATTTTTATTTTTATTATTTTTTCTAATCTTAAAATCCCTTCCACAACAACTTTTCACTCTGGGCAATTAACGATTCCTACACCGCAGAGACTATTGCTTCATCATCTTCGAATTTCTGGCCTCTCAGAATTACTTAATTCTCGGAAATAGATAGAAATTACTATGGTAAATAAAACATAATCAATATAAACAGGGAGGACTTTCATCTTGAATGGCAGGCATTGTAACTGCGGGCTGTGCGCGACGTTATCGCGGTAAAAATATATTTAGCAAGTTTTTCACGTATTTCATTTACCTCTCCATGATTTATTTATTTATATATTTTTAATATTAGTTAGGAGCTTCACAGACTAATCCAATTCGCCCCAGAATATTAAATCTATATGTACAAGTCCATAATAACTAAATTACGTAAGTAGGCTAATGTTGCTATTAAAAAAAAACATATCGACAAAACTAATCAAAACAAAGTATGTAACATCTATGTATGTATTTAAAGTAAATTACAAAGCGAAAAGTGATCTCTTCGCTATGTAATTTACCGGTACGTAAATTTCAAACATATATAGAATTATTGATTACCAGTCGAATGTCCTAGAAAAGAGAGCCCATAATTTCACCGACGCACGTACATGAAGGCCCCTTAATAGTAGCTCCATGTACAGGTATTCAATCATTATTACCCCTCGACTAACCCAGAAAACAGAGCCCATAGTTTACTGGCGCGCTGAACGAATTGCCTTGAATTTCTTAGGAGTTGGAAATGACGGTCTTTTCCAAGTCTGGGACTATTGTTTTGTTTCGGGATTATAATGCTGAAGCCACGTTTTGTACATGGTTATAAAAGCAGACCACAAATTGTTAGAAACGCTTTGTATCAATTCCAAAGAGCTTTATGAATGATCAGTGTGGTGTGTTATTGCACATTATTAAAAAAATTGGCTAGCTTTAGCGCGAATCATCCACAAGCGATCATCTAAAGCGCTTACTGAAATTTTTACTTATTTAGCAATAAAACGCGTCATGACACGACAACCCGCTAAAATATTTTTTTCAACTGTTTTAACCATTTCTCCGGTCAATGCCGTTGTAAGGCTTCCTGGGCGATGTCATATTTGGTGGATCTTCTTCTACTCTTAAACCCGATACGCAAACGGGCATTCTTAACCTACAGAACGTTTGCATAAGGTACATATGCAGAAGTATGACCATGTTTCGGAGTACCGAGCAAAATTACAATGGCTTCGGATACAGGACCGGAGAAATTTGCACATCCTTTCACTACTACATAATGTCCTACAAAATCCTACTTCTACCGCAATGAGGCCTTTACCGAGTAAATAGTCATGCCATGGTCTCCAACTTCGCTCAAGGCAGAAAAATACTCTACATATCTCAAATCACAAAACCAAATTTTTGTCCTACTCCTTCTCCGCACATGCAGCTCGACTATGGAATCAGCTTCCCCCAGCTATTAGAGGCTACATTTTATTTTTATTTCGATTTAATGACTCGTTGATAAAAAACTCAGCCAATTGTATCATATTTTAAATGTTGGTAGCATTCGAAATTTGAATTATTTCGATATGTCACCTTCATTTATGTCACGGCTTTGCCGAAGTGATCAATTTGTTTAATTTTTTATTTTTTCGCTTTAATTCGTACCAATTGGAGGCATTTTGTGTTGCAAAAGGATTAGCTTGATTTTTGAGATATATGGATGAATAGTGATCGTTAGTCGACTGCAAAAGTGCACCGCCGAAAGTCGTACACATCTGTAAGTATATCTCATTCAAATATTAGCATTTCCCGAACCAAGCTGGGATTTCCTTCGCTGCTTTTTAAGTAGCTTTTACTAATTTTATTTTAAATAAAAGTATCATCCTATAAACGGATTTCTTTACAAAACTTATCAATTTAAAATTTATCATATAGTACTCCAATTTTGGCTACTTTTGTTTTCACAACAACATGTCGGTTGACTGGAAGATATTGTTTAGTCCGCCTTTGTAACTGAAACGTGTTTATCGTGCAATAAAGGGATTTTCACTCCTTCTTTCATAGAATATTGCAGAGCATTTACGAATACCCATCGTAAGTCTTGGATTACTTTTTCCGTACCTAATAATAAAAAACAAACAAAAATGCTTAATTACCGGACGAACTTCAATTTCCCTCATGTTGGCCAACATGCAACAAGCCGAAAACAAATGACGGCTCTTTAAAAAAAATCTTTCAGAGGTCTTAGTTATGCCTTCCACAGTATTTATTTTTCAGTTCCAAGGAGTATGTACTTCATTTTCCTTATTTTATTTGAACGACCCTCTTACTTACATCGGTAAAAGTGTAGATATATCCATCGGGATTTGTCACTGGAAATATGTGCCAATCGAACGTTTCAGCTAAGTCTCTGATTGCTGGATCTGTACTTGTTACGAACTCATTAATAACATATGTGACTGCGGCTGGGCTAATCCATTCCCTGGAATGGATGCCTCCCTCGATAACAGCTGATCTAGAATTTAAAAAATATCGATTGTGTCACCCCAAGACTTTCCAGGCAAGTAGCCAAAAGTCTGTCCTCATCTGAATATTTATTTCATAAATAAAATAGATAAGCACCCTCTCTCGGCCGGTGGACGAACTCGGTTGGATTTCGTTGCGACGGCCTCGGGCGGTTCAGTTAGTTTCTCAGCTAAGAGCGGGGTTGGGCCAACCGACAACCAACGGCGTTATTAAACTGACAAAAAATATAACGCTGTAATACACGGAAATACGCATTTTTCAAAAGAAATTACGTATATATGTACTGTGGTTCGTATCATCATGACGCGTAACGGTGTAGTTACCATATCACGGGCATAGTAACTACACCGCACATTCATTACGGTTCACAACGAGACATTGCTTTTACCTTGATAGCATGTTATTACATACGTAAGGTTATAGTCAGTTACAAGAATCATGTTTATGTTACATTAAACCGTTATTACCTGTACGGAGCATGGTAAAACATATGATCGAGTAATGGAAATTGAACAAAATTATTTGCAATTCAACAAACTTACGATTGAAACATCATTATTCTGTACCTATAAAACCGTAATAACAAAACGACATTGTAGGAAGAAATCCAATATTTTTCTCCGTGTATTTGTTTATAATATATGGTGGAATTCAAATATTATTAGTGTAGCCTGTATATGATATTTTAACCAGAAAATTACAATGTGATTTTGGCCCAACAAGGCATCTGTGTACTAACTTTCGAGCCTCTAAGTCCAATATTTCGAAATTAAAATATGACTAGTGCGCCTCCTGGTGGGCCGATTACAAACACAACCATTTAAACTCTTGCCATGACCAAATGATGCCTACATGCCAAATTTCAGCTCAGTCGGATTAAATGTTTGTGGGTTATCGTGGACGAATAGACACAGACATACTTCCATCTGGAAATGGTCTTAATCGTCTCAGGCGGTTAAAAAAAGAAGTTTCCGTTTTCACCTAGATTTTTATAGCGCGTTCTCAATGCTTTCCCTCCTCGTCGGTTGGTAGGCCGGAAAAGTAAAATGACTCTCAGCACCTATATACTGTGTTGCATACTGTTTTCGCATATATTCGACTTATGATTCTTTCCCGAAAACAGCGTGCAACACGGTGAATATTTTAATAATTAAATTCGTAGAAGGTATACCTGTCTGTCTTTCCAAAAGAAAGCTTAACGCCCAGTATTTGCCTTTCTTCAAACGATTGTCCACCGATTACCAATTTCACATTTTCAGGATAAGCTGTTTGTAAATCTTCCAGCCATGCATTTATTTCTTCAAGGTCATGATAAGAATCCCATCCTAGGATTCTTGTTTCTCTATGATACGGTTTCACCAACCCGTTCTTATGTACTATCCTGAAAAAAACGAGCAATTTTGTTTAACAAATGTTTATTTAACTTAAATTTTCTTAACTGAAAAAAGAGATTTAACAAATATTTTTAATAAGCGTATCGCATATTATTATGCGATATATGTATACTATATACACACATATGTCATAGATCACATGCTTTAACTTTCTATACAAAGGATTTTGTTTAAATTTTTATTTAAATTAGAAAACCAACCGTGAAAATATTTAAAAAAAACACACACTTTTAAAAAAACATATAACTTTAGACGAGTTATAACTCATAAAGATGTATCTGTTTTTATTTATTTTCAGAAATATTTTCTATTTGACGGTAAATAAACGACGATCCCATTTATATATACATAGATTTGTTAATTCTCAAACATTACAATAATCAGAGACTTTATTTTATTACTTCTGTAATCTTTACATACATATCTTTACCACATATTTTATTTATATATATGGTATCTATACATACATACAAATCTATAAAAAAATAACGTTTTTGGCGCGAGAAACTTTGATGTTAAGGGAAGTTTTAAATTATTTTTTTTTAAAAGTAGCGACGAAAAAATTCAAATGACAGTGTTTTAATTTAAATTAGCTCTTTTAAATGATATTCGATTGCATTTCCTCTTGGCTGCCCTTAATAACTAGATAAATATTATTCACTTATGACGTTATTGTAAGGTTCTGGGTTCGATTTCCGGCTGGGTTACCATTTTCCGTCGGGATGAAATTAATGGAATTGCATTTTCAGTCCTGTCGAGCGAATGCAAAAACAAGACACATATGCTACACGCACATAAACGCGTCATATTAGGGTTGGTTGTAAAAGATTGTCATACACCCGCCCATTGTGAATTTCACAATAAAGAGAAGAAACATCAAACAAACAAACAAACTCTTGGACTAGGCGGGTAAGCAATTTTTATGAACATGCATGCTAAATTTCTGGTTGATCAATTTCGCTTTCGTACGAAATCCTAAAAATTTATAATAAAAATATTTATTTAAATCTGTCAATATAAAAAAATGACAATAAAAAACAAAATTTCAAATTGAAACTGAAAATATAATAGAAAAAGACTATGTAATAAAACTACAAACGCTGCAAATTAGGGGTATCCTCAGGATATCTTTTAACCTTTCAAGACACGCTTCTTATTGGTACAGGACACTACTAAGTAATGAAATTTAAATAATAAAAGACAAATAAATAAAAGAAATACGCGGTCCGCTGTATACGGTTTGAGCGCCCCTGCTTTAATAACCGTAATACGACTTACGCCTGCACGTCCGGTATTGCCTTCTCGAAGCGTACGCCTTCCCGCCTCATCAGGTCCATAAATTCCGCCTGGCTGTCCGGAGGGATCATTACTTGTGCCCATCCGCGCAGTGCGTTGTACTCCGCCCATACATCGTAATCCGCGTCCAGCGACGTCACCAGTTTGACTTGATCTTCTGTCGACGGCCATAGTTTATAGACGGAAAATCCGCTGAAGTTCTTATTGGCGAAAACCGCAACGAAAAATAGGAAAATCAGCAGTGCCCTCATTTTTGTACGACAATCGCTATCGAAATACATAGAGTAATTAATCAGCTTCGATAATCCTAATATATTTATTATTCTTTATCAAAATATTTTGTAGCTGATTGTTATCTATAAGATTAAATATTGCTATAGTTGCCCACAAGACGGAAAATATTACCCAACGGAAACGTTCTGATAAAAGATTTTTATTAACACAGAGGAGTGGTTCAAAATACATATGGAAGCAACTCTTAAAACCGCTGGTATTACCTACATATGTACGGTTAGTAATGCTTTCTAGCTGTATAAGATTACACAAGAAAAAGTAACATTGACATATCACATAAACGTTTATTAGATCGCTTAATTTGACGCATAAAACACAACTATAAATTAATACTCACAGCAGCGATTAAAGCCATAAATGATGATAATAATGAAATATTTATTTGCAGGTGTCAATACAAGAATCACGTTAGAAATGGAAAAAATTCAAACTGATAATACATAAAGAATATGTAATAAAACTACAAACTAAAAATTAGTGGTATCTCCAGGATATCCCATAACCTGGTTTTCAGGACATATCTATTAATTATTGGTGCAGGAAACTACTATTTAACAAAATAAAATAAAAATAAACAAAATCAAATAAATCAAAAATGAAAAATTAAGATCAAAATAATCAACACTAAATAATCACGATAAAAAATACAAACAAATGGAAAGCCAATAATAATAATCAAATTAACAAGTACTCATTCTAAAACAAAATATAAATATCTTTGACTTCTAAACATCTCCTTTTAATAACATATTTTTGTAGTGGCATATTCTTGTAGTAACATATTCAAATGTAAAACTGATGACAGCCCAGACCTCGCACCTTGCGATTTTTTGTTTGTTTTCTAAAATTAAAGACAAACTTAGAGGCACACGTTTTACGTGCCCGGAATCGGCGGTAAATGCGTTCTACGAAGCCGTTGAAGAGGTCACTTAGGAAGACTGGTCCAACTACTTTTTACAATGATTCCAGATGAATGCAAAAATGTATAAATTGTGAGGGCATATACTTAAAAAAAACAATAAATGCATCATAAGCCTAATATCTGGTCTTATTTACCAGAATCCAGAAACTTTCAGTTTGACCTAAGTAACATAAGTTTTAGCTGGGCTGTTCGCAACCTACCAAGCGAGTCCCGACGCATCCGACAAGGGGAAATGAGACGACAACAATCGCCGTTTAGCCTGCACAGCTAGTGCCCGGGTTTCCCCTTTGTACGGGCTAGCCCCCGGGGCTAGGTACATATTTGTTGTCGAGAAGGACCTCAACTACTGATCAATTTAATGTCGCTGTAAGCTGCCAGCCATAAATATTTAGTATACTAATATTTTAAACAGTTTTTATTTTTCCGGTTGGCAGGATGTAACACAAGCCTGTGTCTGAAAAAATAATCATGCACAAGAATAAGAGGGATGTCGAATATAATAGATAACATAAATTATATATTGGTAGTTATCATTGGTAAGTTTCTAAGTTATGCATTTAATAAAAAAAAAACAAAATCTATCAAACAAAAACACGGCACATACATATAATTTGAACAAAACATATATAAAGATAAAGATAAAAAAAAAACAAGAAATCAACAAAAAGAACTATTAAATGAAGTGCAGATTTTATTCAAAACTGTATCTAAAAAATGGTTATTAAATAATAAAATAAAAT
Organism: Micropterix aruncella; assembly: GCA_944548615.1. Lineage (NCBI taxonomy): Eukaryota > Metazoa > Arthropoda > Insecta > Lepidoptera > Micropterigidae > Micropterix > Micropterix aruncella. The sequence continues at coordinate 26,836,974 of OX155955.1, read as the reverse complement.
TATTTTCTGGCATTGACTCAATATTAATATTTTTTTGTGCATAGTGGGCCCGATTGCGTTTCTTTATGGACTAAAACTAAAATTAGTCCAAGCGAACGATACAGAGCAATACGTTAGAGCGGAATATGAAACGAACGATCGTCCTAATAAATTTGAGCATATTTCGTGCGGTGTAAGATTTGACCTTGGCGGGCAGTTTTAATGCGAAAAAGTGACAACCGGTCATCTCACACTCCGCTCTAGCGTATAGCCCTGTCTTGTTCAAACGGACTAATTTCCGATTTTAGTTCACGAAGAATCGCAATCGAGCCTAGTACCTATGTAAGTTCTGAAATTGTACAACGTATGACACATATTTGCATGACATATGACCATTACTAGAATAAATAATTAAATTATAAAGCATGTCTTTTTTAACCTTTGTTTATAGCTCGAACACGTCACGACAAAATAGTATATTTGTGTCGATAAATATCAAAAACGCCCAAGTCACGAATACAAAATTTTCGGATATTGATATTCTTTCTAGTTGTAACTTTTAGCCAGTAAAAAGCTCTCATTATTGTTTTGTGCTATGAATATTATACCTGGCAACACTGACAAAATAAAATGAATTAATTATGTAAATCAACATTTTCGATGAGTTTTATTAGGACTTGGGCGAGTATTATTTTTTAAACGCGTGTGTGACTTCATTTGATTGAAAAAAATCTATCAATTTTCGCTCTTAGTTTCTTTGGGAAGTCAAGGACTTAGATTGAATTGACTAAAACGAAAAAATGAATTTTTTTTTTGAATTGAAGGAATAAATAAAACAGTAAATGGCCTGTACTGGACTTGGGCGAGTTTGATATCTATCGACACATTTATGGATTTGTTTTTAGAAACATATGAGTTTTTTAAACATAATATTATTTGTATACATGACATCTACTCAATGATTGTAAAAATATCCAGCATTATCCGGGTCCAATCTCGCCAATCCTCTGCTAGATTTTAGAGACACACCGTGTTGATGTCATATTGATTCCGATTCCGATTTCCCGTTTCCAGCCCGAAACTCACTGTAACAAAGTTCACTTTGTTACAAAGAGAGTATGTTCTTTGCGGATCTGCTTTTAGCGCCCAGGAATACTACCGAAAACTTTGTCACGAGGAGAATTCTACTTCGATTAAAGACATTCTTTCAGATTTAAGGGCCCGCGGAAGCATTTGCGAAGTTTATCTGGCAAGCAAAAGGGAGGAGAGAAAAGTAGAAGGTGGATCTTCGCGCAATTTTTAAATTGGAGGCGAAAGGTTAAGCGTTAAAATGATAAAAGGTGCGACGCAATTTATATACAAGGCGGTGACACGGATAAACTAGGAAAGACCGTTTAAGCAGTGGTCGGCAACAAAATGTTACAGAAGATCTACTTTCCGGCATTGCTGGCTACATTTAACAGGTCAGAATGGCCATGCTTCTATAATAATGTGATTACGTACTTTGTTTAAAGAAATTTTCGTCCTAATAGAGCACTAAGGTGCGAAAAAGAGCCCACTGGATTGTGTTGGTGGTTATGTCCCATTGAATCAGCGGCGTAGAGCGTCTAGTACATGGGCTCCCAACCTTTTTCAGTTTGCGGCTCCCTAAAGCTTTTTCCTAAAGATCAGAATTTTTGGTCGACCCTTTCATCGAAGAAACACTTTAAATTTTTCTAACCCTCTATTAACCTTTAGTAAAATTTATGGTAAAAGTAAAACAAAATTAATTATCAGCAAATAGCCAGGATTTGTCTTTCGGAGGGGTCAAGTCTTGTAACGGTGGGGGATGCAACTAAATTTACACATTTAAATTAATAATTTCGAAAACGACATAAAAAAACCCTATCCACGGGATGGTTTTTAGTACAAACACAAATCTAACGAAAAAAACATTTTTCGTTGGATTTGGTTAATGAAAACCATCCCGCATACGTTTCCAATCGAAAACATGTTCCATTTGAAACATGTAACACCTCAATTTCTAAGTCATATCGATTACTTCACAAATTCTATTGATTATAATGTTTTCAAAATGTACTTTGAATTTGTTATTTTCTCAAAAACATACTTAACACAATCCACGCTGTAATCGACGTATAAAAGTAACTAAAAATCAAACACGACAATTGCCAGTTTTATTCGAGTATGAGAATATATATATATATATATATATATATATATATATATATATATATATATATATATATATATATATATATATATATATATATATATATATATATAGTATGAGATTTTCTGATAGTCCTTTATACGATTTATTTTGGGAACTATATAAAATAAGGATCTGTTGAAATATTTCTTTCAAAAATAATAAGAACATTTTTCTTTAAAGAAAGTATTACATTTTTAACTTTTTTCATTACGGTATTCTATCCTAAAATTAATAATGCATTTAACTTGTAAAAAAGTTGTCCTTTTCGAACAATTTGTACAAATAAATAAAAAAAACAGGTTATATTTTATTTAATCTCGCTTGTATAATTCACATTTCAGTACTTCAACCGTATCTAAAACATATCTTTATGATGTATAGTAATATAAATAAAGCTGCAAGCATATTTTGATTTTGATTTTTTTAATAAAAAATATTGCTTCTAGCTAGCTGTACGCCCTCCTTACAATCAAGTTTAAATCGCTAATACCTACGAGACAATAATGCGTGAGCAATGATTGAGCAATGTTTTTTTTTTTTTTAAAACATACAGCATAAAAATAACATATGAGCATAATATATAACGGTAGTAAAGCTAATGATGTATTAAATTATTTGCGATATAAGGATTACAAAATATGTTAAACAATACAATACAAAGTAAACCAAAAAGAAATTAAAACTAACAGTTAAAATCGCTATATGCGAGATGTAGATGGAGAGCGTGTATATGTGCGTGTGTGTGTGTTTGTGTGTTTGCGTGTATATGTGTGTGTGGGTGTGTTTATCTGTAGTGCGTATGTGCTTGTGAGTGCTTGTATGTGCATATGAAAATATGGGATGCTAATTCAATCCGATCTGATAGTCAGCTTTTCACGTGCCTCATTAACAAAGTATCGACTATTTTGGTGGTTAAATATGTCAATATCATTAAAGCCTACATTTTATGCATGCATAACTCGCGGCAATGACGAATTGGAACCATAGTTAGTGTTGTACCTTGGTACGTACAAAGTTAAGTGAGCGAACGCGAGTCGGGAAGGCGATCGTATGCTCATCCTACTCAGGAGATATGCACTGTCCAACCCAGCATGAATAATTTTATGTATGAATCGACATATCTGATACTACTCGCCGATCCTCCAAAATACACTGGAGGATCGGCTAGTGACCTTCAGCGATGATCATGTTTAAACGTGTTTGTCGGGCAGGATGTGGTTTACCTGAGATATCATCGCGCGGGTGAGAGTCACGAATTAGTTTTGTGTAGAAATTCAAGTTGTTGTAGCGCGAAAACCAGTTGATCTGGTGTCGTTGTAAAGATCTCTCAGACCACTTCTAAGTCTTAACTTAAGACAATAATAAATTAATAGTAAAACCACATTCTTAAAATCAAGCTTTTAATAAAATGCTCTGGCTCGAGACAACTCTGGGTGCAGCAGGGCAGCAGCCATGTCATAGCGGAGCTTAAAACGGGCTATCATAATTAAATGCTATACATTTCGCGTTTTTGTGCTGCTGACCACTGACGAGTCCTCTTGTTAAAAGCCAATCAATAAGTGTATGCGTATACAAAATTTCGCTTCTGCGCTGTTGACCGTCGAGGAAAGCCAATCCTGGCTACAGAAGACCTGTCGCGGTGATAGAACGGGCTATCATAATTGAATGCGTATACAAAATTGTGTGTCTGTGATGTTGACCGTGAAAGAGTATCCTCGTCGGGAGCCGATCTTGGGTGTAGAATCAGGTCATGCGCACCATAAAAATGCATTGTCATCGGAACTGAACCAACATGTAAAATGTCAACTTCATAGAATAAGAGGAAGTGATTCTAATTCAGCTTGCTAGATTTGACCTAAACCAACTAGCATACATACTAACAAACATTGTAAGGTAAATAATGGATTGTAAAAATAAAGCTTGTAAATAAAATAAACTTCTGTGTTTTATATTGGTACGTTTTATCTTGTAGACCTATAAGACTCGATTTAGCCATCCTCGACGTTACACATGCCTTGATATAACGAATTTTTTATTATCCCTTTCAAGATCATTATATCGAGGTTGAACTGTATTAAAATATAAAATGGATATCTACCTTGACTTAGTATTTTTATGGCTAGGCAAATTTTGGTTGAATTTGCTAATAGATAGATTACTCGTGGCTTTTGGTGGTGGCGTTTCTGTGCTGTTGAACGTTGAGGGGTCCCCTCGTAAGAAGCCAATCATAGGCACAGTAGCTCTGTCGCGGAGAAACTTAGAACGGGCTATCATAATTGAATGCATATACAAAATTTCGTTTCTGTGCTGTTGACAGTTGAGGAGTCCCATCGTCGGGAGCCAACCCTGGGTGCAGCAGCAATGTCATGGTGAAATTTTGAACGGGCTGCCATAATTGAATGCGTATACAAAATTGTGTGTCTGTGCCCTTGACCGTGGAAGAGTATCATCGTCGGGAGCCGATCCTGAGTAGAATCAGGTCATGCTTACCATAACAATGCATTGTCATCGGAACTGAACCAACATGTAAAATGTCAATTTCATAGGATAAGAGAAAGTTGTTCTAATTCAGCTTGCAAGATTTGACCTAAACAAGCTAACAAAAATTGCAAGGTAAATAAAAGCTTTTAAAATAGTCTCCGAATACAAGTAAAAATTGATATAAAATTGAAAATTACAAAATAATTAAAGAATTCGTCTCATATGATACTTAAATATGCTGGAATTATAGAAGCCAGTCAGGAAAAAAAACACATCGAAAGCAATGCAATTAGCCTAAAAGTCCAATACCCAGCTAATGCGAGAGCTATGGTAGCTTTGAAAAAAAACGTGAAAACGGGGCAAGGCGAGTTCGTAGCTGGTTATGATTTCATCGCGGCGTTTTCACAAAAAATCTAAGGCGCGACTATACTCGTATCTTGCGAAGCTCTTATATGGGTGAGACGTATCTGCTCGTTTCAGAATTCCAGCTCGATACAATTTTCTCTATGAAAACGGCTGGCGCAAGCAGTAAACAGAATGAAATGCAATAACCGTAAAAAGGTATGGCGGGTTGACGTTTCCTCTGATATTTGATGAGACAACAATATAGATCGACGTGACGAGCGACGATAATACTACAATCCTACACTCTGGGGTATCTTCCCATTATCCAATTTCTCTTTTATTTGGGGAGGTTTATCAGTTGAAGTAACTTGCTTTTTACTTTCACGGGACACCAACCAACTAGGGTGGAAAGTATTGTGAACGTGCACATTTTTTCCAGATAAAGACGGAAAAAATATATAAATAGAATCGAGCGCATTCAAATGAAGTTCGTGAAATATCTCTGCTTCTGTCTGAAAATCCCATACAGCTCATCTAACTATTTCAATTTATCCAAGAAATTTCATATCCTCCCCTTGATTAAGCGGCGTGAAACCGCGGACTTAACCTTTTTGCTAAAAATCACCCCAATAACATTAACTGTCCTGACTTACTAAATAAAATTAATCTCCGTGTTCCGTCCAAACTCAATAGATTTAACCCTGCTCTTCATGTTCCGCATGCTGGTACCAACTATAGGCAAAATGCATTTCTGTGGCGAACAAGTGACAATTTCAATGACTTGATTAAACGCTTTGGCTTTGATCTATTCTGTACGAGTATAAACTCAGCTAGGCAGCGGCTGAACAATGAATTCTTTAGCATTAATTGTTGAATAATTTTTGATGCATTTTTAATCAATAGCTTTAATTGAAAGATCACATATGTTTCTACAACGTTACTTAAACGTGAAAACCTTTAATTGGCTCTCTGTTATCTTACTCCGTCTTTTGTTAAATTATAATTAGCTGTTGGTTTTCCTAAAAATAAATAAATAAATAAATATATATTTTAAACCACACTCTCCACCCTCCCTGAGACGATTAAGACCATTACAAGATCGAAGTCTGCCTGTGTGTATTTCTGCATGATAGCGCCCAAACGCTCAATCCGATTGACCTGAAGTTTGGCATACATTATTGGTCATGGTAAGAGTTGAAATGGTTGTGGTTGAAATCGGTCTACCACTAAACAGTCATATTTAGTGGTAGTGGGGTGCACTAAATAGTCATTCCTCGACCTCACAGAGGAGTTATCCACCAAAGTTGAGCGTCTCCAAAATGTTTGCATTCGGTATATCCATGGCCTCAGAAAATTTGACCATATCACGGAGTACAGAGAGAAGCTTCACTGGCTGTCGACCCGTGAGAAAAGAGACATGCGAGTTCTCTGTATGCTTTTCAAGATCTTGGATGGCGTCGCTCCCAATTATCTTACCGGCAGATGTACTGCACTATCGGCTCATGAACGCCCTCTGAGATCAAAAAACAACCTGCTACTCTCTATCCCTACTCACAGCAGTGACTTCTTCTCATTCTCTTTCACCATGCATGGAGCCCGTCTTTGGAATGCTTTGCCGAAAAATGTGAGAACCGCGCCAAGCATAACAACTTTTAAAAACAGACTCAGAGAGCATTTGAAATCCTCCAGATAAATTCCCTTTCCCCTCCCATTTCCCTCCTTTTAAAACTTTAGCGTCCTTATAGGTGTTAGATTATTTTGATGTGGCAAATCTGTGCCCACAAAGAGTAAAGTATATACTTCTTTCTATCCTCCTATATTTTATTTGTCATACTCTTTATATAGGTTAAGTTATGTAGTCTACTCGCAAATAATGTTCTTACAATAGTATAGGTTAGCTCTAAAATATTGCCTGCAGGCAATAAGCTCGCCTTTTCTTAAGAATAAAGAGTTTTATTATTATTATTATTATTATTATATTTCAATCTCGAAGAATTTGCTTTATAGACTTGAAATTTGGTACACAGGCCTTGCTATGGCAAGGCCGGTGGGGCCGAAATCAGATTGAAATTCCGCCGGTCAGTATTTTTGCGTAAACTATTGAATCGAACGTATTTAATGCGCTGCATTCTCACTATCAGCGCTCGTTCCGACTCTCCCTTTTAATTTCAAAATCACTCTCAAAATCCTTTAGTAAATCTTTACTTACTTTCCGGGAATGTTTTGGGGAAATACAACCGATTTTTATTCAATTAAAGTTTTTGAAAACAATTATTTTTTAATAGCTAAATATATTTCTGCATTATAAATAATCTGAAAAAATCTAAAGAATCACAAAAAAATAATACCAAAAATATTTATTTAAATATTATTTCACAAATCTAAAAGGAGAAAATTGCCACTAAAACTCCCGCAATCAAAATACTCAAAACGCTGGTGATGGCAGCCGCACCATCGATTTCATTATAGGAAGGGAAGTATTTAATGTTTCTTCCAGTGTCAAGCAGAGACAATAAAGAATCCATAAATTCTTCGCTATTTGGTATGATTTGATCTTCGGGCAGTTCGAATCCGTATTGACCCTGGTCGCGTAGTTCGTACAGCCAGACAACAGGAACGTGTAAGGCGCTTTTGACCCAGTCTGGACTACCACCGCTTATGGGATCTGGAACAGAATAAGTAGGCCATTTCAATTTCTCTCATCTAGCATCAGCGAGTATAATGAAAATAGAGATACAATAGAAATAAACAGTATTATTAATATTTTTATGAATTTTAATTAAAAAACATTTTTTTCGACATCTAAAAAAATAATAGTATAACCATAAAATGCGACCTAAAAAAATTACGATTTGTGTCTACACCTAGACAATATAGATAATAAGCACTGGAATTTTGTGACCAGGCTAAGAGAACAGGTTTGTTAACATATGTGCAAAAAAAAGTTACATTAACCGCCCCACCTATACGAAAGTATGTGATACGTCCGTTATATTATCATCGTCCGTCCACCCGAACGCAACAAGCTGTATCATGTACGTTCTAGTACAAAAACAAAACAAAAACTAATTAAAAAAAAATATAAACCCACAAAGCGTACGAGATACGTCGAATTGTTCCTACGATTCTAAATACAAAAACGGGTAATAAATTGGTCTATTGTGTTAAAAAAGTATCTGGTATATTGTAAACAAGTATTGCTATTAGGAAATCTAATGAAAAAACCCAACGGTTTTTTACCTACTTTTTAAATAATATCCCAAAGGTAGGGCGGTTAAACAATGGCTTAAAATCGGTTTCTTTAAGGACTGATAAGGCCTTTGCACTGTCTGATTTGCGGATACAAATTTTACCTGATTTCACCCAAAAACATAGATATTTTTTCTCGGCTGCCTTTTTCTTAGCTTGCACCGGAAGAAATTTAGTACTTTTGGTGAGGTAATCAGACAGTTACATGGGTTGTGGTTTACATATATATAAAATCAAGAATTGTAGTATTCGACTTGTATTCCTTCTTACTGGATCAATTAAACATTTTCACTTTGTCTATTATAGAGTGGGAATTAATGGGCCCTTGCTGAGTTGGCCACGAAGACCCATTCTGTTCAGGGTTGGTCACACTCACGGGTCAACACCTATCCGACGGCCTCCACGCATGAAGTGCGAGCCCGGGTAGGACTTTGGCCTTATTGTTAGGTTCCCCTGGGAATCATCCTTCTGGCGCTCCTGGACGGTCTGCGCACCGTGCGGCGTAAGCCAATCAATTGCGCACTGACTAACAGTCGGGGGAGTCTGGAAGCAGTACTGTTTCCTATAGAGCGGGGGTGGTTGCGGACCTTACGGTGACTGCTCTTGAAACGACCATCGGCTACCCGATCCTGGGTGAACAGCCGGGCAAAGGATGCCATGGACCGCAATAGATTCGGTATACACCGTTTCACCGCTTTGTAAGGGAGAGAACCGCACAAGCGCCCTCGAACTCGTAGTCAATCGAGAGACTGGAGTAATCTGGTCGCAATTGGAAGTATGGGCGTGAGTGTAAGCCCTCTGGGTAACACTTATTTATGTATTTATTTAAGAATTAATTACTATAAAACATTGATTAGCTTACAAAAATAACAGGAACCGAATGGCAAAACCTTAAGCTTTTGCTTATTTGTTTCTGTCACCCAACTGGGACTAGCCCGTTCTAGGGTAGACAGGACTCCCATATTACAATCAAGTTTGCTTGATTGATTGGTTGCTTACACTCCTGGCTATCTCGCGGTTAAGGCGTTGGCCTCTTACGGGCTTGCGGCGGAGCTAAACGGTGGACTGTTTTTGTCCTAAGTCTTCTGCGCTCACTCCAGAAAGATAGAACGACTAATCGTTAAAACTTCCTGAGGTGACGGGCTCGCCCGCTGTAGTCGACAACTCTAGCTGTCTATTATAGAGTATCTTATCGTGGTAGTAGTATATTCGACAATGATTGGTCTTAACGTAGGTTTCGAGGTTTTAAAACTTTCTATAAATTACATGGTTTACTACTGCTTCAGCTTGAATGACTTGGATGAATCTTAGCATGTATTCGATCCATATTTTAATTTGTTTTTTCAGGTATTCCCCGAATAAATAGGTACGTACATAGGATATTTGGCGAATTTCCAGCGACATAGGTAGTGTTGTATCTTGTGGCAATTGCATCAACTGATCTTATTCCCATCTCATATGAATCGGCATAGTTATCGAGAAATTCGGATGTATGTCCATATGGCAGGATGATCATTTGAGAATAGGAATGGATTGCCAAGTATATATCAAGGTTTGGAACTGCTGCGACATATCGACTGAAAGATCTGGATTCAGGTTCTGAAAAGGCCCTGGCACCGGCGTGGGTTTGTTGGCAGGGGTCATCACTGGCTCCTATTTCTGAAAAAAATAAATTAAAATATAAGTAACATTTTCGTTGAATATCCGTTTATGGATACGACAGTACACCAAGAGAAGATTGCGGAATAGGAAAGGAAGATATATTATTATTAATATGAAAAGATTTTTGTCCCACTTTTCTATAGCTGTAAATCATATACCAATGGAAAGATCTTTTTATGTACAACATTTATTATATGTCCTCCTCATCGTGATCCGACGACGGCGACCTCCTGGCTGACAGGACTTCTTCGAAGACAAGTCCCGTCCGATGTTCAAAAACTAGAGGTCATCTGCGCGTGAATAGTTTACAGTGAGTAAGCGGTTGCGCTGGTGCAGACTCACTCTCTCGTCCCTGCAGTCCAAACGCCAATGGAGCGGAGATCCGCCACGATTGGAGGAAAGAGGGATGCAGTTTCTGACCGCCGGTTTTAAGCCCTCAACCGGACGCTCTAGGCCTGCCACGATGCCGTGCTGTCCCGCCGCTTCCGCCAACATCCGTCGCTTATAAGCTGTCGAGTTGCCTTCTTCGCCGGGTCAGTCCTCGTACACTATGCAGGAGGTATCCGCAATCAGACCTGTCCGCCGAAGCGTGCAGGCCCCCCTCGACCAGGTTTAGCCCACGAACCGACGTGGTTTACCGCGGTGTGGCTGCTGCGTATACAACAGCTACTTGGAGCCACTGATGAGAGATTTGTAGAACGCCTGTGGACCAGTGTGGTTCTCCACCCTCCGTAAGGAGAGCCGGCTGAAGTAACCTGAAAGGTGCTACCACTAGACGCTCTACTACAACAACATTTATTACTAGAACGACTGACCTCACTTATAGGACGTTTCTGAGTTATATTCTATTAAATATGGCTAATTGCCTGATATCCCTTAGGGCACCTAACACATCCAGGCATTGTATTTTTAATAACGAAAACCATCACTGAATACCCAAAACGATAAAGTAGATACGCTGTGTGAGTACAAACTATGTATTCTTAAGAATGCTCGAGTTTGTCAGCAGTATATGGACGGGAAATACTGGGATATGTTGCTTGAACTCTGTATTATTTCTCATGATTTCGTTTACAGCCCTGTTTACAGTCGTATGTCATGCGCTAAGGTCAGCTGTCCCACATGGTGTGCCCAGTGGACGATATTTTATGGATTTTCTTTAAATAAAAAAATGCCATTGGAGTTTTCGTGTAATTAGCCATATTTAAGATGATTCAGAACTTCAAATCTCCGAAACGGCTTATAATTGAGGTAAACTGTAGTAGTTGTAAATATTCAAGATAAATAGATCTTTCCAATGGTAAATACGTTATTGTTATTGGAGAAGTGGGCCCATCGCCCATACATATTTCTGCATTGCGATTTGACAGCATAAATATTATTGCTATGGATGATTAACTGGAAGCATAATTGAAGTCTGGTTCAGACTTCGATAAGCATGATAGCTTACACGTCGTGGCCGATTTTTTTAAAAACTGAGTTACTTAAAAAAAAACTCTGAAATCTCCGAAGTATTCCAAATTTTTCCAACGGCTTGTCGAGCGCTGAAGATCTGCAACGCTATGGTTTAGATACATTAGAAGACCTGCGAGTAGTATCAGATATATCGTTTCTACATAAAATTGTTCATACTGGGTTGGACAGTCCATACCTCCTGAGTAGGTGAGCGAGAATATGAGCGCCTTCCCGACTCGCACGCGCTCACTCAACTTTTTACGTACCAAGGTTCAACACTAACTATGGTTCCAATTCGATATTGCCGCGCGTTATGCATGCTAAGGCGCTGATATACGACTTTAATGATTTTAAACTGATAATTACGTCTAAACGAGTACTGCTTACGATTCGAAAAAAATATATGTTAAACAAGAGCATTTACCTAATATTTTAATCTGTGAATATTTTAGATTTTGTTTATATTACATAGTGTAATTAATTTGGGAAATGAGGTCTAACCGAACACAAACACGAGAATTACGCAAATACTATCTAGTGTATTATTATGAAACCTGCACCATTTTAAAGATAATTTAATTATCTATCTTCTTATCTGTGAATTTTTTCGAAAAGTCAAAGAATAATATCCGATTTTGCTTATTCGAACAAAATTGGTGCGCGAGTTGTAAAGCGGGCCTCGCCGGCGACGAGAGTCAGTATGACCGCGACCACTGTCACGGGTGGATGCTGACGCTGCGCTCCGAACGAGATAAATTACGATAATTAAAAACAAAATGGCCAGAAACTCAAAAATTTTAAAACTTAAACTCAGTATATTAGAGAAAAATAGATTATTAAGGTAAGTAGCGTGTTTAAGTGTATTATTACGTGTATATTATTACCATTTGTCTACTCTGATGCTCTTTGCCTGACGTCAAATTGGGGTGACCACACGAATAGGATTCGTGCAACAATTTAACTAATTAACACATAAAATAAATTACTTCTTTTATTTTATAAACTGACGTGATTACTGTTTTTATTTTAGGCGAATACGAAACAACACTAATTCTGAAGATGTAAATTCACAGACGAGGTGAGTAAACAGTGTAGGTAAACAAAACTACATCAAAAGGTAATGCTCACAGGTAAATGCATACCTAATTTAATATTTTGATTTTAGTGTAATTCGAACAATAATTATGTTTTATCAGAACTGTCGGAATCAGAATATTATTTTGAAATCAAATATCAAACTTGAATATTGAATTTGAAAATCGATTTAGGGCCGATTTCTATATGAAACCTGCAAGTAAAAACAAATATAAGTTGAACCATCGGTTTACTAAATTCATTCGTAAAGCGACAAAATTTAATTCGGGTTTTCGTAGTATGACGTAAATTATTATACTTTGTTTGGAGGGGGTTGTTTTTGTTGCAAAAAGATAATTATGGGTTTTAGACAAAAATTTAGTAGTAATAATAATAAACCTACTTATAACATAGTTACGCGCATCCCTGACTCACTGACTGACTTTGTAACGCTGTAGGTAAAGACAGTATTTTTTTTAATTTGTCAGTTTTTAAACTTGAAATGCTACTTCGAATTTCAAACTTGAAATTGTGCGTTGAATTTCGAACTTGACATTCTACTATGAATTTCAAACTTGAAATTCTACTTCGAATTTCGAAGTTGACATTTTACTTCGAATTTCGAACTTGACATTCTACTACGAATTTCGAACTAGAAATTCTACTTCGAATTTCGAACTTGACATTTTACTTCGAATTTCGAACTTGACATTCTACTTCGAATTACGAACTTAACATTCAAGTTCGAATTTCGCACTTGACATTTTGACATTTGAAATTCGGAATTTCGGTTAAATTTCGATAATTTCGGAATTCGAATTAAAATTTCGAAATTTTGGACTTAGCTAAGGATTCCATTATAGCATTCATGGTTTGCTTGATATTCAAACTCAGCACTCGTAGAAAAACGACCCTTACTTTGTTTTTGCAGGAATAACTATACCTAATATCATTGTTTATCTATGTGTAGATCTGAAGTGAACGAAACAACAATTGCTGAGGAGGAAGCCTTGCATATTGGTACAGAAAATGAGAAGTCATTCTCTGACAGGTCAAAGCATAATTATTATTACTGTGACATCAGCATAACTTGCGCATAGCTTTCTGTTGTACCTATCATATGTTTTGTTTGTAGAAAACCGACAATGTCAATTACAGAATCCTTATTAGGTGTATTTTCTTTTCAGATAGAATGGAGAAGTAGTCAATGGAATGCGAATATTGAATATAACACAGTTTTTTAAAGAGCTTCAACAAATATCTTCACATGGGAGTATAGACTGTGGTTTGAAATCAATAGAAATAATATCTGAACGTAAATTGGGGCTACTTTCGAATTTAAAACTAAAATGTAAGATGTCTAATGAAACCTTTGTCATTTGTTGCAATAACCCTGAAACTGACATAAATATTAACACAGTTGCGGGCGCAATAGCAATAGGTTGTGGCCATTCACAGCTAAATGAATTATTAGCCGCAATGGACTTGCCCCAAATATCATATACAATATTTAATAAAAGATTGGAAACTATAAACAAAGTTTGGGAAAAAGAAACAACCCAGTCGATGAATAAAGCCGCTAAAGAAGAACGTAGATTGGCTTTTGATGATGATAAAGTTGCTGACAACGGCATACCATTTATTGACGTTATAGCCGATGGCTGCTGGGGAAAAAGGTCTTATAGGAAAAATTACTCAGCCTTATCAGGCGCAGCTGCAATAATAGGGAAAAGAACCGGGAAAATTCTCTTTATGGCTGTCAAAAATAAATACTGCTGCAAATGCGCCCAAGCTTCGAAGAAATATGTCACGCCTAAGGAGCATGATTGCTACAAAAATTATTCTGGTATTTGAAATAGCAATTATTACCACAATATATTTCATATTTAAAACAATTTTATTTATCATTTACGTCAATTACATTTTCAGGTCCATCAACCGGAATGGAATCCACCATCTTGGTAGAAGGATTTAAAAGAAGCATAGAAATGCACAATTTAATATACGCAGCGCCACAACACCTTTTGCCGATTCAACAACTATACCAGGACATTGATTACGAAGCGTGTCTTCGTCTTTATTGACTTCATTCAAAATCGTCATTTTTCGTTTCTTGTTTTTTTCCTCATCCCTTTTCTATTTGCGCCCCTGTATGGCACTAACTATATAAGAGGGGTCTCTAATGATCATATTCCTCGTATGCCTAGGATCGACTAGTTCATTATCCTATGTTTTTTATTCCCTTTATCCTATGTTTTTTTGCTAATTGCGGGCGTTTTTGTTTACGTAATTACGTAATTCTTGTTTACCGAATTTTCTAACAATAATAGAATGATTACAATACAAATCCGATTATTATTTCACATTACGTACTTTTATTTATTTAATACCTTAGAATCTTGAACGTACACTATTTTCGTACGTATGGTCACTCTACAAGCCGCTATCGGCCGCGCGGCGATTCCAGTTCTCTTATCACGCGTTGGCTCCGCCCAATCGCCCAAAGCCGTTGACAATAGTCGTCGCCTTAACGATATTGACATATTTCACCACCAAAATAGTCGATCCTTTGTTAAGGAGGTACGTGAAAAGCTGATTTTCAGATCGGATTGAATTAGCATGCACATACAAGCACTCACAAGCCCATTCGCACTACAGATACACACACCCACACACACATACATACACGCACACACACATACAAACACACACACACACACGGGCACACACACACGCTCTCCATCACAAAAAACACACACCAACACCTATACACTCGTACATAGCGATTTTAACTGTTAGTTTAAAATTCTTTTTGGTTTTCTTTGAATTGTATTGTTTAGCATATATTGTAATCCTTATATAGCAAATAATTGAAAACATCGTTGGCTTAACCACTGTTATATATTATGCTTAGTGTTTTAGCATAATATATAACAGTATATATAGTATAGCCAATGATATATAAGATATTTTTTAATGCTGTATGTTTTTAACAAAAATTAAATAAAAATAAAAATCTCCGAATTACCCATCCAATTCGCATCGAAATTCCGATTTAGGTCAACACCAGCAGTTTCGTTATTACAGGTGTATAGAGTAGATCTAGTTTTGCGCCACAATCTTTCCTAGAAAACAAAAAAAAATCTTAATTGGGTCATCACCATGCACACGCGAAAAACATTATTTCGTAGGATCACAAACAATACTTGCAGAAATATTACGAATTGTACAATTTTAAACTATATACGGATAGGAATATATAGGATTAAAGTAAATACTAATTGACGTGTAATTGTTAAACTCCTGAATAATATAGGAAATTCTGCATTAAAAAAAATTGTAATTGTTGCTGGATTTGTTTGCTGAATTTTATTCAAAAACTAATGAAATCTCCAATATTTTGAATTCTTTCAGAGAGTTTATCAACTTATTGTCCTAGAAATTGACACAGGGTTATGTTATATTAAAAACCGAAATAATAATTAAAAAAAAACCCATTTTGGCTTGATTTTATCGATATTGCTTCGCGTATTACTCATAAGATATACAGGTGAGCTTTTAATTAGTGACATCCTTGAATTGGGTGAATCAGTACAAGCAACATAGCAACTTTTCATAAAAACATTTTTTTTTCGATAATTTGAAAATTTTTATGTTTTGAAAAATAGAATAAAAACTTTTGAGACTGTTGCGCCATCCAAGCCCTAGGTAAAATATCGGGAATATTGCTTATACGCGATATTTTACCCATTGCTAGATGGTGCAGCGCTCTCAACTCTTGTCAAACTTTTATTTAATGGTCAAGAATTTCAAAACTACCAAAACAAAAAAAAAATTTTTTTTTGGAAAAAACAAAAAAAATGTTTGTTTATCCCATTAAAAAAAAATTAAAGTTCCTTATTTGTTTGTACTGATTTACACACTTCAATGGTGTCAGTAATTAAAAACTCACCCTGTAGAATACTATTAAATAAAACTTTGACCACATGAAACTTTAGAGCTTTATCTAACTAACAAACCTCTTTGTATAGATAACATTTATACTTGACACATTTGTTATGTTATGTGATATGTTCTTTTGGTGCTATCCTCCACTTTAAGTTTTATATACTTTGCAATACCTAATATTTCCATATACACTCACATCAGTAAACGTGTAGACGTATCCATCGGGATTTATCGAGGGGAATATGTGCCAGTCGAATGCTTCAGCCAAATCCCTTATTGCTGGATCCGTACTAGTTAAAAATTGGTCGATAGTGTAGACGAGAGTAGCTGGGCTGATCCATTCCCTAGCGTGGATGCCTCCTTCAATAACTGCTGACCTAAAATGACTCACTGAAATTATTCTAGTATATAGTATGACTAAGGAGTACACAAATCATGTTTCCGGTGTCGGACTGGTGAGTTTGATCACGTAGCATTATTGGTAATCTAATCTTGAAAATACTTACAATGAGAATTTTCGGTGATAATTAGTGCGTGATTTTGATAAGAAACTTATCAATATAATTGATTAATTACGGAAATATCTTTTTAGAGACCCATGTGTTATGAACTGCTAATTAATTATCATTATGTACGAATAATATGACCATAGCAAATTTAATACCTGTTTGTCCTGCCAAAAGACAGCTTAACTCCTATAATTGGTCTTTCTTCAAACGATTGACCACCGGTTACCACTTCCACATTTTCGGGATATTCTGTTTCTAAGTCTTCCAGCCATGCATTTATGTCTTCAAGCTGATGATATTCATTCAATTGGAGATTTCTAGTTGTTTTCTGGTAAGGTTTCGCTACGATATTTTTATCTATCAACCTAAAAAATATAATGTTAGATAAGTAAAGTTATATAGGTTGCATTTCACTGTACAAGTTTTTACGGTAAACAGCGGATTGGCCATTTAGGCCACATTGGACCACAAAGGCAGGCTCTACCTTATCGAGCCAGGCGTAGGTAGTCAAAAGGTACAAATGTAGAAACCTTCTCACTATTTTGGTCGTCGCCAGTATTACCGCCTTCTGCATTACCTGTTTTGATCCCCATGTAAAGCGACAACCCCCTGGGATGCTTGGCGAGGTACAGCGCCGATTGCGGATACAATTATTGGTACTATTGAAGCGACACAGGATCCCCGCATGTCAGCAACCTCATGGAATGAGATAGGTACATTATATTTTATTTTTCTCAGCCGTATTGTGGTTGTTATCATGTTGTATGCGGCAGAGCATTTTTACCGACCAGTACTCTATTAGGCACGATTGTTCTGTCGGTTATAATTGGTCGAGTAGGGTATAGCGCCGCGGACAGTATTTATAATATTGCACTATGGCATCGACACGAATACACCTTTAGGCAAGCTCTTGATGAATAATTCGGGCGACTGGGTTACGCCGGATATGGATATTATCAATTTTTCTATCCGACTGTATTTATCATGGCTATAATACTCTCAGTCTCAGAAAAAAAATGCTGACCATGTTCTATATTTTTAATCCGTTTCCAGGTAAATCAGGTAACCCTAGCTTACTCGATCAGGTATATCTTTTCGTGCCTTCGTGTTCGTTCGAACCATTTTGCTCGGAGTCATTCTCGTGAACTAACCTTACGAGGTGAAACTTATTGGCGCGTGCATTGCGGTGCTTAAATGATATTAATTCAATTGCACCGGATTTATTTATTTTTGCCGCAACCCCTCACCTGTTTAAATTATATACAATTAATTATTTATTTATATATGATAGCTAGTAGTATATTACGCAACATTCTATGTGGATAGTTACGAGTTAATCAGACGGGCAAAGAGCGCTACGATCCAATATAATTTCGATCAGAATAATCGCACTATCACCAGGTAGAGGCCGCGCGAGCGTTTTTGAGCCTGCGACCATAATAGAGGACAGAGAAATCCGGCCAAAGTTGGTAAAGAGGGCTTGAGGTCTGCCCTCTGGGTTTACTCCCCATTGCCTTGCGGTAAGGCGCCGGTCTTTCACGGGTATATTGGCGTAGTTAGACGGTAGATTGTGTCGTCCTTCAGTCTCTGCGTCCAACTCACGCTTGAATGATCTGATATCGTTACAACTTCCTGGAGCGGTGGGCTCGCCCGTAGTAGTTGTTGACTCGAAAGTTACTTGATATCTTTATACATTTTACTTTTCAATGATTTGTTTTTTCGTTATGTTGATTAGTTAAAAGTGAATAAATAAATAATATAAAAAGTTAAAAAAAATGTCTGTGCAAATACTTGGCCTTGCTAAGCGCGGAGCAACATTAGATTACACGTCGGATACTTTCGCCTGAAAGATGACACCCCGACATTTATCGACAATACTTTCTTGATGATGATTCTTCTGTAATTCATCGTTTTGATAACATGGTCCTGTATCGCAGACATGAGACCCTCGGTTTCAGCAAAGAGATCACCGAAACGTAACCATTGGATGGAGTCTCGTTGATGGATGTTAGGAGAGTTTAACACTTTGTAGAATAGTCCATGAAGCTCCTCGCCTTTTCATTCGGCAAGACGCTGTGCTGTTGATTAATATTATTACTACTTCAAATGATACTTACGCCTGCACGTCAGGTATTGACTTCTCTAGGCGTACACCTTCCCGATTCATTAAGTGCATAAAATCCGCCTGGCTGTCCGGAGGGATCATTACTTGTGCCCATCCACGCAATGCACTGTACTCCGCCCATACATCGTAATCCGAGTCCAGAGAGGCTACAACTTTTAATTGTTCCTCGGTCTCCGGCCATAGCTTATACACGGAAAACCCGTTATAGGTCTTTTTCGCGAAAACCGCACCAAAAAATAGAAAAATTAGGAGTGACCTCATTCTTCTGTGACACTCGCTATCGAAATAGATTACTTATTTACTTTAATCGAAAAGTAATTTGCGTTATCGAAAAAATGTTTATCTCCATTGATTAAAAGGATTAAAAGTCGCAACGTTAAGATCGCTCTAAATTAAATTGTTATATGAGCCGTGCTCCTACACAAAAGGAAATATTTGTGTCTGAAAATATTGTCTGAAAATACTAAAAAATACAGCACATCTTCTTTTATCAGTTACAACAGCGGCGTGAGTCTAAGAGGCAATTCCAGGTCACTATTGCCATTGATTATATAGGGTATACGATTGATCAATGCCATAATACGTTTTGGAAACACTTCTACAATGGCGACATGCAATAGTGCAGATATTATTGTCCGGCGAAACTCATAGCAATTTATTTGGCCATATTTAGTAACACTATCTGTGTTACACTTAGGTTTTTTACACTTATTATAAACAGAAAATTAACCATTCATAAAAATAAATAACATTGAGTTATTAGTGCTCTCTACCGCATTTCTTTATAAGCTGATTAAGTCACAGAAATAATATGGACAGAGAGAAAAACGTCTATTAGTCTATCTGAACTTTAAAGTGGCTAATTATTATATACTGAAACCTGTATATACCAAATAAAAACCAGAATAAAAACAAAACGACATAATGGCGTGTGTAGAAGTGGAACAGCAAAGATTTGCGACCTAATAACAAAGGCAACGGTAGCCCGGAAAATATTCAAACAATCGGCCAGAACTAAATTTCACATGAAATAAGAATTACGAAAGAACGGAAAATTTAGTCATCTAAATGACGGAAAATACCACTAAAACACCACTGTTTGTTTCCAATCGAAAACACCATAGGAGTCGCAGCATTGATGGTATAGATGCCACCTCAATTTCCAAATGATATCGACACGTAGTTTCGAAATGTAGTTTAAATTTGGTATTTTCTCAAAAACTAACTTAACCGAATCTACGCTGTATTCGATAAATACAAGGTAATAAAAAAATAAACAAGGCAATTGCTGGTTTTATTCGATACATTGGAATCGATTGTATGATTCATTTCAAATCCCATATAAAATAGGAACTGTTTAGGCTTTTCTTACTAAAATAATAAACAACATTTACATTTGTTTTTTTTAACAAAATATTACATATTCCACTCTTGTCATTACGTAAGTCTATCCTAAAATTAGCAATGCATTTAACTTTAAATAATAACACAACAAAAAGTTGTTTTTGAACCTGTAAAATACTGTTTTTTGATCAGTTTTTTATCTCGCCAGTAAAGTTCACATTTTGGTAGTTATGATATTTTTAAAATGATCCATTCGACCGTACCAAAACATCTCTTTTGGAATACTAGTAATATAAAGAACGGTACAGGTAAATGTTCATTTTGAAATTTACAAAAGAAAACATTGCTTCTAGGTCGTTTAACGCCCCTCTTTCAATCAGATTTGAACAGCTAATACACACAAGGCTAATAATGCGTTAGCAATGGTTGAGCCTAAAACAGATAATCATGTTTATACGGCTTGACTGGGACGCCATCGCGCGGCTGATAGTCAAGAATTAGTTTTGTGTAGAATTTCAAGTTAGTGTAGTTCGAAGACACGTTGATTCTGATGTCATCGCAAAGAACTTTCGGAGCACTTTTAGGACTTGATGTGAGACAATAAAAATAGTCTCCTGAATACAAGTAAAAATTTGTATAAAATTGAAAATTTAAAATAATTAAGGAATTCGTCTCATATGACGCCTAAATTTGCTCGGGCTTATAGAAGCCAGTCAGAGAAATAACCGCATCGAAAGCAATGCAATTAGCCTAAAAGTCTAATGCCATGCTAATGCGAGAGCTATGGCAGCTTCGAAAAAAGCGAGAAAACGGAGAAATTCGAGTTCATAGCTGGTTACGACTGCCTTACGACGTTTACAGAAAAACTCTACGATGCAAGTATATTTCGCGAAGCTCCTATAGGAGCTTCGCGAAATATACTCGCAGATAAGTCCATATCATCCATATATATATGGATGATATGGACTTATCTGCTCGTTTCAGCATTTCAGCTCGATACAATTTTCTCGGTGAAAACGGCTGGCGCACACAGTAAAATGAACGCAATAAAAAGTAAAAAGATACGGAGGATTGACATTTCCTCTGATATTTGATAAGACAACAATATATACAGGTCGACGTGACGGGCGATGATAATACGACAATTGTACACTTTAAGGTATCTTCCCATTATCCTGTGTCTCTTTCATTTGGGCGGATTTATCAGTTGAAATCCCTTGCCCTTTTGTTAAATCCTTTGGGAGCTTGAGCCTAACAAATGACATTGTTTATTACAATTATTTTTAAACAGTTAAATTAATAATTATGTATTCTAAAATATATTAAAAAAAACATTTTACTAATTATTTTAATTAAGGTAATTTTTATTATAATTTTTATACCCCTTACGTTAACGGCCAACTTAAATGTCCAAAGACAATTATATAACAGGAAGCAGGCTTTTATAACATCACGTAGCAGTACTCAGGCGATCAATCATCCAAGAACTAACCACGCCCGACGCTGATTAACTTCGGTGATCTGACGGGAACCAGTGTTTTAACGCTACGGACCTAAAAATGTAAAGGTTGATTACAAAATTGATAACAAAAATATTTATTTCAATATTATTTCACAAATCTAAAACGAGAAAATTGCAACTAAAACTCCCGCAAACAAAATAGTTAAAACGCTGCTTATGGCAGCTGCACCATCGCCATCACTTTGGGAAGGGAAATAATTGATCTTTCTTCCAGTGTCTAGTAGAGACAATAGAGAATCCATAAACTCTTCGCTATTTGGTATGATTTGATCCTCGGGCAGCAGGAATGCGTATTGACCCTGGTCGCGTAGTTCGTACAACCAGACAACAGGAACATGTAAGGCGCTTTTGACCCAGTCTGGACTACCACCGCTTATGGGATCTGAAACAGAATAAGTAAACGGCATCAATGTTTTCCATGTAAAATTGATATTGATAAATAGGTACATACATAAGATATTCGGCGAATTTCCAACTATATAGGTAGTGTTGTATCTTGTGGCAATTGCATCAGCTGATCTTATTCCCATCTCATAGGAATCGGCATAATTATCGAGAAATTCGAATGTATGTCCATACGGCATGATAATCATTTGAGAAAAGGAGTGGATTGCTAAGTATATATCAAGGTTTGGAACAGCTGCGACATATCGACTGAAAGACCTGGATTCAGGTTCTGAAAAGGCTCTGGCACCGGCGTGGGTTCGCTCGCAGGGGTCATCACTGGCTCCTATTCCTAAAAAAATATAAAAAAATAAATAATATTATCGTTGAACATCCGATTATGAATACGATAGTACGCCAAGAGAAGATTACAGATTACGAAAGGAATAAAGATTGCAGAGGTAAGGGAGATAAATTATTATTATTTTGAAACTTGGCGCCAGAAGCTTTATTGATTTATTTATTTTATTTAATTTTATTCAGGAACCAAACAATAATAATAAATAATAAAAACAAACGGAGCTGCCATGGAATTCACCGACCGGAGTCGGGCCCATCATAATACTATTTTTTTTACACTTCTGGGGGGTGAGCAGTGGATTCCGGACTTACGAACCGGCTGTGGTAGGTTTAGGACAGCTGTCTTGCCACATGTGAGCGTTCACCTTACCACCCATTCACTCCCCCTTCGAAGCCATAGAATTTGAGATGCGCAAATCGCAGTTTTAGATAATTTTTCTAAGATAGAGTTGATTATTTTTCTGGAAAGGCCAAGATCTTTGAAGAGGTGAAAAAGAGATTTAGCTGGCAGGCCACGAGCGCCAACTTCCACCGCGTGAAGGTGAACAGTGAAGCCGTTCCGGGTTACGGCATTTGCAAGATCATGGTATTTATTTAATTTGTACTCGTGGTCTTTTGGGATATTTGATTCCCGTGGAACAGTTAATTCTACAATAAGAGCCACCTTCCGAGATAGAGAGTAAAGAGTTATATCTGGACGGAGAGCTGTGCATCCGAGACTTTCAGGGAATTTATACTGCTTGGAGACCGAATCAACCTCCAGAATCCAATCTGTATATACAATTCACTAAGAACGTATTTAACAGCAACAAAAATCCATTAATAATGTGATTCTTAATATCAAGTAAACAAAATAAACGCAATTTATATTTTACAATGTTTCCACTTGGGAATGGGGGGAATCGGGACGGAAGTAAGGAAAAAGGAAGAGACAAAATAGATGAAAAAATATTAGGTATATATATATATATATATATATATATATATATATATATATATATATATATATATATATATATATATATATATATATATATATATATATATATATATATATATATATATATATATATATATATATATATATATATATATATATATATATATATATATATATATATATATACATATATACATATATATATATATATATATATATATATATATATATATATATATATATATATATATATATATATATATATATATATATATATATATATATATATATATATATATATATATATATATATATATATATATAAATATATTTATATTTAATTTATTGTATGATATGTAGGTATTACAATAAATATACTTAAGATAAATTATGTCCATGAACCAAATTAAATGAAATATAATATGTACAAATGTTTTGTGATCATCTAGACTCTAGATTTCTTAAATTCAATTCTTATAAGAGGTTTTTGATGAGTGTAATATGCCCACACTTAAAAAGTCGGTTTTATATATATGACACGCTCTGTATAGAAATGCATTTTGAGGTGCGTTGGTTTTCACCACAGGGAGATGAAATAGTTAATGCGATCGATCAGGGCGAAGAGGAACATAACATTCAATGCGATTCAAAATCACGTTCGCATTGATTGAACTATTTACCAACCCATGCAAGTATACGGCATCCATCTAGACACTACCGCTCTCCAATGACATCAACTTGTGGGCTTTTAAGGATTCCTTATAGGAGCTGGGCTTAATGAAAGGAGTGGAATTTAATCGCATCACAAATCTTTTTTGTATTGATTCGATCCGCGATATGTAAGTTAAATATTGGGGATTCCAGACCACTGATGTGAATTCCAACTGACTTCTTACATAGGAATTATAGAGTGATTTAAGCGTGTCAGTGGATTGAACACCGATGATACCCTCAGAATGAATCCTAGTAATTTATATACTTTTCTAATAATATTATCGATGTGTTCGGCGAATAGCATTTTCGTGTCAAGTGTAATCCTAATTGCTTGCACCGCTGCTTCCCTTCCAACTATAGCGCCATTCAAGTCGTAATCAAACATAATATTAGTATTTTTTCTTGAGTATGTGATTATGTGACATTTGCTTACGTTAACGAAGATACACTTATCCGAACAGTATTTCATAAGGCGGTTTATATCCGCCTGCAAATTAAGGCAGTCATTAATTGATCGAATCTCACTAAAAATCTTGGTGTTTTCCGCATATATGACTATATTGGAATGTAGCATGCAATCTGTGATATCATTGAGTATAGAAGGAAAAGAAGTGGTCCCAAGTGAGAGCCTTGCGGTACCCCTGATGGAATTTCGGAAAACTTGGATTGATAGCCCTGAACAACTACCGCTTGAGTCCGATTTGCGATATACGAGGAAATCCAGCGATACAGGTCACCCCTAATCCCCAAAGCCCATAACTTTGTTAAAAGTATGTTATGATTTATTTTATCAAAAGCTTTGGAAAAGTCTGTGTAAATAGCATCAACCTATGTACGTTTATCCATAGACTTAAGCGCAGAATCAGTGAAGGTAATAAGGATGGTTTCTACAGACCTTGATTTGAAAAATCCGTATTGCTCTGGGACTATGACTAAAGGAACAGGTCGAATACATTTTTTTCATTATCTTACTAAATATTGGGAGTTTTGATATGGGACGATAAATGAGATCATTATTTCGCGAACCTTGCTTAAATATTGGACATATATATGCTTGTTTCCATATTTTGGGAAAGAACGCCTTCTATTAATGATTTACTGAACACTGTCGTTAGTGGATAAGCCAAAATTTAATCTACAGTTAAGGACAAAGATAGGATGTATTTCACCAGAGCCAGCGGTTTTGTTTTTATCTATTTTGCACAAATATTTATAGGTTGTTTCCTCGTCAAATCGTACATTGTATATGTCGACTGATTGTTGGTTGGAGTAACTATGCACTTGGAAGTCAATATCAGGATCGTGGTTTTCATAAACTGATTGAAAATACTGAGAAAATAACTTGCACACATCCGGACCACTCGTAGCTACATCAGAATTATAATTCATTTCGCATGGAATACCGGGAGTGCATCGTTTAGAGTTTACGTATTTCCAGAAGAATTTTGAGTTTTCTTTTATACATTCTTCAGACTTTCCTATAAAGGCTTCGCAAAGAAGACTACTTCATTCTTTATGGCGGCTTCTTAGTAGAAGTATTGAAAATGCCTCATAGTAGATGAAATTACAGGTTATCTTCCATTTACGGTAGAAGTCATGCTTTTCTTTGATTATTTTAATCAATGATGCATCATACCAAGGAGTCCAATAAGCTATCATCGAACTGCCAAAGTGCATACATAGTGTGATTACGGCATGGGTATTTCAAAAAGTGGGTGAATCAGTACCACAAACTAAGCAACTTTTGATTAAAAAATTGGAAATACAGAAAAAAAAATCTTCACTTTTTTTTGTGCCAAGTTTGTAAATTGTATATATTGAAGAGAAGTTTCGGATGCGTTAAGCGCGTTGCACCCTCTAGCGGTGGTTAATATACCGTAAATTTATTTACCTGCTAAATCTTTACCTACCACTAGATAGCGCATCATGGTCATAGCTTTTTATAAAATAATAAAAAAAAAACAAATGTATTTTTTTTAGTTTTTTTTAAGTTGGTTAATATTTTGTACTGATTTACCCACTACAAGAAATGCCCTTGCTGTAATCGCATCCTGTATAACAACCTTCACATGTCGAGGTCTAAAACGGGCAGTAGCTATATAAACTGGGTTTATGTAGCTTTTTAAAATCTCTGAATTATTGGAAAAGGTTGTTACCCATCCAATTCGCATCGAAATTCCGATTTAGGTCAACACCAGCGGTTTCATTGTCACAGGTATAGAGAGTAGATCTAGATTTGCGCCACATTCTATCCTGAAAAACAAAAAAATATCTTAATTGGGTCATGTTTACCGCTATACACACCGGAAAAATCTCACTTAGTAAGATCACAGTTGCAGAAATATTACGAAATACGTAGTTTATAATATATACGGATTGGTAGATAAAAGTCTAAAGTATGTTTATTCTTACTCTTTACTTTGAAATTTCACAATAAAAAGGTTTATTATACTACGACAATCTCTTACTACCAACCGCCATGAAGTGTTTTTATATGTGAGTTTGTATAACATGTGTGTACGTGCATGTCTTGTCATTGCTTTCGATCGAGAGAGTTGACATGCAATTCCGTTAATTTTATCCCAGCGGCAAATTGTGACCAGCCGGGAATCGAACTCTGAAACTTACAATTTGAAATCAGGCAGCCTAACCACTATGCCGCCGGTCCGACCACATACTAATTAAAGTGCCATTTTTATAAATACCTTGATTTTCAGCATTTTTAAAATATTTCAGAATCTTTAAAATTCCAGAAATTCAGCATTATTAAAATATTTCATTCGATTTAAATTTTTTGCTTGAATTCTTTGCTGAATTTTACTAAAATCTAATGAAATCTTAAACATTTTTACCTCTTTCAGAGTATTTATCAACTCACATATTTTATTTTTAAAACCATTTTCTAAAAATTACAAAGCAATGTTGGCTCGTTTTTTCGAATTTCTTCGATATTCTATATCTTTCGCGTATTACTCATAAGATATAGAATATTATCAAATCAAACTAATCACACGAAACTTTCGTGCTATATCTAACTAACATATCTATTCATATAGATAACATTTATAGTAGAAACAATGGTTTCATTTTTGTTATGGTATGTATTATATTCTTTTGGTGCTTTCCCGAACCTACTTTTTTTAAATAATTTGCAATACTTAGTATTTTACTATATACTTACATCAGTAAATGTGTATACGTATCCATCGGGATTTATGGAGGGGAATATGTGCC